>JACYXH010000035.1:945000-947500 GCA_026745465.1 Lota lota
ATTTCGTTTTTTTTTCCTCCGAGGGATTCTCAAACCAACTGTGGGTTGCAGCCTTTGCAGATGTTGCAAGCCTAATTACAACCTTGACTTGGTAAATCTAGAACAGGCTTTTAAGCGGTTTCACTTTCCATTTGCTGTTTTTTGTGTGGGACAGATGCTAGGATATGGCGTGGTGCAGTGAAAGAATTTAAACTGGAAAGCAGGTGAACAATAATTATGTTTGCATGTGCGTGTGCAATAAACGCTTTCGTGGCCTTGTGTTTCTGCATTTGAATGCAAATGAATTTAGCGTGTGGATTAATGTGTTGAACCTTGTGTGTGCTTTTGTGCATATGTGTGTGGTCCTTGTATAAGTGTGTGTGTGTGTTTGTGTGTCGGTGTGCGGTATGTTCATGGGCATGTGTGTGTGTGTGTGTGTGCCTTGTGTGAGTGTGTGCTTGTGAGTGTATGTTCATGTTTGTGTGTGTGTGTGTGTGTGTGTGTGTGTGTGTGTGTGTGTGTGTGTGTGTGTGTGTGTGTGAGTGTGCGGTATGTTCATGGACATGTGTGAGTGTGTGGTTGTGAGTGTATGTTCATGTTTGTGTGTGTGTGTGTGTGTGTGTGTGTGTGTGAGTGTGCGGTAT
Organism: Lota lota; assembly: GCA_026745465.1. Taxonomy (NCBI): domain Eukaryota; kingdom Metazoa; phylum Chordata; class Actinopteri; order Gadiformes; family Lotidae; genus Lota; species Lota lota. The sequence continues at coordinate 945,624 of JACYXH010000035.1, forward strand.
GTTCATGGACATGTGTGAGTGTGTGCTTGTGAGTGTATGTTCATGTGTGTGTGTGTGTGTGTGTGTGTGTGTGTGTGTGTGTGTGTGTGTGTGAGTGTTTCTTGGTCAACGGGTTTCGGTGTGGCAGCATGGTCCAGATTCCAGCTGCAGGCTTGTTCCAGAGGAGAAAGCTGGCAGGGATTATGCACGCTTTGAGAACACACTTTGGTAACGGCTCCTTCCTCACAAAGAAGAAACCCACACATTTTTGCGTCAACTATTCTCTTCAAGCACAGGTACACTTGTTATTAAAATCTTTAAAAAAATAACAAATAGCTTGCGTGGGGAAATTCGGGGAGGGTGGGGGGACAAACTCTTTTCATCACTTAGCGTCAGCGCTTTGTTTGCCTTCCCTTCAAGCAGTTGAGTCAACACCAGCCTCTCGTGCTTTCTGCTCCGTCTCGCCGTCTCGCTCCGCCGTTATTTTGGTACAACGGAGAGGCAGGCGTGATAAACGGCGTGATGAATGTGCGTGTGCGCCTGGCGCATCACTTTAGCCGATTACTAATGTCTCCGTTTTCATTAAAACTTGTCAAAGAAGTGCATTCCCCCCCCCCCCCCCACCCCCCCCCCCCCTGTTTTGTTTAGAAGAATTATGACACGCTCGGCCCGACGGCCAACGCTCAAGGTTGGAAAGGAAGGCGCTTGTCTCCAACAGTTGCCGGGCCTGACGTATGTTGGGTGGAGCGGTGGAGTATTTTCATTTACATTTTCTTGGAGGTTCAGTTTTTTGGCTGGCTGCTGATAACTCCGCTGAATCTGTCCCAAGCCGTCGCACACACACACGCACGCACACACACACACACACACACGCACACACCCCTATCCCAGCCCCGACCTGACGGCAGGAAGAATCCCCTACCAAACATTCCTCCACCCTTTTTCCAAAAAGTACACTCTGCGCCAAGGGTTTCTGTTTTTTTTTCCTCCACCCCCTTCCTTATTATTCTCCCCCACCCAGGGTCCGTTGGGTGGGGGTCCCAGTGATGGGCCCGTACTGTACGGCCCAGACAAAGGCGGAGACAACCATCACTCTGGCCCACTGATCGGCCCTGTCTGGGGGTGAAAAGGCTTTGACGGGGCCTGGGCCCGGCTGGGTGGGTGGCGGGGGTGGTGCTGGTGGGGGGAGAAGTTAGCATCTCCGGGGCAACCGCACTGATTGTCTGTCCCTGCGCCTCCGGGTTCCCCACTGCACCCCACCTTCGCGTGTGCGCACATGCACGCACGCACACACACACACACACACACACACACACACACACACACACACTCAACCTTCCACCTTTTTGTTTTTTCAAAAGCTGTTGGTTCACAAGGTTCATTTTCTCAGTGGGGGGGGGGGGGGGGGGGGGAATTAGCTTTTTTTGGTGGTCGTCTTGGATGCAACAGTTGGCTTTTAACGGCAAAAGCAAAAACAACACAACATCCGGCGCCCTATTGGTCTGCAAACACCGCTATACTATTTCATTTTCCCTCAGCCGCTGTCCGTCCTCTTATCATCCGTCTCAACCGTGGGTTCCTCTCTCTCATTTATTTATTTTATTTACATTTCCCATCTCTTTCACCCCCCCCCCCCTCCCACACACACACACACACACACACACACACACACCCTAGTGTGGAGTCATCTAAACACCGGCAGTGTCTAGTGGGAGTGAGCCAGCCAGACACTGAGATAAAGTGGCTGCCAGACAGATAGGCCCAGTAAGAGGACAGACTGAAGAGACTCACCCAGTGGATGGTAGGAGTTGTGTGTGTGTGTGTGTGTGAAGCAAGGGAAGGGGAAGGGGGGGGGGGGGGGGGGGGGTGGGGGGGGGGGTCTTTTGTCAGGAAAGGAC
>JACYXH010000035.1:952500-1045000 GCA_026745465.1 Lota lota
ACAATTGGAAATTATAAGCTTGCAATGTCTGACCAGAGAACAAAACGAACAAGCAGAAACCTTTCACTCTCCTCATTTATAGAAACCTCGACTGAAGACAATATTGTACATTGTGAAAGAATGTACAATATTCTTATCCGATTCAAGCATTTGTGTTATTAAAATCGTTCCCAAATAGGCTTTGCCGAGGTTGATACTGAACAGTTAAAAACCACAGCAGATGCAAACTAGACAACCAACGGCATCTTACAAAAGACACAAAAGAGGGTCTGATGCCAACCCTGGTGCCAATGGCAACCATTATTGCCTCTCTGCTGTGCCTTCTGCTTTCCCTGGCACTTATCAGACACAAAATGGCGCTTCGGATTTGATGATTATAAGCTAGCTCTGCGGACATTTCTTCCTCAGCTACGGATGAATTGTGTTTGGGTGTAATTGAATTCGGTACTACAAAAAATATATATAACGATTAAAAAGTGGATTTTTTGGTAAAATTGTAACGTTTAAACGTTGCAATTGAACGATGACTAATTTATAGAAAACAGATATATGTGTTGAGAGACTATGATAATTCATTGATGCAGAAAACAAAAAAGGAGGCTGAAATCACAATATTTGAGATGCGACAATTGCTGTAAAAGGTGGAATGGGATACAAATTCAATTTTTTGTTTGCTTATTTGTTATTTTCACAAAACCAAAACAGCAGTCACCATTTATTACATCTTACCATTGATCTATTTAAACTTCCTTCAAAAAGCTCTAAACTGATTACAGCATATGTGGATGCTAACATCATGGAATAAGTACTGAATATATTTCCCAAATATGTTATACTATTTTGTACTGTTCCAATAAAAATTGGAAATATGGCAGAGCTTGTGACTTGTTATTAGAGAAAGAATATATCAGAATGATAAATCATAATGACTGCAATTATCATTATAATAATAATTTAAACTGAATGCAACCAATTATAATATATAATATTTGAATCCCCCACTTGACCTTGTATTAAAAAAGCATGTATTTTCATTTCTAATATATCGTCCACACAAAAGCCTATCCGGTAAAGAAAGCAATTGCTGTCAATTGAATTGAAAAAATATGTAAAACAAATATGTAAAACAAACAAAACTATTCAATGATATGATGAATAGATATATAAAAAGGTGTATTTACTATCTTGTAAAGAGTAAAGCAAATTACAAATATAAATAACAATATATGATATTCTTTATCGTATGCTGGCATCTTTGCCAAAAAAATTTTACACAGTTTGAAATTATATTGTACAACAAGATATTATTTTATAATAAAAATACCATATTTTTGGTTTTAATCGAAAATGCCTCAGTAGGTTGAGTTAATATATTCAGTTCTATGTAAAAGACCAGACTGAATAAAAACCTATATACAGAATAAAAATCATCGCAGGACAATTTCCAAATATGTGTATGATGATGTGCCACTTGGACCCCTTCCAGACCAGAAGACCAAAAGTCCAGAAAAGATGTGTGTGACCTTATCACCCCATCCATACTAACACACCCACAACCCCCCCCCCCCCCCCCCCCCCCCCCCACACACACACACACATACACACACACCCACACTCTCCCCCCCACACACACACACAGACACATACAGACGAGACGAGACGGGGCCCCTTCCTACCTTGGTCTTGGACGTAGTACGCCAGAAACAAGTCCAGCTCCTTGACCGACACGGTGATGTGGTGCGGCTGGACGCAAAGCGCCGGGTTGGTGCAGTGCGGGGACTTCACCAGACGCTCCCCGTCCGTACTTTCCAGGGGGATGCCTTTGAAGAGGATGACCATCACCAGGTCCAGCCGCCACACCTTGTCGGCCTGCCGCAGGCAGTCGATGCGCCGGATCTTGCCCTTCTGGTCGGGATTGGAGAGCACGCAGCACGGGTGCTTCTTGCCGGTGACGCTGAGGACAAAGTCCTCACGGTACTCTTGGCGGATGTCCTTGCGCAGCTTGGCCAGCAGCCTGGACGCCCACTTCTGCTTCACCTCGGCCTTCTCGCCCAGCAGCTCGTCCTTGACGGCGCGCTCCTCATCCTTGGACATGCGCTTCTCGTGCTTCTTGAAGTACTTGCGCTTGCGGGCCTGCAGGTTGAACCAGGTGTAGGCGATGGCGCGCACGTGGGGCAGCAGCGCCTCGATGAAGGGGTGGAACTCATCCTGCCGTCGGCGCCCAGAGGGAGGCGGGAGGAAGGGAAGGAAGAGGAGGGAAGAGAGAACAGGAGAAGGGGTTTAGAGAACAGGCATTCGGAGCATTCGGAACACACGATGACCTTTTGAGTCCGAACCCGGCCGTTCTAAAAACGCACAACGTTGTCCGACACAGAACTATGGCACGACACCGCACGTCGTGGGCTGCAGCTAAACTATCGAAGTGCAAAACAAACAATCACCAGTCGAATACGAGTGCGATGTTGGCATTACCATCCGAGATGTATACGGATGTATTGAGGGTACAACAAGGAAATCCACTGTTTGTGTTCAAACGGCCCCCGGTGCCACAATAGCTCCAAGCACAACGACCACTGAATGCACTGGGGTGCTCTCTCCCCCTCTCTCTCCCCCTCTCTCTCCCCCTCTCTCTCCCTCTCGCGTCCGAACATTCGTTGGTTTGTGGAGAATGGACTGAGCGTCGCTGCACATACTGACAGCGTGCGCGCCTTACACACACACACACACACACACACACACACACACACACACACACACTTCACTTATCAAACTATTCCCGGTGCTCATGACAACTTATTCATCAAATATTAACTAAAAGATAAAACATGCAAGTCCAAGAGAGAGGACTGGGTCAAATAAATGCAATAAATTAGCGGCACAATTACACCGAATAAAATGCGTTCCTAACTGGTGTATCCCCAAGCGGGCCATGATAATGCACAAATTGTGTGTAGGTAGCAGGCCTGAACTTGGGGGACGAGAAGGAAACTGGAAGAAGTTGCTATTAGAGTTCAAATTGTTCACTATATGTGTTTGATTAGAGGATCGTCTTTTTACAAAAGTGGGAGACTGAGAATTTCTGAGTTATTAAATCGAGGGGTTCAAATTGTCGTATTTAGGTGAAATGTTCAGTGAAACACTACACCAGTAAATTTGTGCAAGCTACAGTTCATACCAAACCACATACTTGAGTCATATTTTTAGCCCAACATGAAAACTATAAAATATGAGCCTCGGCTAGATGGATCGTATTTTATAGTGTGATGGTAATTGTTGGTCTTTTCTCAGAAACATGAACATCAGAATTTGAAGAATAACATGTTTATATTCAAGATCTGATGAAATACCATTTGTATTAAATGAACATCATTAGTATTCCGTTTAAGTTTTGGATGCAATACAGGGAGTGTTGGTTTGGACTTAAACATTTTAAAATTGTAGTAGCTGAAGGAGAAACATGGAAAGGGGAACTTGGCATTGTTTTAAGGTCATTAAAATGTCAAATTGAATAAAACATAAGATGCCTAATTTAAGTGGGTCTTTGAAGAGTTAAAACCACATATTGTTCTTCGGAGAAGCAGGCAAGCATGCTTCATGGGAAACCACAGAAATCCCCTCCCTGTGTCTCTATGTGTGTGTGTGTGTGTGTGTGTGTGTGTGTGTGTGTGTGTGTGTGTGTGTGTGTGTGTGTGTGTGTGTGTGTGTGTGTGTGTGTGTGTGTGTGTGTGTGTGTGTGTGTGTGTGTGTCTGTGCCGTGAGTGAGCTTCGCTAAGAAGGCATAGCACTCTTGATACACACTTTCAAGCAGTAAAACAAAATAGCTTCGAGCGAACCTCAGACAGTGACAAACTAATGGCATGTTTAAAGGTTTTACATGCTATGGAAATAAGAAAATACATGGCTTGGTATACTGCTATTTTCATGAGAAACACCGGTTCTGTTTTCCCCAAAAACTTTTAAAAACTATTCAGTCATGTAAATTATAGAATTTTGGGTATGTGTCAATGGTGTGAATTGTATTATAATTGTATTATTAATAATTACAAAAAAAATACAACTCCGGGACGTTCTGCTGTGAACACCGCCTTCGTTAATATTCTCCAACCTAAAGCTGGCTGACCTCAGACGTCCCACACTATTTTATGATTCTTTAAGATATCAAGTCTAAAGCCAAACAGCTCGGAAGATAAATGGCTTGTGAGGCCCGAGCAGTACACTTCAGCTGAAGCCATAAAAGCACAATCCTCTTAAGTACAAACTAAACCACATCTCAGTCAATCACTGACTTATGCCAAGTCAAATATAAACAGTCAAACTGAGTCAGCCAAAACAGTCAGCTACTCCTTCTAACTTTGGGAATTAACTTTGTCATTACTCGGATCTTCCTTGAGTCAAGAAGGGCACTTCATCTCCTTCCAGCTCCATTTTAACAAAGTAAAGGGTTATTGATTGGGATTAAAGGGCATTTGCTGAACAGGGCCTAATAAAATACAATAAATAAAATACAATCAATTAATTGTGATGTAATGTATAAACAACAAAAACAGACAAACTTAAAGTCGACGCAGCTCAGTGTGTGAACTATACGTACATGTCTGTTAATTAATTAAAAAGACATTCCAGTTTGCAAATCTAAAAGAGAACTGCATTTACGCACAACTTTACGCAAAAGCTGAGCGTGTCTCACGGTTAGCCTTTACCTAAAAATCTATGTAACGCGATAAGACACTTTAAAATGATCTACCTCGGGTTTAGTGTCGGAGTCTGTGTTTCCACGCATTCGTTACACACGATCAACACAACGCATGTAACACCCAAAAGCAACGACAACAAGCAGGAATATGGAGAAATTAATTTCGTCGGTAGGAAAACGGGAGCGAGGTGCTACTGGTTACATTAATCCATTAAACGATCATGTTGAAATGCTCGTCAAAAAGCAACCCGTAAGCCAGTTGAAATTGAATAAAAGACAGAAATACCTGAGTGAGACAAATGGGAGAATACATGGCGACCTGCACTGTAAATAAATGTGGTTTTAATGGTTCCTCTTGGGCGCAGGGTCACTTTATCGCGCCATGCCCGAGTAACGTGCACGACTGTTCAGCACTTTATCCGGTTTGAATCGGGCTATCCAAGAACATCCATGAATGTTTTCCCGGATCCAAAGATTGTCGTTTCTGCGATAGAATATAAAACTGAAAATGCAGGCGATTCAAACGAGAAAAAATGTCTAACTTGAACGGAGCTCTGCAAATATACTGTATTCGTATGCGTAAAAAAGATCGCTATACTGGATATATCTCGTCCGCGCCTCCAATTTGGCGATGGCTTGCTTGTTTTATAGCATGGCAGAAAGCAAGAGAGCGCGGGGTACTCTGCTCCTGGTACACCCTTTGCTTTTCAAACTTGATAAGAGAACGGAACGGTAGTACAGGACCTACACCTTCCCTCAGCCCCTGCATGCGCGATTCCAGCAAATCAGACCCAACTTTTTTTTCTTTCTTTCACCCCACGTAATTACACAGTCACACGCCTCCTCCTCCTCCTCCTCCTCCAAACACACATTCCATATCCTTCCATCCCACCACCTCCTCGTCTGCTCCCCCCCCCCCCTCTCTATGTCTCTCTCTCCCCCTTTCTCTCTTTCCCTTTTTGTCTCTCCCTCACACTTTCAGTCGCTTCCCACTCGGTGAGAATTATTTAATGAGCGATGGACCTTGGCCATAGAGTACATAGTCCGATATATAAACGGAATGGAGAAATCTATTCTGTCCTTGTACACCTGCATGTCCGTTGACAAAATCTTTCCAGCAAAAGTATTGTAGCACTATTCCGGATTTGGAACGTTAAAAACCGGGCTGTTTCATTGCGCTGGATCAAAAATTAAGTACTGACTATTAAATGACAATTAGGCTAGACTATGCATTCAGATATGATCCGGGCAAGGCCGCCATTGCGTTGTTACGTAGACTAGTGCAGATTCAGTCTGGGTGGCTGGGGGAGAAATAAAAGTATACTCCTAATATTCATAATGGATAGACAGGCCCCGTGGTTCCAAGTTTAACTTGTGTGTGTGCGTGTGTGCGCACGTGTGTGCGCACGTGTGTGCGCGCGTGTGCGCGGGTGTGCGTCTCGCTCTCTGTCGTCTGTGACCTATAGAATTGTCAACATTCCAGCAGAAGTTCATTTGCCAATAACTGGGCGGGGAAGGTTAGCGCAGGCGACAAAGGAATCGGTGCCAAATGCACTACTATTTTGGCGCTATAGTTGTCAACTCATTGACGTGAGCCATGTAACCCACTTTCCTTTTTCCCTCTTCAATCGAATGACTGTTCACGTTTCCCTTGGCACGCGTATTACCAAACGCGGCCAGGGCAACATCAACCAAAAATATACATTACACACGTTATTACACAGCACATCGCAAACCAATAATAATCCATTTCACGTACCATTGCACTGTACTGCATTTATTAATTGGGGAATCCTGGAGTCTGGTTGACACCCAAGCCGTCAGCTTCACATTTCTCACGTTCAACTTTGTGCTTTGTTTTTTTTTTTTCTTGCAGTGCTCGGGCAAAAAAAAAGAGTAAACACCGGAAGACAAATCTTGGCAGAAGGCGGTTGAAAAAAAATACGTGCAAACTTTTTTCCCTGATCTTCCTCTTCTAGTCTTTCTTTTTGGATCGACTTTAGGTTGTGAAGTTGAACTTGGTCCAGAAGAGGAGTTTTCGGCATGCAGGGGTGTACTAAGTCTCCGCCTTCACTTTCACTGTCCGACTGGCTGCCGCCCTCCGTCGGGCTCTCTTCAGCCAGGAGAGAAAAAAAAAAAGGCTTTTGCACTAGAACTTGAATTCTCGCCTCCCATTGGCCAGAATAACTGCCCCGGGACTAAACTCTGTACCCCAGGCCCCTGACTTCCGCTCGCCTGACGCACTGTTTGCGGTTCCTAGACCAGTAGTTTCGTGACAGCCCACTGCTGGACACTCGAGGTGAACATGGATGTCGGCCCCAGCATAAAGTATTCAGCTTTATGCTTGGAGGACAATTAATAAAGTTGTTACTGCCATGGTCTGTGACATGCCTGGTGTGCAACAATGTAGTAGGAAGCACGGATAATAATAATTCAAGCCATAATTTAATTGGAAAAGATGGTCATCATTATCAACATTAGCAAAGGGAAAAAACGCAATATATCTGCTATTTATAGATAATTCAGTAATAGCACGAATGATTAAAAATAATAAATCACCCAGATGTTAGGCTGCTTTGTGAGTAGGCCTAGGCTATGGGAACTTGCTTTTGAGTAGACCTGCTTCTAAAGCTGACCAAGTTCAACCTCTCGCGTTATCTCATTATTTGTAACCAACATTTGTAACCACCACACCCATATTCATATTCCTTATTGAGTATCAACGCATGATCATTCAAGTCGTTTCAGCGTTTGAATTCCACGCATGCGTAACGGTGTGATTTTTTTGGTGTTTTTTTCCCTTACCACAGGAATACACACGCAATACAATGCAGTGTATATATTATAATAATACAATTTAATAGCAATTAATATGATGTCCTTGGGGTTGTTTTTCTTTACCGTATTATCCTGATATCAAAGATTAATTAAATATTTTTTTGCTGTTATGAATTGTAGTGAATCTTTGCACGACCTTAAATGCAATTCTGTGTATCTTATAACATAGCTGTACTTTTCTGCGGGCCTGAACTTCTTTTTGTGTATTAATCCGACGGAGGGCGGAGACCACGTGGTTTTAGGTTCCTCTCTGCTTAGGACGTGCTGCCACCACGTGGCCTAAATAGTCATAGACCACATTAGAGAAGATTGAAAACACCTTGTTTTCATATCTTTTTCCTTATTGAAATAATCAACGTAAAAATATTTTCAATTATGTTGTTTGAAATGACAATAATTCTTAATATCACCATATCTTCTGTTTTTGTTAGTTTTTGTTTCTTCTTAATGTAAAGTATTGATAAGCAGGATAGGTATTTAACGTTGTTTAGTTTTTAAAAACCAAACATGCAGGCATGGTTAGGCCTACCTTGAGCGCCGTTTGCGTCTCGTCTCAAAAGCATTAGATCGAATTAGCCGCCTATCTTCCTCAATGCATCACAAACTAGGCCTGCATAGGTGGGCGTATGTTCAGCCACACACACAAGCTACGTAAAACACAAAAAGGGATAGTATGCACACACCTTCCGTTGCCTTATCAGCGAGGAGCATGCGCAGAAAGACCCTTAGTGAAAAACATAATTACTTTTTTCGCGACACTTTAATTATTTAATTGTTTTAATTATTCGAATAGGCCTAATTATAGTAATAATAATCATACAAATCACAATAATCATAACTATTATTATTGTATGTGTATTTATTATTGTATTTGTTTAAACCTTTGCTGGTTGACCCTAAATTATCATCCAACCGTAAAACATGGATTTATAAGGGTTATAATACTTAGTCTAATCCGGACGCTATCAAACAAAGTTCCTCTACCCTACAAAAACATCCACAGACTGTAACAACTTCACATCAGCCACAAATGTGTGTGTGAATGTGTGTAATGGGTCTGCATCACGTCTTAAATGCGTAAACTGGAGACCGTTTTGTCTAGACGTATTTGCATCTCCTCAATATTACCGACTGAGTGTGACTTGTCAATGCGGTGTATATATACATATATTTAGGTGTACACAAAGTAGTAGCCTAAAAAGAGAGGCATTTTGAAACTCTATTCAGAGTTACATTACGCATTCGCTAGGCCAAATAACTTCAGCTTACGAATGTGCACATTTAGAGGACGAGAGTTCCTTCAGCCGGGTTTTAGATCCAGCCAGTGACACACGTTACCCTCGACTCATTCTCTCGCCGCGTTCCGTAATGAGAACCGATGCGCGCTCTTCCTCTCTACATTCGTCTTTGTCTGTTCTTTTTTTTTATTACACTTCATTTGCTGACACTTCACTTCCTGAGGCATACTGCGGTGGTGGTGGCGACGGCACTGACCACTTCACCCTTTGCACTTCCAATTAGCCCTCATGATTTCAGTAATCAAATGATGTATGAGCACTTTTGCGCTAATAGGTGCTAGTGGCTTTCTGGCAGAAGCATCCGCGAATGCCTTTGGATTTGACACACACGCACGCGCGCATGCATGAGCACGCAAGCATGCACGCACTACACACACAAACACATGCACCCGTGTGCATGAGTGAGAGGGCTCACACACACTTACACACACACATGGTCCCGAGCATGCACACACACACACACACACACACACACACACACACACACACACACACACACACAAGTGTGCACACACAAGCACGCACGCACACACAAACACCCACATGCACATACACACGAATATGTGCATGTACACACACACACTAACACACAAATACATGCACGCACACACACACACACACACACACACACACACATTCACATACACACACAGACAGCATAGCACATTGCGTCAGTTAAATAGAGTCACAGTGTGACCATGCATACACACCCAGTGACCAGGAGCATCCAGGAGCGGGGACAGAATCTTAAAAAAAGTCATTAAAATGAACGGATTGATGAATGACAGACAATCCTCACAAGATGCCCAAAAACAACTCCAACATTCAGGTTCCCTACAATTAAAACATCCCAATCAAACATGAAGCTTCATACAAATATTGGCTGAGGTAAAATAAACGAATGCTATGCTGTAGTGTGTGATTTCTAACCACTGCTGAGTGTCTTAGAAGAATAAGGCCTTGTTGTTGTTGTTGTTGTTCTGATTGGACCTGGTGAAAGCCTGGTGCTGGTGGAATGGAAAACATCTGAGATGCAGCCGAACATCAAGATGCGAGAGGGGGAAAAAAAACACAACAATGGCGGCAGTCACACGAGTAAAATAAATATTCAGAAAGAAATGTCAGCCCGCCGTGCCTCTTTAGCCTGGGAAAGGCGCGGGTTGGACAGAAGCTCTTTGTTTCACACTATCAAATTAACACTGAGAGGCGGTTCGCTGGAGGGGTCTCTGGAGGGCTAGCCGCAGGTTGGCTCCTACAGTCATTCATCCGGACAGAGAACGTTACAGAGATTACGTTCCTTCTGCTGCTTTCGTTGGCGTGATTATAAGCGGGTTCTTTTTTGTGTTTTTATTTCGTTTTTGTTTTTAGCGGTGGGATAAAAACGAAACAATGAATGAGATAGTGCACAGAAAGTGAAAAGGGACTGCGACTTTACAAATAAAACTGTCACCAGGTATAGCACAGGTTCTGTCCTTAAGCAATGATCGGATTAAAGAATGCATCTTAATTACTTATTGTGCTGTCGGCATCAAAGCAAAGTTCAAAGTTTGGCATCAGTGTAGCGTTTACTTATGTTTCAAAAAGTTTCAGAAACATCCCACAATGAACCAATTAGATGTGTTTTGCGCCGCTCACCCCTGCGACCCGTGTCAACCAATCACACACGCTCTCCATACTTCAAAGAGTACACACAGAGAACTCCCTAGAGTTGAACCTTTCCGTTCCAGACCGCCGCACATCTAGGACCGCCACCGCGCCACCGAGACACGTTCTCACGGGCGGTGAAGGAGTCAGACGGCAACGGATCCGCCCGAGCACAGGGTCGCCAGAAGCCAAAACACAACGGCCACCGATGACCGCAGGGGGTCCACTCACCATCCACCAGGTCCGGGCCGACGTGTCGTAGCAGAGCTGCCACTTGACGGCGCGTTCACACGGCTTCCCGGTCATCCTGCCGCCGGTGGCGTCGCTCGGAAGGACCAGCTCCATTCATCCAGGATCAGAGGGACACCGCATCACGGCAAGGAGAGCAGGGCAGGAGGGTGCAGCAGGGGATAGAGAGGAGGAGGGAGGTGGGGGGGCGGGGGGGTGAGAGGAGCGACATGCCGGGCCACGTTGAAGGGGGCCAATCGGAGCCGGGCAGAGACAGACTGTGCGTAATGAGGGGAAGGGGTGGGGGTGGGTGGTGCAGTCGAGTGCAACAAAAGTTGACCCTGTTGACTTGAAGCTGTGCTGGGTGTAATGGCACAAGCTCGTGACACTGTGTAACCCCCTGGTACCCACACACACACGCACGCACACACGCACGCACGCACACACATTAGATCAAATGTAGCATATAGTTATAGATTAAATACATTACTTGGCCAACCAAATAACAGTGACTGCATAAGAGATTACATTGCCGATGATCGGATAAAGTGAACTAATGACAGACACATATTCACGCTGATCTTTTGGCAGTGAATAATAACATCCACTCATTGGATAACTTATAAACTCTCCTTGTTAATTGCTGTTAGGAGCATAAAGTGACATTGATCGCCTAAGACTAATTCATTTACTCCTTCCATGTGTTTGTGTGATGTTGCCCGGGCGTTGTGTTGTTAAAGTAATGACATCACCAAGTTAGATAATTGTGTATTAGGTATGAGTAGCACATAAATATTCATTAGCTGGTGAATATTTATGATTCACTTATTGTAAAAAATGGATGGATAATGATGCGGTCTCGTAAGGATGATACAAACAAAGCACGTGCACACACACACAGACACAGACACAGACACACACACACACACACACACACACACACAAAAGAGTCAAGGTTAAACGGGAAGGCACATGCAAAAACGCAAGCCATGTTCTGAAGTTAAGAGTGTAAAAAAAGGAGTTCTGTTCAACTGACATCATACATTCAGCCTTTATATTTGGAGGCTCCTTCAGTCCCTTTATAATCTTCATGAAATAGAACCAGCCAGGGTTTGTTCCTGTCCATCAAAAGAAGCAAAGAAACATGGCATCTATCTACTGCAGTAATAACAAAAGGGGCTGTTTTGATGATTTAATCCACTGAAAACGTATTAAATTCAGAGGCATGTGAATTGAATATGCATGCACTGTATAACCCCAGCATAACCCCCCCCCAAAAAAAAAAACATTATCCACACACAACAATAAATTAAAATACCTTTCCTTCACGCTGCATGAATCCTGCGTTCCCATCCTTTATTTGATATAGAAATCTAGCCTTAAACCCTTGAGAGTAGACTCATCAATTCATATACAAGTACTGATATTCCCTTACCACTTGATCAGTTTGAGCACTTGTTGGTGTTTCAGTGGATTTACACATCTCAACGAGCCCTCTAAATGAACATGGCTCAGGCGGCCCATTCCCGTGTCGTCTGTGGCTGAATGGAGCTTTTCTCTGCCGGCTGCATTCCAAACCTCCTCGCTGAAGTCATTCAACGGCAGCTGGACTCCCAGGAGCCGTGGGAGGCATTAGCAAGTGGTCCCGGGACGGTTGATGACGCAATGTGTCTAGCCAACTCCCCCCCCCCCCCCCCCCCCCCCCACCCCCATCCCACCCTACCCCCACCCCCCCCACCCCATGTACCTAGGCCGGACAGATACATGAGCACATGAACAAGTGGATGAATATGACTTTATTCATGGACCCTTTTTCTATGCTCTTGTATGTACATGTTATATGTAAAACTCACCGTTTTAGCCTGTAGCTTTTGTGTAAGGACCCCTTTTATTTCTGTATTTTATTTTTAATTGTATTAATTACTTATTGTATAATGTAATCCATTTGTGTTAATTATGTAAAGCACTTTGAATTGCATTTGCATTCAAATCTTTCAGGCAAGGCAATGGCACTCATTCAATAAAGTTTGATTGGACTGATATTCTCATTAAAAAGTATTATTTGTGATTATTCTAGTGCTTAATATAAAGGATTTCTTTGATGAGTAAATGCAAATAAATATCCATTATACATCACAAGACGTTTAAACCAGAAACCATGTGAAGGAGTCCTTGTATGACTTGGCGTTTAAATATTTGTTTGCTGATGTGTTGTTTGGAAAATGTAAAGTATGTTGTAAAGTGCTTTTTCTCAAGGTGTACACACACATATTCACATTGGAAAATAGGCTAACCGGTTTATTATTATTATTAGATCACGTGCCCTATTTGTTCAACATTGATATTCATTTGAACATATACCACAGTAATAAAAAGTGTGATTCAATTTGAAACCAAAATACAAAAAATAATTATTGCATCAGAAAAGGTTATGCTTTTCGTTCACCTTGTGCCCATTTTCCATAGTTTTTTTTAAGAGAAGCGACAGAATATCATAGCAGGATAATATCAAGAGAGGGCGCGTCCTATTGAAGGGCAGAAAATCAATACATTTCATCGTGTTGATTGGATTAACCGTTTTAAGTTCAAATTTTAATGGGAGTTCTACTTTGTACGAACAGACCTCATTTGAAAATCAATAGGCCAATCAATATTTGTACTGGGTTCCGGAAGTTCAGCTGCCAACGGCCTCCATCCTGAAACCCTGTTCACTCAGATGGAGAATAGTCATCTCCAGAAACAAAAATGAGGTTTTTGATCAAGTTAAAGCCAACGTTTTGTCTGTAAATGGATGGTGAGTCAATGATATATGCTAATCTGCCCTCAGCATCCCCCTGAAGCCAATTCCTATTTTGAAGGTTTTTATTTGCACTTTCCTCACGTTAAGGGTATTGTCCAAATGCCCTTTACGTTATCTTCATCACTTCTGACCTCATCGCAAATGTCTTAAATGTTATGTTTTCAAAAGTAATAATTTGATTTCAAAAGTGAAGCAAGGTAATATTATTAAAGTGATAATTATTTTTAATAAACTGACATTTTCATCAACGCAATGTAGATGATTAGAACATGGTAAGGTATAGCAACAACAAAAAAATGTAAACATTGTCGACAAATGTTTAGATCACAAAAGCCCAAATGGGAAGAGAATAACATCACGCTACCACTACCGTAGGAAGCCACCGACTAAAGTCCCAAACCCTCGTCTGGCCACACGGTTTCAAATCAGGCCAAGCCAAGTCCAGCTCCGATCCTTGCGAACGATGGAATAAAATAGGACACGTTGCCTCCGCGTAGTGGGTGCTGCACGCATACTTCGTGTTCATCGAGCGTGCGGCTACTTACTTCCTTTGTCCAGCCAGATGTCGAGGGCCACCACTACTAGCAGGGGGCCCACTTATTCCATTAGCGCAGCCGACCAACACCACGGCTGGAGATTTGCAGCTCGCTGAAGTTAAGGTTAAGGGAGAAGCTCTTTAATCCAGGAAACCAGGGCCAAATTAATAAAGCAAGTTCACCCTAGGGTGCCCTCAGGCTCCTTATCACGTCAGTGTGTTATTGCGACCCATGTGTTAAGACACATTCAATATTAAATGCGGAGAGAGACTGCATGTGAGGTGCTATAATAGCAATTAGCTTAAATGTTATGAATGGGACCTGTCCCTCCGCACACGCACGCGCGCGCGCGCGAACACACACACACACACACACACACACACACACACACACACACACACACACACACACACACACACACACACACACACACACACACACACACACACACACACACACACACGTATTTTCGGATAATAAACATCAGGCCAGACATGTTCATGTTGATTATTGCACTGAAATAATATTTTCAAAATGCTATTTATTTTCCTTCACCTTCCACAGCCTGTAGGCCTGCGTTTATTTTGGTTAAAAAAAATCAAAAAAAAAATCATCAATTATTTCTAAATCAATACCTGTAGCAGCTGTTGACAACCAAGATCACATTCAAAGTTTAAAATGATCATTATTTCGTGTAAAGTGTATTCCAAACCCAACATACGGTTAACATTTAAACAGTGAATTGATTTCAACACAACCGATACAGCAACATCAACATGGGGTAACCTCCCTCTCATGCTCCTGGAGTCTAAAGACATGGAAATCAGTGCATTATTATGTTCTTCCCCTGAAGTTCTGGTGCAACTCCATTACCTTTCCACAAGTGTCAAATATGTCGTTTCCGAAGACGGACGGATTCTTCTGCAACCAAGTTACTTGGCTAGCATGAGGACAGTGGACTGTGAACAAAAGTAATAAAAGGTAAGCATAAAATGGCTGTACGACAGGCACTTAAAACCACTGAGGATAATGTTCCCGCCAGTGTGGCTCTACCCTCCTGCTTCAGCTCACAGACCGTCAAGTAAGAATAATGAAGGGACCAAATGAACAGAAGCCTGGAAATAATATCATCATTATGAAACATCACCTGACTATAAACCTTGTTCGATACTAGCCCGTCTTCAAAATAAAAGCCCCCAAAAACAATATAAAAAGTGTTGATCTTTCACGTCCAGTGCCGTTAAATGGAGGTATAATGTTACGTTGTATATTTCTCTTAACAATACAGTTCATAAAATCAAACATGTGGAGCATATATAATAAATTGTACACTAGCGTTTGTGTTACCACAAGTTAAGTGCTATGGTTGATGATAAGAGGCATTTAGTTAGCCTCTATGTCCCACAGGCGGTACTTAAACCTCTCCCATACACTGTTAAGTTGTACTCAAGGATACATAGAGACAGGAGACAGTAGGATGGGAGATGAGGCAGCTGTACAGGGGAATGTAGATGGAGTGTACATCTTTGGATTGTGTCTAACATGTGGCGATAACCTGGCGGTTCTTACAGCTTACTATATAAACCTCAAAGGATATACGAGTAAACGACACATATTGCTTCATGCCATACAAAAAAACGTGTTCATTAAAATAAAATAGTTTCATCAAGTACCATCAAATAAAGTATTAAAACAACAGTACAAAAATAAAAAAGAATATGCACAAAACATCAAATGATTATCAATTCATGGAACAGTTAGCGTATCCTTTAAAAAATATTACATAAAGCTAAATTAGCTTCTTTACCACTTTCTCTTTGTAAGATGACAAATTCAACAGCACTTATTCAACCCCATTACCGATGAGATCGAATACCCAGGTCATACAAAACCGCCAACCTGATGCTTATACAAATAAAAGTACATGAAAAAAGCTTTAAAAACAACAAGGGAATCAAAAAAGGACCAAGGCACACACACACACCACTGACACTAAAAACAGCGTTTCTAAGATGGACATATCGCTCTGTCTGTTCTGCCGTTTAAAAAGGTTCGGTATTGGTTGTACGGGCCTTGTCCACCTGGCAGCCATCTTGGCTCCACCTTCCGCATTCAGTTCCCCCAACCCAGCTAGCGTTTGGAACCAAGATGGCCGCTCGGTGAATTCGGCCCATCGAAGTACCCTGAGAGGGGTCCTTTCTGCTTCTTGCTCCCGGGGCGAGGAAAGAGGCGGATTCCGGAGCAACATTGCCTGAAAGGAGACGGGGGAATCCTGAATGTGAACAGCAGCAGTCACAGTGCCTATTGAAAATGACAGCGGTCACAACAAATACAAATAAAAAGAGCAAGATTTCTTAGTCTCTCGCGGAGTGTTTCTTCTCATCTCTGTACTGTTCTGTGATTCAGACCCAAACAGAGCAAGGCGTGGCTAGAAAATTTAAAAAAAGCTTTGTTGTTTGTCCCGTGCCAAGCCAACGCAGGAAACACACAAGACGACGTCGAAGGCAAGCAGATGCACGGCTTTGAGCGTGACTCGATGGATCCTTCTGCAGTGGGTTGACCCCCCCCCCCCCCCGCCCCTCCCCACATAGGGGAGGGGCGGGGGTAAAGGTCCGTCGCCGGACTACACCTGATTGCGGAAGTTGTGACCAGCTTGCAGAGGATGCCTGCTCCGCAGAGGGATCAGCCACAGAACCTTCCAGCGCGTTCCGAACACCTCGGACAGCGCCCACTGCCAGGACCTCTTGGTCACATGTCTGTCACAGTGGAGGAGGGAGGTAGGGAGGAGCTTATTTTGTGATGGTTTAAACAGCAACCGTCCAACTCTGCTGTTTTCTCATATAAAAGAGTAATAGGCCTTTATCACAGAGGTGCTATAGGGCTTGGATATCAGGATGGCCTCTTGGGATTCTTTGTCTGCGATACTCCGCCATTAATGCCATTACCTTAATTTGCTATGCCAGGTCTCGCATGAGAAACGTTGTGGCACTTTCAAACACAACAAAGTCACCCCATAACGACAAATAATTTCACGATTAATAACTAAACAATGGCCAAAACACCATTAACATTCCCATGCTCCTATATATCCGAAGTGGAGGCGGTCATTGCGACGTGACGTCACGATGTACAAGCCCTATAGCAGGGGCGAAAACAGGTGTAGCTCATGAAGTTAATTATGGGTGTGTGGGCGTGCCAGTGTCCATGAACGACGTCATGATATATATTGCCCCTACGATGGCCCCTCTGTGGTAAAGGCCCATACTGACTGTTTGGTGGGATACCGAGAACACTCACGTTTCATTTAAGGCCCGAGTCATTTTCTCAATTGTGGTTGTGTCCTGTTTGAAAAAAAGGAAAGTGGTTATGCAAGCCCTAGGTAAGCCGATCCTCATCAGATATTATCTTCCATGCAAGCACGGTAACCGGGTTTTGGATACGGTTGGCAGGGTGAAGTAATTCTTCCTCCCATCCAGAAATACCCTCAAATGCATAAACCCCAGCAGTTCCAGTGATGTGCGCACGAGAGACCGATTGGAAGCCTGTCACTCAACACACTTCTGGATTGAGGAAACGTCGCTCGCGTTACATCTAATGAGAGATCTAAACATAGAAGAAACCCTTGATGAGCGAATGTGCCGCAACACAGATCTTTAAAAAAGTATCCACTGTATATTCTGTCATCAGTATCTTTCGATGACGTAAATCAACAGACAAGGTCAAGGTGAAGGTCAAATGTTATGGTTGGACTTAGCGAGCCTTTCACTTCTCCAGGGGGTCCTATGTCCCCTAAACTGGTTACGCTAGTGGCCATGCAAACACAAACAATACACACAATGACTATGTGAATCCGTCGACCGGATGACGACCGAAGCCTGGTTCCTCTGGGTTTCACTGTCACACGTCAGCGTACTGAACGATCCCAGGCACAAAACGAAAGAAAGAACACGGCTTCTCTGCTTGTGCCGGTGAGGGGCTGGCTCTCGCCGGCACAGTGCATTAGCGTAGCGGAAATCGGAACGAAGCACGAGAGCATCACAAATCGGGATTGTTTGACTCACGGAGATGATGCCCGCCATCTGGGTGTAGAAGAGGCTGCTCATCCCACCAAACATCATAAGGCCCATGAGCGTTGAGACTCGTAAGAGGGCCAGTTCGTGCTGCGTTGTAAACTGATCCTGGAAGAGACAGACCGGGCTTCTGAAAATTGACTGAACATTTGACTGTTACCTCCGCTGCGACTGACTGTTTGGAAGAGATCACTATAAAACAGACGCATAACTGTTCATTCATAACTCTGTGTGTGTGTGTGTGTGTGTGCGCACACACACACACATTATTTGCATGTATATTGACCGTATTTATCGTAAACAATAGGACAATGTGCTTCAATGTGAGCATGTTTTGACTGAATAAGCAGCAGGCAGAGAGAACACAACAGCTTCAAAACATGATTGTTTGCTCTGATAGAAGATCTTGCCAACTTGTCTTCATGATGATGTTATATGTTAATAAAATCCATGTTCACTTAATAATGTTGTACATTATCTGCCCTTGGTCAATTGATCGGTAATCCCAGTGAGATCCTGTCCTGCCTTGCACCTTAGTTCAATACAATGCCCTGGATCTCAATGAGACTTGTGGTTTAAATAAACTTTGCATGCACAAAGTCAGTGTAAATCAGTGTTGAAGGAAGTGATGACAGTACCTGGTCCAGTGTGGTCAGAGGCTGGAAGTAGTAGTACTGACAGAAGTCCATGACCAGGGTGAACAGGCTGAGGACCTGAGTGTAGAAGCAGAGCTGCAGGAACAGCCAGTGGTTGTCTTCACCCACGCAGTTGTTGATCCTGAGAGAAGTGAGGCAACGGAACGCGAGGAACGAGCGGTGAACTGTCGTCAAACCCTGCTCACATTCCCATCCCCGCTGTTGAAATGCCGGTTAACATTGTGTCGGACCAGTTTGACGGGCTCTTGTGCTCCTAACCATCCCTAACAGGATGGATCCCTCTCCTGGGAACAAGTGAAGGGTTCTTCCATCGAGGTTTTATGGGAGTTTTTCCTTTAAGCGCTCAAAGAAATACGTAGCTATAAAATGGAGTGTGTAAAATGGACTTGACATGCAGTGCGGTCAATTGACCCCACTACATACCGATGCACAAATGGTATGAATAATGAATAACACCGACGTGTCAGATAGGAATATAAAATGAGTTGATGTTTTGCCACATAGAGGCACGCTAGAGGAATTCTAGATGTCTCTAAAAAGGAGAACGAATTTATAAATAAATAAATAAAACAAACTGTTTATTATCTTGTAAAGCCTATACACCATAGCGCAGTAGACATGGTGGCTTGTTATGGGTCTAAGGCGAGGACTCTCGACCGAGGAAAGGGGGCGGTCTGAGAAACAGGTGAATCGCATGAGCATGGAGACGGGACCTTACCAGGGGCAGTGGTGGTCCATTCTGCGCACGCAGTGGCCACAGCGACTGCAGTGGTGGGACCGTTTGGGCCTCATCAGGTTGCACTTGTTGCAAAGCTCCCACTCGGCCCGCTCTGTGGTGTGACGAAGACCACATGACGGGTTGTGTGTTAGGCATGGGCGATGTGGCCGACATCTTCTATCCTGATATAGGTCCTGTAATATCTTCATTACGATATGCATCACAATGTATGTTTTCTGGTGATTCAATAAATAAAAAGACTATATAAAACAACCACATTGTAAAGCCTATTTTATTTATAGTCCTGTGTGAATTTAATACTGTACTGAGTATTTTCTCGTTTTATTGAGACCTTTAGTGCACAATGGACATAACAGTTGCAAGTGAAACTATAAGAAAAACAATTATAAATAGAGCTAGTCTACAATATGAAAATGTAAAATATCAAAGGTAAACATAAAACACGTTTTCAGCTGACACTGTGCACGACGATGATGTATTCAAACTGTCACCATCACTGTGCTACTCCTTGACAACGCTCCCCCCTTTGCATGGCTGCTCTGAGAGTGACATCATCACGACCCGCCTCATCCACTTCCCCCTAAACATTGTGTATTTATTACACACCGGCCGAGACTCTGAGACAAACTGAACGTCTGAAAGTCTCTTCACCAGGCTCGTTCTGGTGTCCTTTCACGCGGGCCTCGGAAGCCATCGAAGACGTCCATAACGGGATTACAAGCAGCTAAACAAATAACACGAGTAAAAGTGGACGGATCCGGGCTAGGAAACAGAATTACAAGTGGAGGGGTCAATGTTATGGGCAGCAGCAGCCTACCGGAGAAGGGTATGTGTGGGTCCAAGGGAAGGCGGCCCGGATCTGCCGTGGAGGCCCTCAGCAGCGCCACGATGCAGAGGGCCGACGCCAAGTAGTAACCTGATGAAGGACACACACACCACAGCGCACACTTCATGTTGGAGACAAAGCCCAGCCGTCTCTAGCAACCGTAACCACGGACACACTGAGATAGAGTTAACACGGCAAGTGCTTGAAGCCAATCAGAGTCATTTGGCATGATGTTTGTATTTTTCTTTCCATAGGAATGTATTTCAATGCTATTGGACTATTTTCCCTGCCCTTTGATTCTGTGAGGGCTAATGAGTTAATTGAGTTAGTAAATAAATGGAGCATGTGTTACTGTAGTAGTAGTAGTAATATAAGAAATGAAACATGTGTTACTGTAGTAGTAGTAGTAGTACAAATGGAACATGTGTTACTGTAGTAGTAGTAGTAGTAGTAGTACAAATGGAACATGTGTTACTGTAGTAGTAGTAGTAGTAGTAGTAGTAGTAGTAGTAGTACAAATGGAACATGTGTTACTGTAGTAGTAGTAGTAGTAGTAGTATAAATGGAACATGTGTTACTGTAGTAGTAGTAGTAGTACAAATGGAACATGTGTTACTGTAGTAGTAGTAGTAGTAGTAGTAGTAGTAGTAGTAGTACAAATGGAACATGTGTTACTGTAGTAGTAGTAGTAGTAGTAGTAGTAGTAGTAGTAGTAGTAGTAGTACAAATGGAACATGTGTTACTGTAGTAGTAGTAGTAGTAGTAGTAGTAGTAGTAGTAGTAGTAGTATAAATGGAACATGTGTTACTGTAGTAGTAGTAGTAGTAGTAGTAGTAGTAGTAGTAGTAGTAGTAGTATAAATGGAACATGTGTTACTGTAGTAGTAGTAGTAGTAGTAGTATAAATGGAACATGTGTTACTGTAGTAGTAGTATCGGTAGTAGTAGTATATATATATACCTGTTGTTGTTGTAGTAGTATAAATTGAACCTTTGTTGTAGTAGTAGTAATATCAAAATAAATGGAACATTTGCTACTCACATACGACTAATGCCCACGAAATGTGTCCTTCGTTGTAGTGAGGCAGGAGAACCAGTTTGGGCACAAAGACACTGTTGTACAGCCAGATGCCAAAGACCATGCTGACACACAGCCATCCCAGAGGATCCACCACAAAGTGGAGACGTAGCTTCATCGCTCTGGCCGGTCAAGGGCCACAAAAACACCTAGAAGGATCGGGACAATAATAACAATTCAATATGTCTTCCCATATAAGATGTTGATGATTCCAGTTCCTCATCAAATAAAGAAATAAGTATGACAGGGACTAAGAGAGTCTTATGTATGATGGCTCAAAAAGTTATGTAAAATACAGTGGTGCAATACGTTACCTATTTATATGTGGTGTGTACAGAACTGAGAACATAGCATTATAAATCATTCAAAGATAACATATAACAGATATTTGATAATAAAATGGTACTTTGTTCAGCCAAACGACGGCCTACCTATAGATTGTACAAAACCTAGGCTTGGTATCTCACGTGTCTACTACGTACAGTACGCATGTTTACCATCATCCAAATTTGACTGATTTTACCATCAGTATTCTCAAGTCCTACAGTCAGAAATGTTCCTCACATTGAAGGAGCAGCTAGTCCAATATTAACCAAGACAGGACCTGTTTCTATTGACCTTGGTGTGGTTGTAGATTCATTCGAGGATGAATGTATGGGCTTGGCTGTGGTCAGCCCCTGGAGGGCTACTCATCAGCAGTGGTCACAAAAACGCTCATCCGAGAACAGACAGCATGATACAGCAACTCAACCGACATCACATGCTTATGGCATGACTATTTTATCCCTCCATACGGACATGATGACTACTTACTTATTGGTTCCTGCTGTCTTATTCAGAGACAACAACATCGATGTGTGTGTGCGCGTAGCACTTCCTCATCCGAGCGTCTCAGTGGGCTGGGCCGACAGGTGGAGGAGGAGGGGCGGCGAAAGAGAATTGCGCATGCGCAGTAGTCGTAATACCATACATTTCTATCAAATGTTCTATGTCTTTTTTGGACAATTCAATTATATATTAAATTCAATTATATATGGTAATATATTTGGTTTTGAATAACTAAATATATCATTAAATTACTCTGCGGTTATGTTTGTCCGTTTGACGGGAAATTACGTACAGGCGCGTCATCATACTTCCGTTAACATTAGCTAATAGCTTTTATTTTGATCGGGGTAAGCCGTTTAAGCGGAAAATTAGTAACATAGGCGCCCAAAAACATGGCATCATCCAACTCCTATAAACTCAGGTGCTCCATTCCGGGGCATGAGATGGACGTCCGGGGGGTTACAGCAGCCCTTTTCCCCGAAGGAGCTTTTGTTTCTGTTTCCAGAGACCGAACTGGAAGGGTCTGGACCCCAAATGCAAGGTAGCGAACACACACTACCGACACATGCCTTGATAACTGGGATACGTGTGCATCGGGTTGATGTAGGGAACAGGGAGAAGAGGGGTTCCCAGACGGAACAGCTGTATCACCCCCACATAACTAGTGGAATCCTTAGCTTTTCCTTTTGCGCGTCAGTCATGGCGTTTTCAAATCAGCCTTGTCATTCATCCACGGCTGGCTCTGTCGGCCGTGACGTGACGTGCGCACACACTTGCTCACCACATACACAGTTAGACATCATAAACCATTTTTTGGACATTCTGTTGCTCCTCGTGAATTAGCGGACATGCCCTGTTGATTTATTTCCCCCTCCTGCTTTAATTTTCTCCACCATGCAGTCCTGACAAAGGCTTCTCGGAAATGCACTGTATGTCCGGCCATTCCAACTTTGTGTCTTGTGTGTGCATCATCGCCCCGAGCGAGACCTATCCCAGGGGACTTATTGCCACAGGCGGGAATGATAACAACATTTGTGTGTTCTCACTGGATCAACCACAGCCCCTTTTCACCCTGGAAGGCCATAAAAACACAGGTGAGATTTATATATATATTTTGTCTATTTCCCCATGTTTTTTTTTAAACTATTGTATTGATGCCAGTGTTTACCAGCTGCCTTCCTTTTCCCCAGTTTGCACTTTGTCCTCTGGGAAGTTTGGTACTCTGCTGAGCGGCTCTTGGGACACCACTGCTAAAGTGTGGCTCAATGAGAAGTGCGTGATGACGCTGCAGGTAATATCAGCAGCTACCTTATCTCCTTAATCTGATGTCACGCATAGTAGGAGTGTGGTGATCATAGCGTTATCCAGCGGTGCCGTTGGTTGGCATCATCGGCCGACTCCCTCTCAAATTCAAATTTGGCAAGTGTTAGCAAGATGGAAGAGTTATACAGAACGTATCTGTATTATTGAAGAGCTTCTGTATACAATGCATGTTCCATTATAGTTGAACAATTATGTTTTCATCTTCAGACTCCAAATTTCACAATTTGAATGTACTATATTAATCCAAGATGGGAGATTAGTGTATATATATATATATGTATGTATATGCACACACACACACACACACACACACACACACACACACACACACACACACACACACACACACACACACACACACACACACACACACACACGAATCAAGCAACTTCTACTTAACGTTGCTTGTTGTTTTTATTGCAGGGCCACACTGCCGCAGTGTGGGCTGTGGCCATCCTGCCGGAACAGGGCCTCATGCTGTCTGGATCGGCAGATAAAACCATTATGCTTTGGAAAGCCGGCCGCTGTGAAAAAACATACACAGGTGAGCGGAGGCTCTCAACCCTCTTGTTTCAAAGATACGATTTGACTTTATTAATCCAAAAGGAAATTGCTACAAAATTACAACAGAAGAACCAAGAAGAATAAAAACAATAGAGTAATAAATGTAAAGTGTATAAAGATGGTATACGGGTGAATTATATTTTTCTTTTCAACCGGACAACTACTTTAAGTACAACATTATTTTTAGGAGAGACTGCCGACTGGCAACACAATCCTACCTTTCAGTCTCCATTACAAACACAATTATGGCCAGATACAATTCTATGGAGTGTAGCTCCAAGTCTGATTCACAAACCTCGTCAGCGTAGGTCAGCGCCTGTGGTGTGGGAAACCTAACACTTCCTTCTCCTTCCTCCCTCTGAAGGCCACGAGGACTGTGTGAGGGGGCTGGCAGTCCTCAGTGACATGGAGTTCTTCTCCTGCAGCAATGACACCAGCGTGAGGAGATGGATGGTGACTGGGGAATGTGTCCAGGTCTATTACGGCCACACCAACTACATCTACAGCATCGCTATTTTCCCCAACGGCCAAGGTGCGCTAGTCAAACAACGAAAAGCAGACGGCGGGTTTGAATGGGACGAAGCGCTCTATTCAAATGCATATAATGTGTTTTCATCTAGTTTGAGGAAGATTAAGGGGCCTGTAGGATTTGAGAGGGAGAGCGGGAGGGAGGACGATTTTGAAACAAACAACCAAAAATATGTTCCCTCCCTCCCTACGTTTCTCCGCCATTGAGAGGTGTTGCATTTCAAGCGCCTGTGATATGCAAGCCTAATCGATTCCCCGAACCAATCACTCAACAAATCACAGAAGCCCTGATTGCTTAGAAATTAGTGATTCAAAATCTAAATTGGCTCCTACAGAGGCAGGCACAGTCCACCTGGAAACACATTTTCTCACTGCATATTTCACTCACTAATAGCTGATGGAATGCCTATGCCATTTCTAACAAATTGCACTCAAATAATACCGCTTAAATCTTGCCTGCAGTACCTTTTTTATTTTTGTTGGCACCAGCTGTGTGATCCTAACCACAGTCTACCGCATGCTGTTTTTCTCTCCCATCAAAGACTTTGTAAGCACAGGAGAGGATAGGACCGTGAGGATATGGAGGAAGGGAGAGTGCTTTCAGACCATCCGCCTCCCGGCCCAGTCTGTGTGGAGCTGCTGCATACTGCCCAACAATGATATAGCAGTGGGCGCCAGGTAATGCAGCTCTTGCATAGGCATTGATTGACAATGATTTCACACCATTTGTAACCTTAGTGGAAGCGCAGTTCCTTCGAGTACATACATATTTGTTTTTGCATTAGCGGTTGGACACAAAGCTGTAATGTGATTGGGTGTGCATTATTTTGAATAAAGAAAAACGTGTATATACTTTCTAATTGCATTTATTAACTGAGCATGATGGAACACATTGCATGTAAATTGTTCTTTCATGAACACTGAACTTTGAGCGACTGGGCTAGGAGTGTCTTGAGTCACACACTCCATTGGTAATGAATGGCTAGATTTTTGTCTCTGTAAGCGATTTGGCACTGATCGTTCTCACTGGCTCTCTCTCTCTCCACACAGCGATGGCCTCATTCGAGTGTTCACTGAGGCAGAGGACCGCGTGGCCAGTCCAGAGGATCTGCTGGCCTTCGAAGACGAGCTCTCCAAAACCACCATAGACCCCAAGACGGGAGACCTGGGGGATATCAAAATTGATGACCTCCCTGGGAGGGAACACCTTGATGAGCCTGGTAACCACTGGATCAATCACGACGTGTGTGCTTGGATGTTCCCGTCTTCCGGTCCACCACGATGTTGCTCTTCTTGCAGGGAACCGTGACGGACAGACGCGTCTGATCAAGGACGGAGACAAGGTGGAGGCGTACCAGTGGAGCGTCGGCGAAAGCCGCTGGATGAAGATCGGCGACGTGGTGGGAGGGTCCAACCAGCAGATTTCGAAGAAGGTGACGTACGAGGGAAAGGTAAGATGATTCTCATTATTACTCGAGTCTTGTCTCAACATCCTCAAAGAAATGACCAAAGAAACCCCGCGGTTGAACACGGTGTTCCTGCGCAGGAGTACGACTTTGTGTTCACCATCGACGTGAACGAAGGCGGGCCGTCGATGAAGCTGCCCTACAACATGGCCGAGGACCCCTGGCTCACCGCGCACAACTTCCTGCAGAAGAACGACCTCAGCCCCATGTTCCTGGACCAGGTGGCCAACTTCATCATGGAGAACTCCAAGGGGCACGTGGTGGGACCGGCCACCCCCGGCGCTGTGGACCCCTTCACTGGTGAGCCACAATGCCTGAGACGGCTAGAGACAAGATGTTGCAGGTTTCTTTAGTTTTTAGTGTGCGTTCCTGTTTGCCTACACTGTATCATACCAACCACACCTGTGGAGCATGTTGTTGCACTGTTCCTCTTTTAACAACATTGTGCACTATTTTGTATTTTTTACATATATATATGATTTCAAACTTCTATTTGTGTCTTTGGTTCTACGTGCGCTGTTTGTTCGTTACTACTTTGCACGGTTCGAGAGGGCCTGAAACTCGAGCATTTAATGGCCATGAACGACTTCTAAACTGGCTCTCTGAAGGCAAATTATCTTGAAACTTGGAAACGTTCCGAGGAACAGCAGCGTTGTTGGGTTTGTAAAGACTGGCGGTAAACGTGATGTCCATGTGAACAGGATCCGGGCGCTACGTCCCGGGAGCGGCGGACGGCAGGACCGGCTTCGGGGCGGATCCCTTCACAGGTGGGGCTTACCTATTGATCACAAAGAAACCGATAACCGATAATATACCGATAACTGCCCTGCCGCTTTACTTTGGCATGTAAGAAAACATGTGGGTTTTTTAACTGTTCCTTCTGACCAGGTTCTGGCCGTTACATCCCAGGCTCCGGACCCGCAGCCAGTTCAACAGGTGTGACCGACCCTTTTACAGGTGAGCTTCCGGTCACCAATGGTGCGCGATAAATGACGGCGTGAATGAGTCCTCTATGGGAGACAAAATGGACAATATGCATTCACAACAATGGTGTAACTAGCTTTGCGTTCCTCAAGTCAAACTTCAATTAATTATGTCATCGATTGTTATAAACCAAATCGTTTCAGATCTCTCGACAAATGTCCTGATTTCGAGTCTGGGATTAACAAAGTACCATCTTATCCCTTTCTCCTAAAACCAAAATCACATTCAGTCAGTATGATTGATTGAATATTATTCAAATGTTGACCAGGCCGGGTCTGGGACCAAGTGCCTTGGAGAATGTTTTGGCTTTGACTGCGTCACTTCTCAGTCCTCCTATCCGTCTCGTCACCGCACAGGTGGAGGTGCCTACTCTTCTGCAGCCCTCAGGCACACCTCCACCAACATCTACTTCCCCAAGCTGGACGGCGTGACCTTTGATCAAGCCAACGCCATACAGATTATTGGTAAGCATGTCGCGGCATAAAATAAAAAAACAAGTCTGACTTGTGTATATATATATATATATATATATATGATAAGTAACCCTTTTTTATTTTTATTACTGAATAACGTTTGAACAGCGTTTCACCTTGGCGCAGGAAAATGTACAAACGGCCGCAATGACTTGAGACTGACTGTGATTGATTTAAACCGTTGCACCCGCGGTGAACTGCTGTCCCCCAGCCAAGCTGAAGGAGCTGAACGACGCGGCGCCCCCAGAGCACAAGCTGTCGGAGGAGTTTGTGGAGAGCCTGGAGAGGATGCTGGGCAGCGTGCTGGGTGGACCCAACAACTCCACGCAGCCCCCCACCCTCCAGCAGATCAACCTGCTCTGGAAGGCATCCCACTGGCCTGAAGGTACACAGCCAAAGCAGTTAGCATCGTCGTGTTTTTAAAAGCAGCAGGACATTTGTACACTTCGAAACTGCGAGATTACCAAGTAGTACATTTTTAGATTTTTTTGTTTGTTTAATAAAATATGAAGACACTCCCATTCCCGTCACAAAAAGCTTTTCCTCTAAAATTGCATTCAATATATGATGCTAATGGAAACATTAATCTGTTCCAATACATAAATCATTAACTTATTTGTTATGCATGTACCTTTTTATACTTTCTCCTCTAAAGAACCTCATACATAACAAGCATTCAATATATGGCTCCAGACAACACGATGGTTAGTCCGCCCATATCCACTCCATAAATCCCTCCTGCGTCTCCCTCTCCTTCCTTCGTGAACGCCCCCAGACATCGTCTTCCCCGTGCTGGACATCCTGCGGCTGGCGGTGCGCCACCCGCAGGTCAACGAGAGCCTGTGCGGCGAGGCGGAAGGCGTGCAGCTCTGCAACCACCTGCTGGGCCTGATGAGCCCGCAGGGGCGGCCGGCCAACCAGATGCTGGCCCTGAGGACTCTGTGCAACTGCTTCAGCGGGCAGCAGGGCCGCGCGCTGCTCCTGGCGCAGCGCGAGGCCGTGCTGGCCCGCGCCGCCGAGCTGGCCGCCGTCAGCAGCAAGAACACCCAGGTGGCGCTGGCCACGCTGCTGCTCAACTATGCGGGCTGCCTGCACGGCCGGCCCGACCTGGAGGCCAAGGCGCAGTGCCTGTCGGTGGCCAGCACGGCGCTGGAGTCCGTGCAGGACAAGGAGGCCGTGTTCCGGCTACTGGTGGCCCTGGGCACCACGCTGGCCTCGGACCAGACAGCCCGGGACCTGGCCCGATCCCTCGGGGTCACCTCCCAGATCTCCAAGTACTCGTCGGTCTCTGATCCGGCGAAGGTGGGGGAGTGTTGCCAGCTGGTGTTAAATGAACTGCAGTGATGTGGACCACGGGAGACGTGTTTCCCTGCCTGAATATCGGTTTAAATATCAAGTTTTGTTCATCAATGGTTTGTGGTGGATACATGACTAATGCATGTGCAGCAATAAAAAAATATGTACAAATGGAAAATTTGAATAAACTTTTTTTTATTTATGCTGGTGTAAATCCATTAAACGCACATCATATTTACCAAAGATCTTGGTCACATATCTAGGGTATATGCAAATTGAATAATACAGACGTTTAACATGTTCGGACTCAAGACACATTATAGACCTTATAAAGTTATGTTTCCAATGCCTGAGTAATTAAGCCACAAACCTGTGGGAAATAAATATATACAGAATAAGTCTAAACGACTCAACCAGAAATTTTAGACAGCAATATAAAAAGGTGTGTCAGAATGCATAACATCCTTTTATGCTTGGATTGCTGAAAATGGTTAACACCATTTATTCTTCAGTATTGTTAGCCTAGTTCCGGTAAGTAACCCTACAGACCAAACATGGCAACACTGAAGATGGAGACGTAACCATAGGAACGTAACATCTCTTCTGGTAAACATGCAGACTGCTTTTGAACACTTGGAGCGCTGTTTCTTTGGGGGGACAGCACTAACAATGGAATACAACCGTTTTTACTATTTCCTGAATAGCAATTTTGTTGATTGTATTTTTTATTTATTTAAAAATATGTTATAAAAAGCATTTTGTTTTAAAATGAAAAAAGCAGTGAGTACACCCTCTTACCGGAAGTACATCAAACAATATCCGGGTTTGTTGAATAATTGGCGGTTTGTGTCTGGGTTGGTCTGGGTGCGGGATGTTGTTCATTTCACTGCTAAATAAGTACGTATGGGTTCATCATTAACCTTTCTCCGATCGACAAACGCTTGTCGGACTATGCGTCTGCAACCCAGATAGACAGCTATCCATTTGAAAAAAATATAATAAAAAAGGGAGCACATCGACACGTCCCTACACGAGAGAATGGCGAACCCGGTAACTTTTCAGAAGTGCATGGGTAAATACCTGTGGCATTCTCTACTTAGTCTAGGATTTCAACCAGATGCCGAAACTTCCAATTTGGTTGGCAAAACCACAGTCAAATACATCAATCTGGGAGTGTAAGTAGCTGTTGTTTAGCTTTATTTTAGTCCGCTGCCTAAACAGCGCTCTTGTTGCACAGCTGATGGATGATGTAACGAGTGTTTTCCCTGGCCCACAGAAATATGTTTGACAAACCCAACAAGGACGCCTTTTACATTGTAACGCATTTCCTGTTGGATAAACTGGAGCCCACACGCTTCAATGAAGCTTACAGGTCAGTATCAGCTTTCACTCTGCGTTAGGCGCATGCATGAAGGCCATTGTCCATATTCAACTCACATGGAAAACGTCTGTTGTGTAGGCACTGCTGGCCTGTTTTTGACCGCAAAGCAGATACCGAGTTCAGGAAAATCACACTGGCTTGGCTTAAAGAGATCGTGGTAAGAGCTGAACTCAGAATGGAATCGTCTGTCGACGCGGATGAAATGGACAGTTCATCGTGAAACACGTCAGTCATGCGGCCTTTTGTCCCCCTTTCCCTGCCAGGATGAGAACAGCAGATCAGCCCCTAAAGTGGTGGCCTCTTTGTTTCTCTCGCCCGGGGGGCCCAAGTTTATTGCACTGATGCTTCACTTGGCAAAGCATGTCATGCTGCAGGAGATGAAAACATTTACCACTGGTAGGATTTTTTTAAACATAAACAGCAAATCCATTTATTCATACCTCCAGATCCTAATCATGTATTGTTCTTATATGTAATTGTTTTCTGTTTAAGTTTCATCCATATGTAAATTCTGCTCTTGGTGTTAGGGTTAGATATATTTGTCAATAGCCAATGTACATGACCATTACTGTCCTTTTGCATTAGATGGCAGTTGGGTCCCTGAGGAAGCAGCCATGCCCGCCTCTACCATGGACATTGCCATGAAGAGATTCAAGCTGACCAAAACTAGGTTCCTCAAGTCTTCCGTGGCACAGGATAATCTCCTACAGGAGTACCAGAGACGAGCCCAGTGAGTGTTGCACTGAAATGTGCAACAGAGAATCGTGGCTATCAAATGCATTTCTCCATCTCCCTCTTGACTGGCATTGGTACTCATAAAATATATACACATTGAGCTTGAGGTCACCTCTAAAAAAAAAAAAAAAAATACAACAACACTGGTTTGCATGAGATGACTCCCTCTCTAGGTTTCACACATTGCACACTACCGTCTGATAGGCTGAAAGGGTTACGTGATTAAGCATTGATGCAATCCACCTGAAAGCATTTAAAAAGGCGGGTCACAGGGCTTTGGTTCTCCTTTCAAAATGAAAAGCTCCCCATTATTTGACGACCATGTTTTCTACAATGATTGATTGCTAGTCCACTGTGTAAGTGGACACACCTGTTGGCTCATTTAAGAGCCAGGTAGGCATGCACAGATACTCGGCTCGAAAACAGTGCTGCATTCAACAGATTTGTGTAATGAGACGAGAGCTGGCTTGCTTCCCAAGTTATTTAGCTCTTCTTTGAGGGAAGTGATACATTTTTGTGTGCTCAGCCTGGATATCCTTTTGTGTTTCCCCTATCAAGGACCCTGGTTAGGTCCATTCAGGAGATCCGGTCGGAGGGAGTGAAATATGACAATCTGCTCAAGTATGTGTGACATGCTTTTATGACATCAAGTCCTTTATCACAGTAGTATTGGTACTAGTAGGGGTGATCACAGGTGTATGTCATGACATTAATTATGGCCACTGGAATGCCCAGAGCCCTAATTAACCTAATGCAATGCACCTGTTTTTGGCCCTATTACGCCTCTGTGATGAAGGTCCATTAAAGTTCTGTACTGTGCTTTTCTTAAGCGGTGAGTCCCTTTACCTTTTTCTTTCCCCTTCTAGACGTCAAGATGAGTTGTACAAGGAAGGGGATGCTTCAGCTCAAAAGCTCAACCAGGTATGTTCTGTGTAATCCCGGTCGCAGGATTTGCTTTTGTTAATCAAATTTAACTTTATTCCTTAGTGCATTTGAATGCACCCCTATATTGGACAATATATACATGTTTATCTAGAAATCGCCTCGAATACTGAGCCGTGTGTATGTGTAAGGGGGGGGGGGGGTGGTGGGTGGAGGAGGGAGAGATTTTCTAGTAATGCAACTCCTTCGTGTAATCACGTTTAAACAATGCTACGGTTTGGTTTGCTCAAGGTGCGCTCCCTTTGGCTGGCCATTGACGAAATGCTGTCCGCGCTCAAGGAGGAGCAGCGGGGGGTGGCGTGCGTGTTGAGGGCCGACTCGGACCAGTACGTCCTGGACGGGGTCGACTTGGCCCTCAAAATCCCCCGGGTGCTCCTGGAGAAGATCGAGCAGCTCCCACAGCAGGTGAGAATGAAAATGGTTCGGTTGAGCCGTTAGCCGAGCCTGGGGCGGTCGCTGCGCCTCAAAGCTGAACTATGTGAAGAGGGTTTTTACATCGGGACAGCACATCCCAATGGCCGCCTCCGTTTATGCTGTGGGAGCATTAAGTGGGAGCATTGGGAGTGTTAATGGGGGTTTGGGCGTCAGTCGTGAAGTTACTTTACGGGGTGACCTTATTGTGTAGAACTGCAACAGCGTTTCTCAAGCGAGACGTGGCAAACAAAGTTAGGTTGTGGTGTAGTTCTGTTAATTTTGCATTACCACAACTTTCTCCAGGCATCACAAAATGGCGGAGTATCGCGAGCAAGCGATCCCCTGATGCATTATGATGTACACGCCCTCTTCACAGGGGCGTCGTAGGACGAAGAACAAAACTAGTGAAGATAAGTCTGCTACCCGTGTCCTGGTGTATAAAAGGAGCAGAGCCGTAATAAGTGACACCTGTTTATCTTTCGGTGACGCCTCTGTGAAAAGGGTCTGTTGCACCAAAATCAAGTAAGGAGGCAGTTGGCAAAATCCACCGTACAAATGTAGACCTCTATAGGATGTCTTGTTTTATGAATGTTGAAAGGTGGCGCTGTCCTCTGAGAATTGACCATCACGGTCATGTGTCTTGCAGTTGAGCTCAGGAAACGTGTATGAGGAGGGCCAGTTGAACCCACTGTGCGTGCTGGAGCTGATGAACCACGCCCTGCACCTCCTGCAAGAGGAGCGTGGTCGGGTGGCGGGCGACGGCCCCCTGGCCCAGCTCAGCCCCCAGGAGCTGCAGGCGAAAAGTGCGCAGGCTGCCCGCGTGTTGGAGGAGCTTAAGGCTCTGAGGTGTGTGCGGTTCTATTTGATGTCCCTGTACAGCCGGGAGGGAGGCGGATACCTGGGCAGCGCTGAGCCGTGCTCTGCCCGCCACTAGTCCTCCCTAGAGCATCCCTGCTCTCTGATGACCGTGGTGACCTGAGAGAAATCACCACGGACAGATACGGAGCAGACAAACCTTGTTTTATTCTGACCAATCGTTTAGGAGCGCATCATGTCCTCGTGCTATTGGAAGGGCTGAACGTTGTCTGTGTGTAATATAGCTGAAAACTTGTTTTTAATAAATGACTGAAACTTTTTGTTGATCTAAAATACATTTTGGGACAAACTGTGCTTTATTTTTTATTTTATGTATTTGTTTTGTGTAGCAAATTGCTTTATCGATTGCGACGGTCAATAATGGGCGTTTCTTTGTCTTCAGACAGAAGATCTCGAAGGAAGAAATCCCAGAGGTTCGGAACGCTTCCCGGAAGTTGGACATGGAATGGGACCGGAGATGGAGGGACACCCTGAAGGACAAGCCGCTGGCGTCCTTCCTCTCGGACGATCCTGTGAGTTGGGCTTTGTCGGCGCTACTTTTCAATGGAATACTTTGGGCTACATCCGACATTGGCGTGTGAGTGGAAGGGTGACTAACTTTGTGCCGTCCGTCCTGTAGGCGCTGGGCTTCCTCTCCCCCATGGCGCCGCTGTCCTTTGAACCGGCGGCCGAGGCCGCGTGGCGCTCCGGTGTGTTCTCCTGCTACGCCGCCAAGCTTCCCGGTGAGCACACCCACGGTAAGCAGCAGCCCACAGAAGGCTGTTTGCCCCCTTCCTATCTTTTACCCCTCACATTCTGCACCTCGCTCTTCCTTTTTTCTTTCAGAAGAGGAGCCTACCCAGGTCGACTCCCAGGGAGAATTTGACGCCAGCATTCCCGAGTTGAACAGGTAACGGACCCGTTGGCCTTGTAGCTCCGTCCTTTACCGGACGATGTAGTTCACGTCCAGCCGGGAGGGAGGCGGATACCTGGGCAGGGCTGAGCCGTGCTCTGCCCGCCACTAGTCCTCCCTAGAGCATCCCTGCTCTCTGATGACCGCGGTGACCTGAGAGAAATCACCACGGACAGATACGGAGCAGACAAACCTTGTGTTTCTGTGCTGTCGTCTAGCTGCTTGATGTAGGTGATGTGAGCTGCAGAAACTGACCCCTGTGACGTGGTCTTTCAGGAGCCCCGTCCGCCCCGCTCCCCTCGTCAGGGCTGACAGTCCTGACGCCGCCTCGTCGTTCTTTGCCAACTCGTCACTTGCAGATCTGTTGCACACGCTTTCCCCTCCCCCCAGGTGTCCGTCCCTTAGCCCACCTCGACCGATGCAACAGGTTGGTGCTTTCAGATACACAGCCTCTTGTTGTGCATGGTCTTTATTTTTTATTTTGCTATTGTGTATGCTATATTGTATATGCTATTGTAAATGTTGTGGGGAAGGTGCCTTGACTACAAACGTTGGCAGTATTACTTCAGTCTTTGTGGCGAGGTGATAAATGCTCTTCCGCAGAATCGATGAAGAAAAAAAACAGACAACTTTTCCACATGAGCTTGGTAGCAGAGGTCTTGATAACCACAGTGGGTGTGTGATAACTGGAAACTAGGGCAGCCTAGGTTTTACGTTTCCCACCTGAAATAATGGTTTCTTTCTGTTCCCTATCTAGGCCAGTGACCAGAAGACCCATACCGGCTGTAAGGTGACTCCCACGAAGAACAAGGCAAAGATACTGGACTGGGAGTTTGACAATTTGGCAAGCCAGGTACCAAAATCATCTTTCATCAAGATTGGAACAAAAGAGATTGTAAATGTAAAAAAATGTTTTGCTGCAGATTTATGTGCCGCCCTTATTTGTATTTTATATATCAGTTTGCAGAGGCAATCACCACAACCAGTCCGTTGGACGGCAAGATGAGGGGTTTGGCTCTGGATGATCTACTCTGCACTCTTGGTGGAGACCCCTTCTCCACGAGGAAACAGCTGCACCGCACCCCCGAGAGCTTGAGTAGGTCCCCCAGAGCTTGAGTAGGTCCCCCGGAGCCGGAGGGGCGTCCCCCGGAGCCGGAGAGGCGTCCCCCGGAGCCGGAGGGGCGTCCCCCGGAGCCGGAGGGGCGTCCCCCAGAGCAGTGTATCGGGATGGTGTCAGCGACTTCCAGTATTTTCCATACGATTATGTCAGAGCTTTGGAAAAAGCGGGCTGAATGGCTTCTCCGTCGTTTGAGTGGGATATTATGTGGGGAACGTAATTATAAGGTCACCTTTTACTCCTCCTGTTTTGCTTCTAGGAAAATAAAACCTCTTTCTCTGCCCTCAGTTTCGGCTGTGAAGGGTTCCTGGCGTAAGGCGGTCGAGGAATGCGAAGTGCAAATGCCTAACCCGTCGCCCGCGGCCGACGGGGGCCGCAGCGCCACGCGGCCTGAGTCCTACGGGGCCCCCATGCAGCCCTCGTCTCTCTCGTTCAACACCACGCCCTGCGGCGCCGCGCCCATTGCCGGCGCCACCACCGTCACCCCCCAGCGGCGCCCGTGGACCTCCCTGGGGTCTCCTCCTGCCTGGGGCTTCCCCGGCTCGGAGGGCCGCCACAGCGTGAGCGGCGCCGTTCACTACAGCCTGGACGACGAGACTCTCCCGGACACGACGGGCAGCGACAGCCTGCTGAGCCTCAGCGACGACCACGGAGATCTCCTGCTCCTGTCCCCCTTCTCCTCGGGCCCGACGCCCCTTCTGGACCTCGACGACGACCGGGCCTCGTTTCCGGGTACGGGAACGCCGCCGCGTCGTCCCTCCACCCGTCCGGCGGTCCCGGGATCGCCCGGGGGCCGGGTGGAGGGCGACGCGGCGGTGCCCCCGGGGTCGGACGCCCTGTTCCGGCTGGACCTGGAGGCGCTGGACAGCCTCACGCCACCCAGGCAGGAGTACAGCCTGCCCAAACTGGTCACCTTCTCCCCCATGGATGAGCTGTAGGGGGCTCTCGCTGCAGGCTGGGGAAGACCACTGGAGACATTGCTTGTTAAATGTCTTAGTCTTAATTGTGTTATCTGCAGCATATGCTATACATTGTTTTGTGTATATAGATGTACAACTAACGTGTCTTTAGGAAATTTAAATATTTAAAATGGAAGGGAAATGTGAACTGCTTAAAGTACTTGCCATCACATAAAAAAAATATATGTTCTGGCTCTCCTGCAGAATGAAATTGATTATTTTCAATACATATTAGGCTTGGTATTGAGCCTTTTGGCCCAATACTGTAGTGATCAGTAATAACATCGGCGTGGTCCTCTGACAATGGCTGTTATAACACGTTAGCTTCTGTCTGTCTTCTCCTGTGTCACTTTAATAATAAATAATCAATTTAATAATGAGTAACCTGTTTGTGCAGTTTGGTGGCTGGTGATATTGTAAATAGTGTTTTTACACAAATCTGATTGCCAAACATAAAACCAGTTTGGCATAAATTTCACAAATTCAACCTGCGATGTGCAAATGCACAGCAGCTCTGCTGACGGAAACGGGGTCCGCTCTGGTTTTGAGAAACCGCATTCATTTACATCCTACTTCCCAAGAAAACCACTGCTCCATAACCGTTGCAGCGATAGTCCAGACTCTGAGCACACCTGTGACAAATACAAAAGGATAGCTTCAGTCTTACCGACACCGTATACTTACTCAATTGTTGTTCTGAGAATGGCATACACTAATGTCATGGAACACTTTAACACTGCCACTTTTACATGCACTTCTACATGCACTTGCAGACTCCAAAAGGGAACTAGGGCTGCACGCTGTCACACGAGGTATTCACAGCCCATGCACCGCCTATCCCAGCGGCCGCCCTTTTCAAGCGAATCACGGGTGGAGTCATCACTCATTACTGCCATGTCTCTCAATGTTCGGTCGAGGTCAGACTCGAACCGGCGACCCAGTGTCCATGTGGCCGACGCTATACCACTACATGGACCTGTTTATTGCCAGGGGCAAATTACACTATTTTGAGAAGGAGCAGTCTCCCATACGTGGCAGATATAGTGAGCTTGGTAAGTATGCCTTATAAACGGATTTACTGGAAATAAACATAATAAATAATCACCAACCATGTTTCCAAAGTATACAGTGTCAAAATCCACTGTCAAGATGGACTTTTGAGAAATTATGTTTGCACCCCTTTAAGGCCCAGCTTTGCGTTGGAGAGGCCTCGGTTTGTATAGGCGAACTTCAAACCAATACATCCAATTATATTTTTCAAATTTTTATATTTTGTTAAATTAAAAAACACACACACACACACACACACACACACACACACACACACACACACACACACACACACACACACAGGTTTAATAGTAGATGCCGTTTATGTGTGATATTTTGCCACCTGCTGGCGAAGTGGTGCATTACGCTTGAGCGCAATTACTGTAATTGACACTGTGACGTCATGGAATGTGACTCCGACACCGAACTTTTTTCACGTTAAGGGAGGTGTCCTCAATGTGCATGGCAAGTTTCACGTTTCTGCCACTTTCTGAAGCTGACTTGATATAATAATCGTAGATAATTAGCATATTTTGAATTTGCCATAACTCGGCCAATTTGTATCCAATCAAAAATCCCTTTTAAATTTAAGATCAGACAAGTTCATAGATCCTGAATATTCGTTCTCCATTTGAAGCTATGGTTCTGAAGAATAACATTTTTTAAGCTTTCAAGAAATGTTGACTGTACAGCAAAATCTATCCCGACGGACATTAAGGGCCCAAGAGGCAAAAATGTTCAGCATGCGAAATAAGGCATGTACACCAAGTTTCCGAATTTTTCATCCACGTGCCGACCGTTAAACTTTGACCGGATGTTACAGGGCCCCCGTGGGCATTTCGGCACCAAACTTTTTCCAGACCTGCTTACTGGTGAAACCTTTTGACCAGTCCACCGCGGAGATATAGGCGTTACCAAATCCGGAATAATAATACCCAAACCCCACAATAACAATAGGTATCCACAGATACTCGGTGAATACCTAAATATTAAATGTATCAAAACACACACATTTGAACTAAATGACGTTAAGATAGGGGGCGCTGGAGACGTTTTTGTCTCAAGGCTCGGGGGGCCAGGCAGGGGCCCATGTCGTAGACTCGGGAGCCACGCCCCTGGGCGGATCCACTGCGCCTGAAGCCACAGTGTAAACTACGCACGGAAGAAAGCTCGCCGAAAACTATCAGCACCCAACACCAACATGGCGCCCGCCTCGACCGACAACTTCAGATGAAAGTGTTGCAGTGGCTTTGCCTGTTTTCTGTTGAAAGGAGACCGGTGGTGTTTTCGACCGCCGCTTTGTTGGGAAATACTACAAGGGAATATAAGTAAAGGTGGAACAACAGCCGAGTGTCTTCATGTCAGCACTGGGTCTTTCTGCGGTTTAAACAGCTGGTAAGTACTCGCGTTGCATCTAGTTATGTAGGTTGAAAGCTCAACAAGCGTTATACGTTAATAGCACAGCAATATAACAAGTAGTATGCTGTTGTTTAAATGAATGCTAACTTTGGCTGCTTTTTTGTTGTTGTTGGTCAAACTCAAACGTTGCTACTTCTTTCGCTTCTAACCAGATCTCTAAGGCATTGCAGACCTTCCTGTAGTGCTGTGTGTCGGGTGAACACTATAACGTTATGATCATTCACACCCCAAGTCTACATGTCCCCCCCCCCCCCCCCCCCGTCCCCGTCCCCCATTGATGTCTGTGTGAAGTTAAGTTGACCCACTTTTAGTGTGGAGGATGCAACAGTTGGGGAACACAATACTGCCGACCCTACCCTTCCCCACCCCACCACCACCCATCAAGATAATGGGTGCTGCTTGGCTCATGTTCGTTATCAAACCCGGCAGGTGCCACCTCTCAAGAGAGGTGTGTGTGTGTGTGTGTGTGTGTGTGTGTGTGTGTGTGTGTGTGTGTGTGTGTGTGTGTGTGTGTGTGTGTGTGTGTGTGTGTGTGTGTGTGTGTGTGTGTGTGTGTGTGTGTTTCCTTTCATAATAACACTAACGCGGGTGTATTTGAGTTACTCATGGGAAATGCACAAGCTTTCAGCCGTTGACTTTAGGGTGATTCATAATGGTTTTATGCATGTGTCGGTTGTCGTTTGACGAAACCAGTAAGGAACCACATGCTCTCCAGATTTGACTTTGATGGCTGAATGGTGACGTCGATGCACCACGCTCCGATTTCCATTGCTTAGCACATGCATACAACTTCACTTCCTATTGCCAGTGGTATATAAGGAAAGCTGAAAACACAATCGTTCCTACTTCATCCTGTTGTGCAGGGGCGTACTGGGCAAAATCGAACATCTCCCACACGCATGCATGCATGTGACACTTAACCCTGAATAGATGTGTGTGGAAATACCTGTTGCGCAATCAATTAGATGTATACACATACGAACTAGGGATATGTGTGTGTATATGCTTGTAGCCTACTTGAGAAGTGTAGGTTGACAACCCACTCCTAGCCTTTTTGATTTGAGGTGAAATGAAAGGTCAAGGTGACCTAAAGCCTTTTGTGCTGGAGTTGCGTTTCGACACCACCACCACTGGCTACAACCTTCCCTCCCAAAGGTCTTGTCAGGTGACCAGGAGAATAAGGAAGTAGGGAGTAGGGGTGCTGTCCATGCTGGTAACAGCACCAGGCAGACCTGCTTGGAAAATGACGCATCTCACCCAGCGTGGAAGGCGTTTACCGTCTGTGACCAAAGTAACGTGATAGACTACATGGCTGTCAATCATGCATCTTCACATCTAAAATGTGTTTGCACTAAAGCAACAGAAATAAATTGTGCATAGGCCTACTTGCTTTGAGTAGTTAATGAATGGTAAACTTGGTTGGGTACCTTTCCGAAGTGACTAAGAGTTCAGTGATTTTTCACTGACATTGTTCCTGGCACATGCATACAAGCAGTAAACGTTTCTGATAAATAGGTGGACGGGGGTTGTTGGGGCAACATTATTATATTTTTTACTTCTCTTGATGGTAGGAAATAATTATTCAGGTCTGTGCAAACTTCTTCGTCTCCTGCCAAAGCTTCTGCTTCATAAGGCAGTGATGGCAGACTAGATAACTCTTACCTGGGAGAGTTTGCTCAGAGCTGGAATTGGCCACCAGGTGTTCCCCCCCGATCATTCAAACACGGCTATACCACGTTTGGTTTATCCCTTTTCGTTTGGGTCTGCTTACGTCTTTTCCTGCCCCTTCAGGCTATATGTCACCAACAGAAACAAGGATAACTTTGATCAACCGTAGAACAACTAAACGGCCCCTACCAGTTTGTCCGCGGGGTGTTAGGTTTCTGTCTTCTTTTGGCGGGGGAGGGAATGGGCTTGGCTGGTCATAGAGGGCGATGAGTTTGCCCACTCTCCTTTTCACCTCAGAGCGGAAAGAATTAGTTTCCGTGGGCCTTGCAGGCCGTCCCGCTCCAGGTGGGCCCTGGTCTTGTGATGCTGGCTGTGGCTTTAGCTCTCGGCCTCTGCCCTCCCCAGCTAGCCTAGCCTTCCCCCCCCTCCCTCTGAGGCAAATTATTTCCAACGTCATTTGACAGAGTGGGCGGCCATTGCTTGTGTTACTCTGCTCCCCCTGTCGTGTGTGTGTGTGTGTGTGTGTGTGTGTGTGTGTGTGTGTGTGTGTGTGTGTCTCTCTCTCTTTCTATCTATTATGGTGCCTGACTCCCCTTTCCGGTCTCAAAAGGAGTGGTGTCTGCTGTGTTCTTCCTTTGTTGAACACACCTGTGTGGAAGCAGAGACCGAGCAGTTCGGGATGAATGAGTGAGTGAGGGGGGGAGGAATGAGTGAGCGAGTGAGGGGGGGAGGAATGAGTGAGCGAGCGAGGGGGGGAGGAATTAATGTTTCCACATTGTCATCTGTTTTTCTCTTTTTTGTCATCGTCATGTCTAGTGTGTTCGAGAACCCTTAGTCAGTCCCCGTTTCCATGAACAAGGGGTCCAGGAGTGTCTGAGTGAGGCCAGGCCGTGCCGATGCAACCTTAATCCTCTGGTCACGCCGGGACGCCTTCGCTACCAGGTCTTGACTGTCCTAAATCCTAAGCTTGTGACTAGCTTTCATAGCCGTGTGTTTACAGTCCTCTGGGCACACACATGGCACACACATGGACACCGTGCCATCGTCCTCTATTAACATTAAAGTGTCAAGGCAGGACAGTCTTCTGATCGGGCGCATGTTCCTCGTGTTCGTGTTGTTGACAGCTTCGTGGATAACAGTCTGAACATGGTTTGGACTTGAGGGGAAAATGTCCACAATGGTTACCCTGGAAACCGTTTATTTCCTTTTTCCTTTCGCTGTCAGAGTGAATATTAGACGGTTGCATGGACACTGCCCAGACACGGTGGCTACGTCTCTAGTTAGCATGGCTTTTCAAACCCCTATATTGTTAGCATGCCTTGCACCCTCTTAGTCTCTCCATTGTGTGTGCAATCAGGGCCGAACAATGCAGTTTATCTTCCTCTGTTGTAATGTCAAATATACAGCCATAGCATTTGTTGGAAGACCTAGTTGTAATGTGTCGATCAAGTGAAGGCAGAGTGGATATAAGTGGAGGATTTCTGCTGTAGTAATAGGCCGATAAATGACAGCGCCGTCCAAAGTTTATGCACAATGTGCATGGGCATCCACCCACTCATGTCATCACGGTAGATGCACACACACACACACACACACACACACGTGCATATAAATAGAAACACTGTTTGTGTGTATGCTTCCGGCAGCGATGAGGTCACAGCGAGGAAGACATTTGGGGACAACCTTCCCCCCCCCCCACGTCTTCCTTGCTGTGACTTCATCCCTCACAGAGTACAAAAGAACGCACGCACACGCGCACGCACGCACGCGCGCGCGCGCGCACGCACGCACGCACGCACGCACGCACGCACGCACGCACGCACGCACGCACGCACGCACGCACGCACGCACGCACGCACGCACGCACGCACGCACGCACGCACGCACGCACGCACGCACGCACGCACGCACGCACGCACGCACGCACGCACGCACGCACGCACGCACACACACACACACACACACACACACACACACACACACACACACACACACACACACACACACACACACACACACACGCGCACGCACACGTTAGGCTACTTTAAGAGAAATCAAAAATAATTTAGCTACATTGAAAACTTTTTGGGTTCAGGACTTCATTGACTGTGCTTAGGCTAGCTAAGTTATTAGCATTAACTTGGGTAATGCTGATGATATTTATCATCAGCATTAGCTAAGTTAATGCTGTGACATATATTTCATATCACGTAAAGTGTGAACTATGGAGAAGTGTATACAAGTGTATTACAGGTATTGTCGTTCTGATCAGTAACGCAGCGCCCGTGCACAGTCCAAACAAAAGACACCTGATCCCATGAGCACGGGACAAACTGGTTCTCTGACTGGGGTGGGAGGGGCGCCCCGGAGCCACAGGCCTGGGGCCCCGGAGCCGAGCGAGGCCCACAACGTGAGGACGCTGCAGCAAGTGCACATGAAACGACCCGCTTTTGACTTTGAACACGAAGAACTCGGGACTGCTTGTTTGTGGGTCTTCCAGTTGTACATTTCAGTTTCTTTTCTTTTTGTGACGTTATTCTTTCCTTTTTTGTTTTTTGCATTTAATCTCACCCTTATTGTAGCCCTCACAACAAATTCAGTGGCTCCATAATGGAGACTATTCCCAACTTTTTAAAATACCAAAC
This sequence comes from Lota lota, assembly GCA_026745465.1. NCBI lineage: Eukaryota > Metazoa > Chordata > Actinopteri > Gadiformes > Lotidae > Lota > Lota lota. The sequence continues at coordinate 995,465 of JACYXH010000035.1, forward strand.
CGGTATCATTTTGACATTTTTACTGCCATTACCTGAGAAGTTGTAGCAAGGTACATTTCTAAAGCTTATGATCTGATCTCAGATGGTATCAGTGCCAGACCCATTCATCTGTTACTTTCCTTTACTAAGAAACGATTGAATTACAAACGACCTTCTAACTCAACTACTGGCAGTGTTCAGCTCTGTGTATATTTTTATTTATTTTTTTACCCATGAACATAAAACCCTTTTTATCTTTAACGCTCTTAATGCTTTTTCTCTGCACACCCCCGCACCTTGTAGTCCCAATGCATTCAGGTATTCTTAACGCGCTACGTTCTTGAATGTGCTGTGGGGGAATCTTGTTTTCTCTGCGTGCTGTAACAAGTCCAGCACAGCGTGGTCAGAGATGCTCCCCGCGAACGTGCAGGTCATGTTTGCATGACAGCGTTCGCGTGCGTCGCTGGGGTGAAGGGGTGCCCTTCGCTCTTTCCCCGGTCACTATTTATGGCCGTCGTTATGTCTCCATTTGTAGGGTGACGGTAACCACGACGGCGCTGCTCTGAAGTGAAACCTGGTATTGTTGGGGCACGGTTGCCATGGCAGCGTCAATGTTGGTCTATGGCGCATCTCACAAAGAGATGTTTGTGTGGTGCTGGCTGGTTGGTTGGGTGGGAAGGGCGGGGGGGGGGGTTACAAATGGTGTGAGGCTGAGTGGATACTTGCGTGTTTCAACAAACATAATCACATGCGTAGACACAACTCTTCATCGGGATAGTAAATAGTTATTGGTTGTCATGCGTCTAAGATTCTGTAGCGCAATCAAGAAAAAATGAATTCTGTTGTTTTATTTCATTGCATTTTATGGCATCTATCTAATTATGATGTGATGTATAAAAATAATTCTCTTGAGAGGTGGCACCTGCCGGGTTTGATAACCAAGCAGCACCCATTATCCAACAGAATTGACTGTTCCAGAATCGGTATACAGGGAGACCTGCTGTTGTCCAAGAGGAAACCACATCGACAATACAATGTCCACATGGACATTGTATTTCTTTGTGGGTCACACGCGTGGTTGGCTACAGATTAATAGCAGTGCGAGTCTGTTGCGCCAACATCCAGGATGATAGTCCAACACACGGCATATCATACATTTTGTTTTAATGGGACCTTCATATTACCTGGGTAGGCGTAACGGGAAACATTGGCTCTTTGCTAAAAAAATAAAAACACTTTGCAAGGTGCACTCTGGGGAAGAAAACCCCATGTGAGAAGCCACACCATGTTTGCTTTTGAGACGTGTGTGTGTGCAGAAAGTGAACAACGTCTGTTTGGTGGTGTTTGTCATTCCTTCAGGATATTAATGAATGCATGTTGATTTGTCTCATCTAATATTTATCCAGGGAGCTTGTCGTCATCACACACACACACACACACACACACACACACACACACACACACACACACACACACACACACACACACACACACACACACACACACACACACACACACACACACACACACACACACACACACACACACACACACACACACACACACACACACACACACACACACACACACACACACACACACACGATCGGCTGCTGTTTGTTTTGTTATTGTCTGTTTTCGGTTAGGTTTTCGGGCTTGTTGTTTTGTGTCACACACCGTATGTTTTGTGACACAATTTGCCAAGCCTGTGGAGAAGCTGAGTGGACTCATGTAGTCTGTATGGCGTGGCACCAACCTGGTCCTCCCAAAGAAAAACATTGAAATAGTGGTCGCCAAGTCGTTAAATCTATCAAATGGATGAAAATAAGAATCAGGAAATACTGCGAGGAGGGCTGCAGAATCATCTATTTGTTAGTGTTTTGGAGTCTAGAGGATTCTACACCCCCCCCACACACCCATCACTAATTAGCTGCTTGAGTGGGTGGAAGCGGTTTTAATTGTGTGGCGAGTAAAACTCTGAAAGATAAAGTCTAAACATGGCGCCTTTTCTCTTGACGTGGTGGACCGATGTGATGGAAACACAGAGGCAGTCCATCTCATGTAAACATGATGTCCCTCAATGGTTTCGTTTGGACATCAGCATGCAAAGCATGCTTTAGAGTTACCACCTCAGATCCTGTCTAGAGTAATGTGTGCTCACACTAGTCGAAAATGGTCATCTCAAAGTTGGAAAGACTCACTAAAACCTAAAGGTATGTGTTTATACATTTTGCTCGTCACACATTTATGTGTGTGGGCATGCGTCACAAATCAACCAACATCTTTTTGCTGCATGCTCTCCATTCGCTGCAATTCTGAGGGATCAGTGCTTCCGCACAAATGTTAAATGACGCCCCGGCATCCTGTTTCACTTGGAAGTGCGTCACATGAGGGAAGCGATAGCTCACATTGTTTCTGAGGAGAGTGTGGGGGAAAAAAAAAGACCAACAAGACTTCGCTGTAGTGGCTGAATCTCACCCGTGGCATTGATCTAGCGAGTCCACAACAGTTCTGAAATGATCATAAGAGCAGCCAGGAAGAAGAGGAGGGTGGGTTAGTCTTCTTCCTTAAACCGAACTGAAACCTGGGGTTTGATTCAAACCAAATGAGCATGTTGAGTCTCACACACATAACGCATCTCTCACACTTCCCCATTCACCGTATATGATATTGCAAACATTTATTGCTGTTTGTTATTCATGTAGAGTCTATGTCATGCGTATAATTCATAACTTGAATGGGTTTCATGGCATTTTTGGCAAAGAATACAATTACGCTGGCCTTGTCCTTTATTTTTTATCAGATGTGGGGGGGGGGGGGTTCTACTGTCTGATATGTATCATATTTTGAATAGGTAAAAGGTCCTAGTCTGAGTCAAATTCACCATGTATTCTTCTAGGAGTACTTGTGAGAAATGAGAGCTGAAGCCCTGGGAGAGTGAGCTGAGGTCTACGGTCTTCCCCTGAGGAAGCCATCGCATCACATTTGTGGTCCTGGTCGGTGACGCTGTGAGCTCGGCCCCTGCCGATTGGCTGCAGCGCCATTGCCGTGGCAACCGGCCTTGTTTTGGGGATGCTTTTTTTTCATCTACGTGTGTGTGTGTGTGTGTGTGTGTGTGTGTGTGTGTGTGTGTGTGTGTGTGTGTGTGTGTGTGTGTGTGTGTGTGTGTGTGTGTGTGTGTGTGTGTGTGTGTGTGTGTGTGTGTGTGTGTGTGTGTGTGTGTGTGTGTGTGCCGCGGACAGGAAGTGGGTCAGTCGGTGTCTGGTACAATCCGCTGCCACTATGCCAGCTCAGTCTTTTCTACCGCTTTTACTTTAAAACTCTTGTGAACTTACATTAGTAATTGGGCTCCCCCATTATAATCTGCCATTGTAATTGCAGACTCGCTACTGATAATCAACTCTGAAGGCTGCTAATGGTCTGCCTTTAGTGTTCCTTTGTCTAGTCGGCTTTAGTAGCATATTGTTAACTAGGACGTATTTGTAAGCCATTAAACATTTGGTGTGTGTGTGAGTGTGTGTAGTCAGTGCAGCCCAGTCGTTTCATTGACAGAGGAGATGATTAAGATCAAATGCTGGGTAAAAATGGCTTGCAGAAACATGTGGTGTACAGTATGACAATGTGCATGATTCTGCCGCCTGAAATCTATAACTAGTGCTGCAAGTCACAGCTGTCTCACCCCTGGAAAATGTGTGCCTTTATATGACTTACATGTGAATGTCTTTGCCAGTTATTTGGTCGCTGTGCCTTTTTTTAAATATGCTTATATTTTGCAAATAAAATGTCCTTTTGTCCGTTGTGTGGATTTTCTTTTGGGCTTTTCGAATGACATTGCAGTTAACAGAAACAGGACTAAATGGCAGATTGTTACAAAGTATTTTGGACTGATGTTCATTACTAGGCCTGATTGTTACATGGTTCAGGGGAACCTGTTGCTGGGAACCATGTTCCACCATGTCCACCATTGCAACCATGTATTTGACTAATTCATTTGACTGTAGACAAATGAAACGATCTCTCTAGGTTTTGTGGTCTGCAGTTAAAAGCCATGACTTTCCAAATCAACGGTGTGGGTGGACGCGTTTCCAATCCCCAGCAAAAGAAATTCCGAGGGTCTGACACTTTTTTTTCCCTTTTCTTTTTTTCCAAGACGTCCTCCTGATTTATGCTCACGCCGGCATTTTGAAACATTCCTTTGTGCTCAGCAGGAGTCTCTGGCCACCAACATCGTTCTCCCAATGTCTTTGCACGCTGATCTTGTGTGTGTGTGTGTGTGTGTGTGTGTGTGTGTGTGTGTGTGTGTGTGTGTGTGTGTGTGTGTGTGTGTGTGTGTGTGTGTGTGTGTGTGTGTGTGTGTGTGTGTGTGTGTGTGTGTGTGTGTGTGTGTGTGTGTGTGCGCGAGATTGTGAGGAAGTCCTGCCCTTCGGCACTCCAAGTTCTTTACTCTGGCTTTCCCCTGGTCCTTTACGGTGAGACAGCCTCAAGACATACAGTTCAGCACAAGAACAAGTTAAGCACCAAATTGCACGTGGAGGTGCCTCGATTGTGCATCCCATTGAGAAGTGGAATGGACTCCACATGCAAATGTGGAGTCCATTCCACTTCTCAATGGGATGCACAATCGCCAACTGCTGTGCATTCCTGGTCCCGATAATGGGCTCCTTGGTGTCCGTCCCCTCAGCGCTCTGCGTTTTGTGAGCGTTTTGTGTGTGGAGCAACAAACCAGATTGCTTCAATAGTGGCAATCAACCGACGAAGCCTAGCCTCTCGAAGCTCTGCTCGTTGGGCGATCGAGCTCGGCTGCCAACCATCAAGTTCAACTAAAGCGCAGTCCAGACCAATCAAAGACTCTCCTGTTTTATTACCAAAATAAAAGTGATCGGTTGTGTACTCGGCTTTCGGGTTTTGCTCATTGTAGGCCTTTTGGTTAAACTTTGTTTACCTCTTCAATTCTTTCTGCGTTGACTGTAAACGGAATTTGTTACGCAGGCAATGGCAACTATGCTAGTACTTAACTAGATTCACACGTAGGACAAACCCAGGGCTGAGGCTCTCTGCCAATACAATTTCTCCTTTCACCTAAAGCGTTTTGTTTTGTTCCCCATCTTCTCTCCGCTGACCTCCTCCCCAGGCTCGCCCAGCCATGATCGAGGACAAGGGTCACCGTGTGACCGACTACTTTGTGGTGGCCGGCCTCACGGACAAGTCCACCCCCCTGGAGCAGGACCTGTCGGAGACCAAGTCCAGCGGGCCCAAGGCGCCCATCGTGGACCTCGCGGTCATCAACCGGTCGGCCGGCGAGGCGGTGCCCGAGGGATTCACCTGCATCGACAGCACCCCGGGGGGGCTGCAGGCCAACCTTAACCACGGCAGCCTCAAGAGCCCGGAGCTGTTCCTCTGCTACAAGCGGGGCCGCGGCAAGCCCCCGCTCATCGACATCGGGTGAGTCGTCCCCCCACCCCCCACCCCCCTCCCCCCACCCCCCGCGCGCTCCGGAGCTGAGGCTACGCTAATGTAGCATGGGTGCAGCATGCAATGGGCGGGGAGACCGCCTGCCACAAGAGCTGCACAACGGAACGGCTCCCTCGCTCGCTTTGGTGTGCATACCGAGCGTTCCGGTGTTGCTAAGCGATTCCCTCCCTTCGTATGTGGCGGCGGAAGTCTCAAGTGGAGTAGGTAATTAGGCATTTTGGCCGGCGTGTTTCGTGATACGTTGGTCTCTTGATTCAGGGCCGGGCGCTCGCTCGCTGTGTAAATATTTGCGACGTTATTTGCTCATTCGGGGGCAAAACATTTCCATCCTTCCCATAAAAAGGCGGTTTTACTGTCATGCCTCAACCTTGAGTTGGCCCAGTGAATGAAGCGAGATCCAGTCACATGGAAGCCAAGGATCAGAAACGATGACGCAACCCCAGCGCTTGCTTATCTTGGCCCTCTCACACACATTTAGTCTGAAGCTAGATTGAGCCAGCCTTGGTGGAATGTCGCAACAATTCCCGGTGCGTCCGTTTGGTTACTCATAACAATAACTAATAACCAGAGTTTCCAGTTGCACGCCTCTGCTCTGCTGCACGTTCCCGCCTGTACACCCACCCTGCATACATTCACCTTACCCCGGGGAAACACAATCCACTACCAAGAAGGGCTACGCATGATGCCCCCCCCCCATCAGTTTGGGGGGGTGGGTTGTTTTGTGCCGTGGACCGGGTTGGTTGAGCACAGCGATGCGAGAGCAGCAGATGTGTGTAAACAGCAGATCATATGTCACGGCGATGTTTCCTCAAAGAGATGACGCTGGCCTGGACGGACATGCAAGCCAGCTGGGCCTCCAGACGCGTTTATTCAGCCCCCGGTACTTTTCGTGCTGCTTGTACTTTACGTTGGCCCATCGAAAATCCAGTCCACTTTAGCCAAACGAGACACGGCTTGTCTGCACTATACGCACGCTCGGTATATTTCAGATCCACAGAGGTTCACCGGGGAACTTTGCAATGGTTGGAAGAAATGACTTTGGTTATAGCTTCTCGCTGGAGCAAGATTGAAGGCCGTCTCTTAGGACAAAGCCGGCATAATTGTATGTTTGTTCTTGTTGCCCCCATTGGAGCAACCAAAAGCGCCAATTATAAAATGGTAACGATCATAATTGTATAACTTTCACTCGTCAAACAGGAACCAAGAGCTAGCAGCCTGGGATTCAGCCATTGTTTGTAAACCTGGCACACGAAGAAGCCTGAGCCAAACACCTAAATCAAACACAGGGACGGCCCCATCTCTCTTGCTTTATTGCTTGTGCTGTTTCTCTCATCAGATTGGCTGACATTGAGCCAGAAGAGCACCAGGCGATGCCATCATTTAAATGGCCAATGGCATTTTGGCACATTTCTTCCTAGTGTTTGGATCTATACCCTTAATGCTTGATTTTAAGTGTTTATTCCGCTTCGCAAATAATGACTGTGCCCATTTGCTGTTGCTATCTTCATTGTGCATGAAATTCTTTTTTTTCAATTAAAATGTCCTGGCAAATGCTCTGCTGGCTTCCTTGAGGTTAATCTCCCGAATCATTCCCCATGAGCGGTCTGCTTTGTCGACCAGGGAGCACTCTGCAACAGAACCGGTGTTGCCTTCGTCCCCTTCACTCACAAAGTGTCTGATTGTGGCCCCTGATTGGAAAGAGAGAAGTTGACATTGCAGATGCTGTGTGTATGTGGTTTGGAGGGAGGGAGGGTGGGAGGGAGGGAGGCAGTGACTAATGGGAAGCCCTGCAGCCGTGTCGAGGTGTGACGCATGGATCACTTGACTGAATGTAGCCTACTTCGCTGGCTGTTCCACAAGGAATCTTTCTCATGGACGCTCTTTTTCTTTTGAGAGAGGGAGGGAGGGAGGGAGGGAGAGAGAAGGAAGGAGGGGGAGAGAGAGGAAAGGAGGGAGAGAGGGGGAGAGAGGGAGGGAGGGAGAGAGAGGGAGAGAGAGGGAGAGACCTCTAAGAACAAACGTCCCGCACCAGACAAGCCTCTCCCGTAATCCCATGATCCCGCTCATTTCAACAGATGTTTATTTTGGTTTTCTTACGCTTCTTTTGAAGCTTCTTCCTAGGTTCAGCAGTGAAAAATTATAACGCTGGAGCCGGAAACGGCTGGGTTTGAGTCAGCCCTGCGTCGCGCCAAAGAAAAAAAAAAGATTCCCATATCAAGACACTGACTCATGAGTTGTTAAAACGAGCACTCCTTTTGAACTGGTCGGTGTGCCCAGGGTTTGTGTGCCAGACGTGTGGACATTAGTCCGTGGTGCCCAGCCAGCACTTTGAACCGCCGCGCTATCTGCCATCTTGGTTTCCACACAGGGGTGACACTCCTACCTGCTGAATGCAGGTCAAAGAGGAGCCGCGGAAAAGCTTTAAAATCCCCATGCCTGAATCTCTCGCTCTCTCTCCCTCGCTCGCTCGCTCCCATGGAAGACCTACATTTACAATGCCAAAGCGCAAACGTAAAATAAGACTTTAAAAGACACAAAATAGTGATGGCACAAACTACAATCAAACCATCTAAAATACAATAAAAAAAACATTTAAATGTGTATATAGGTGGCCGAGACAGGAAGGGGAATGTTGTGTACAGTTCAAAATGAGGTTTTTTTCTTTTTGTATGGGGATTGTTATGCTCTGTCACAGCTGCCTCAAGGATCCATTCATTCACCTCCGTCACGATGGCTCATAAAGTTGTCATGTCAAGCAAGCGGTCTACAGTAAATGTCAACATGTTCTTTTCAGTGTCTGCTAATTATGTTGCTTTCAACACACAATTGCAAGGACGGTTTTCTTTTCATTTCAAACCGCACTCCCAATAATTGAGTGTTGTACAGAACAATCCTATTAGCATTATTGGGATGTTTTGACAGGGTTTCATCTGTGTGCTGTCAAGTCTCCAAAGCTTTTGTTTGTAGTTATTGGTGCTTGTTGTTGCTGCTGGAACATAGCCTTGGATGATGTACTAAAGTCTTGACACATTGTGTTGATGTGGCTTGCTGTACAATGATTTTAGGACATTATTGTGCTGCATTGTTTTGCTAGCTAGGAGTGGGTTCTTCAGGCAGTTCTGCTTACTGCTTTTCACTCATTTGACATGAAAGGAATTGAGGTAATTTAATGTCAGATCAAGCTTATGGCAGCTAGGAGTGAGGGGGGCCGCTGTTGATGGGAAATCACCTTGTCTTGACATTTTAAAACGTATCAAAATTGTATTTACTAAATGTGATTGATTGCAGTTGTTCATTTCTGTGGCAGCTTATCGGTTATTTGCCATTAGAGTCTAGACAGATACTATTGTATGGGTATTCATAATGTGCACACCCATTCTAGCTCTATTGCAAAGACTCAAGAGATTAGTCACAGCAGTTCTTATTGCAACTGCTGTGACGATAAAGGAAATTAATACTTACAAAATCATAAACTACCACATCATTTCAACCTATATATGTACACACACCCACATACTGACATATTTAAAAGAAAATATTTTAAATAAAATGTATAAAGGGTTTTTATGCAAAGGTCTAATTCTAGGAATAAACCGCATTTGAGTTGTATCACAAAAATGCCAAATGCCACACAATAACCTCATCTGAATACATGAATATCTTTTCTCCCTATCAGCCATAGACAGCCGGGGTGTCTATGGATGGGAAACACTTTTCAATAAGCGTACATTTATCAACCATTAATTAACATTAGTAAATGCAGTAATAAGCATTAGTATATAGCATTAGCATAAGGGTAAGGGTTAAATTAAAACCTTAGCTGTCGTGAACCCCATTAGTAAACATGAACCCCATTAGTAAACATGAACCCCATTAGTAAAAAAATGACTAGACCATTAGTTAACGGTAATTAACTGTTGGTTAATTGTAAGGCGATACTCAATGCAATAATGCACCCTTATTCTAAACCGTCACCCATGGGTGCCTTGTGTCCCCCCCCCCCCAGGGTGCTGTATGAGGGCAAGGAGCGGCTCATCCAGGGCTGCGAGGTGCTGAAGGCCACGCCGTACGGCCGCTGTGCCAACGTCAACAACAGCTCCACCAACTCCCAGCGCATCTTCCTGAACTTCCGGCGCGGGCCCGCCGTCCAGCCGCAGAACTCGCTGGCGGTCACTGACATCTGCGTCATCGTCACCAGCAAGGGCGAGACGCCGCCACACACCTTCTGCAAGGTGGAGAAGAACCTCAACTGCGGCATGGTGGGTGGCGGAGGCGTTACGGGGATAGGTATCCCGCGGGGGGGTTTCACAGGTTTTGGCTAACGTCTGTTTAAACGTGGCTGAACCAAGACTGTAACGGTGGTTCCCTCTGTATCTTGTGTCCCCTTTTGGCTTTCCAGTGGGGCTCCAGTGTGTTCTTGTGTTACAAGAAGTCCGTGTCCCCGTCCAACTCCATCACGTACAAAGCCGGTGAGTTTGTGATCGTTTTTTTTTAAGTAAATATCTTTTTTTATGTGGGCAGTTTTTGAGTTGTTCTTGTACTGCGACTTGCTTTCGGCGTTCCTGACGTTCTCTCTCTGAAATGCTCTGCATTTGTGTTTGAACTTTGAATGCCGACTTGCCTGTGTTGTTGTTGCATGTCACGGGTCACAGGTTGATCCCCTCTGCTTAGACTCCATCTGTGTCTTATAGTTGCTGGCGAGAGTGCTATAATGCTAACGCAAGTACGTTTCCCGCTAATGCTGCTGCCTTGATAAAGCAACCACAGTCGCGCCCTCATTTGACCAAACGTCTTCAGTTATGAGATAGGATCTGGTGACCTGCTGTACCATCTGCTAGACTTTTTATTTTTTAATCTTTTCCTCTGTGTGACCAACCTCTGAATTCCTTGAACCTACATTTCGAAATGGTTCATTGTGAAATAAATACGCAACCCAGACACACATTAGACAAACACACTAAACAAACACATGAGTGTGAATTTGTGCACTCTGGCCCACAATGCCGGTATCTGCGGCCATACTTTTTCCTGTGAATTGGCAGTTTTATTTATCTTTGCCAGCAGTGCTTCCTGCCACAACTTATTATTTATGTTTTTGAAATGACTTGTGTGTTTGTGTGTGCGCGTCAATTTTGTTCTCATTAAAGGAGTTAACATGGACATAATGTCGCCTCTCTTTAAAGACCCTGTTTCTTTAAATAAATTACTTCTTCGACTAACTATGCGAATGTTAAGTGAATTCATTCAGGTATTGTAGCGCAGAAAAAAAAACAGAATCGTGGACTGGTGCAGCCATTGTAGTTTTGTCCCTCGTTTTCTCTTTTTCTTTTACAGGCACCACATCCTCATCCTCTTTGCTTTTCTGTTGCATCAGGTCTCATCTTCCGCTACCCGGAGGAGGACTACGAGTCCTTCCCCCTGTCCGAGTCCGTGCCCCTCTTCTGTCTGCCCATGGGGGCCAAGATCGAGTGCTGGGACCTCAACACCAAGGACCCCCTGCCCGTGTTCTCCACCTTCGTCCTGACCATCTCCACGGGGGAAAAGGTGAGCTGGCCTCCCCCCCCCCCCCCCAGCAGACGCTTTTATCCAGCGTGGGGACAACATCAACTACAATAGATTTAATGCTTGGTTTTGTGTGAGTAGTAATGCAAACAGTTACAGTAGATCTATCTAGCCAAGTAACACAATGAACAACAACTTCAGACGCTCCTTCAGCCCTCTGCTCTCCTCCATCTGTTTTGCTCTCCGGTGTTTTGAGTCAAATCTGCCGTCAGGCGCGATTCCCCAAGAGGGGGGGGGGGGGGGGGGGGGGGGGGGGGCTGCGCTAGTTTGTTTTGTGTACGGGAACTCAAACGGATTCTGCGCCGCCAGGTGTACGGGTCGGCCATCCAGTTCTACGAGCCGTACTCCGAGGACCTGCTGAGCGAGAAGCAGAAGGTGCAGCTGGGCCTGCTCACCACGGTGGAGAAGAAGGCCGTCCCGGGACGCCACCTCACCGCCAACAAGTGCATCTGCCTGCTCTCCCGCTGGCCCTTCTTCAGCTCCTTCCGCAAGTTCCTGGTGTTCCTGCACCAGCTGTCCGTCTCGGGCCCCCACCCGCTGCCCATCGAGAAGTAAGAAGGTCGAGGGGGGGGGGGGGGGTGTTGCAGAACGTGTGTGGGCGTCGGAGAAGGGTTTTGGTCGTGCCGTAGCCGTCTACGTTCTGGTAGCCAGTCCCGGGACGGTGTTTTGGTCATCAGAAGGCTGCTTAGCAACCAGCTCATAACATCCGAACGCTGATAAGAGGAGATGTATGATAATAACAATGTTTATTTTATATTATAGGGTTTTTCATAAACTCAATCAGTTAAGGCGTCAATACAATACTGGGAAAATAGGTCTAAATAAATATACTCTGGTAAAGTAACAAGCATAAGATTATTTTTTTTTTTTAAAGACAGGCTGCCAGAGCAGGGGGGGAATGTGACACTTTAGTAAACCCTGAAGGGAACTTGTAGTGTTAAGTAGCAAAGAAAGTGAAAGTGTATCTAAGGGTACAGCACAGCCCTGAACTGCAGTGACGAGACAATCAACCGTCTCACTGTGGGTCCTCTCTCTCTCTTCACAGGCACATCTCACACTTCATGCACAACGTGTCATTTCCTTCCCCACAGAGGCCAAGAATCCTCGTTCAGGTGAACACACACACACACACACACACACACACACACACACACACACACACACACACACACACACACACACACACACACACACACACACACACACACACACACACACACACACACACACACACACACACACACACACACACACACCTCTCCCATCGTGTATGTATCCCAACAGTTTTCTATTTGCAAGAATGTGGGGTCGGGGGCTTTTATTGTGTCAATTGCGGCCTGATAACATAACATTTGTGGCTGGTCACATAACTTAACCTGAAATGTTTCTTTCAGCTCTCGGCATATGACACCCTGATCCTCTCCCAGCCTGTGTGCACCCCCTTACCTCTCAGGTGATCATTTACGTTTACATTTAGTGACTTAGCACACGCTTTTGTTCAAAGTACAAAATACATGGTAGTAGCAGTAGAATACTCTGTAGTATGTTTTATTTTTATTTATTTTTACCTCAAAACCTACTTAAAGGTGCGCTGTGTATGATTTAGTGGCATCTCCACTAGGCGGTGAGGTCACAGATTGCGACCAACTGAATATCCTGTAGAAACATGGCGGTGCAACATGGCGGCCTCCGTAGAAGAGGACCCGCTCCCCACGCAGATATAAAGGGCTCATTCTAAATGAACGAAAACACGATTGATATTTTCATGGGATTTTATACTAATCAAAACGTACTTAGAAATATTAATATTATATTTAAGTTTATTCCGCAATGATAAGTAAAAAATACCCCAAAAAGAACAATAACACTACACTAAAAAGCTACTCGATTACAGTAGCTTGAGTAGTTGTAATTCATTACTTTACACACCTGCCAATTCGACGTGCAAGTGGGGACTGGGTTTTACTCCAGACATATTGTAGTTTGGGTGGGGTGCAAGTGGGGACTGGGTATAACTCCAGACATATTGTAGTTTGGGTGGGGACTGGGTTTAACTCCAGACATATTGTAGTTTGGGTGGGGACTGGGTTTAACTCCAGACATATTGTAGTTTGGGTGGGGACTGGGTTTAACTCCAGACATATTGTAGTTTGGGTGGGGTGCTTGTGCACCGTCCTGGAGACAGCGTTCCAGAGGGGAAGTAGCAAGGCTATAAAAGAAATCATTTCATTTTCCTGGCACGCCACGAGGCTAATTGTGCCCGTTTTTAAGTTTTCCAAGGTTAAATCCTCCCACTGCCAACTTCCCAAACGAACGTCAGTTTCTCTGGGAAATGTAAAAAACGATATAAATCCCTCTTGCATGGACCGTAGCATGGTACACAGTACTGGTAATTGTAGCGTTTATTTCCCAGGCTCAGGGCTGATTTATTGTAAGAAAAACCACTCAAGGCTTAACGGTTTTGGTGTGAACTTGTTTATCGCGATCACCGGCTTCCCCCCCCCCCCCCCCCCCCCCCCTGCCTGACTTAAGTCTCACAAGTCTTCAGTAAGCGACATTTGTCCCCGTGTGTCAGGCGTCCTGCGTGTTTTCATCATAGGCCTGTGCGTGTGAAACCTTTTGAAAAGGTTGTCTGCAGCTGTCTGAATCCCCACATCCCTTCATGTCCGTGTATGCGTGCTCCTCTTCCTCCCTTCCTCTGCACTTATCTCCTTCTTTCCCGCCCCCTTTCAACTTATATGACATTAATTGGGTGATGCATAACTGGGTGCATTGGGGAAAACAAAGTAAGCGTTCCAATTTTTTTTATAATAAAATAAAATAATACAAAAGAAGATGACAAAAATTAAATGCACATTTACAATGCAATTTTGTATATTTGTTCTTTTCTTTGTTAAATGTCTCCAGCGGGGCGGACTACGGCACCCTGGTGACCAACCTGGGCCCGGAGAACTGCGGCACGCTGCTGCACCTGGTGCTGATGGAGAGCAAGATCCTGCTGCACTCCCTGAGACCCGACGTGCTGACCGGGGTGGCCGAGGCTGTGGTGGCGGTGAGTACCCCTCGCTCTCCCCCTCGCTCGCTCACTCCCTCACTCTCCCCATCGCTCTCCCCCTCGCTCTCCCACTCGCTCGCTCTCCCCTTCGCGCTCCCCATCGCTCTCCCCCTTGCTCGCTCTCACCCTCGCTCTCCCCATCGCTCTCTCCCTCGCTCTCCCCATCTCACTCCCCATCACTCTCCCTATTACTCTCCCCTCGCTCTCCCCTTCGCTCTCCCACTCGCTCGCTCTCCCCTTCGCTCTCCCACTCCCTCGCTCTCTCCATCACTCTCCCACTGGCTCGCTCTCTCCATCACTCTCCCCCTCGCTCTCCCCATAATTCTCCCCCTCGCTCTCCCACTCGCTCGCGCTCTCCCCATCACTCTCCCCCTCACTCTCCCTCCCTCGCTCTCTCCATCGCTCGCTCTCTCCCTCGTTTTTGAAGTCCCTTCCAGCTGATGTGTGTGGTGGTAGGTAGTGTGTTTTGAAGTCCCTTCCAGCTGATGTGTGTGGTGGTAGGTAGTGTGTTTTGAAGTCCCTTCCAGCTGATGTGTGTGGTGGTAGGTAGTGTGTTTTGAAGTCCCTTCCAGCTGATGTGTGTGGTGGTAGGTAGTGTGTTTTGAAGTCCCTTCCAGCTGATGTGTGTGGTGGTAGGTAGTGTGTTTTGAAGTCCCTTCCAGCTGATGTGTGTGGTAGTAGGTAGTGTGTGTTCATGCTTCCTCTGCCATTCGTCCTCTGTGTGCAGATGATCTTCCCCTTCCAGTGGCAGTGTCCCTACGTCCCCCTGTGTCCCCTCTCCCTGGCCGACGTGCTCAACGCGCCCTGCCCCTTCATCGTCGGGGTGGACTCCCGCTACTTCGACCTGTACGACCCCCCCCCCGATGTGGTCTGCGTGGACCTGGACACCCAGACCATCTACCAGTACGTGGTGCTTTAGTCTTCCCCTGCAGCGCTGTGATAAACTGTTGTGTTTCCACGAGGCGGTGATTCTACCGGCAACACATGCTGTTGTGTGTTTTTTTTGTTTTTTTCTCGCTTCGAAAAGCCTCACAGGGCAAATGGTGTGGAGTCACCAGATCAACTCGTGTTTTGCTCATAGCTAAACGCAGCCGTTTTGGTATTTTTCATCTTCCCTTTTCTTGACTTTGTGACAGGTCTGACGAGAAGAGACACAGCAGCTGGAAGAACCTTCCCAAGAAGCCATGCAAAAGCCTGGTGAACTCCCTGAGCACACTGGCTGCCGGTACAAACAGAAGCCTCGCCTCCTTGACTCCTAACTCCTAACACCTTGCTCCTAACTGACTGCTCACAGTTGTACTACTGTCATACTTCTATTTCTGGTCTTGACTTTAATGGTCTCCAACAAAAGATATCATGTTTGACACATTCAAGAAATATATATATCTTGACAAATTGAATAGTTAGATCACTATTTTAGGGGGAATAAAACCCTAATTTGTAACTATGACACAAACGTAATTGTAGGAGTTTATAAAAGGCTAAATGTCTGCGGCGGCTCAGAGTCTCAACCCGCTAGTGCGTTAACCATGTAGGCAGTATGCCTGGGTTCGATTCCCACCTGTGGTCCTAGGCTACATGGCTTCCCTCTCTTCTCCAAGCCGCTCTCCTGTCTCTCTCCACTGTCGTGTCCGTAAAGGCGCAGAAAGCCCATCAAATAACACACGCACACACGCTTTTAGACGTCGTTTTGGTCAAACGTGGGTTGTAATGTTCCTCGCGCAGCGCGCAGAGCCGAGGGCCCCGCGGCCGAGGTGGGCCCCGCGGCGGAGGTGGACTTCACGCTGCACAAGAAGACCACGCTGCGGGAGATGGAGATCCAGGAGGTGTTCCTGCGCTTCATGGCCAACATCCTGAAGGGCTACCGCTGCTACCTGAAGCCCATCACCCAGGCGCCATCCGAGAAGGCCACATCCGCAGACTCCCTCTACGACCTGCAAGGTATATTATGTGGATGGGGTGATCGTTTCGATGTTTTATGGGATGTTGTACAGAACCTGGCTAACACAAGTTAGCGCCCATCCCTCTTCTGCTCCTTCGATAAACACAGCAGCTTAATGCATCATTCATTCAGTAGCTTGCCTCTTCTAATGCTTCATTTGTATTGGCATTTCTATTTTAGAGAGCCATTTTAGGTGTTTTACAACGATCAATGATCCATGCCATTGGCTCTAAAGAGATGTTTGGCCTGTTGCTGGGAAATAGAGTGCAGCATCACGCAAAAATAATTCACGGCGAAAGGGGCCAACCGGGAATATGCTTTGCCTGTTCATTTTATTAACAGTATTATGTTTTTTACTGTTTGTTGCTCTGTTTGTTTGTTTAATGGATTGAGTGTTTTATTGTTGATTTTGTAAGGTGACCTTGAGTGTTTTGAAAGGCGCCTATAAATAAAATGCATTATTATTATTATTATTATTAAAGAAAACAAAACGAGTAGACGGAGAGAAAGTAGCGATTCTCTAAGGATTTTTGGAAATCCACAGAAGGGTTTAGCAAAAGGGAGCCCCATGCTATGCAGACGTTTGGTTCCGCGCTCGGACTTGACGTCGAGTCGTCCACGGTCCCGGTCTCATGGCGTCTCGCGCGTCTCCCCAGGGTTTCTGAAGAGCCGCGACCGCACCCACCAGAAGTTCTACGCCCAGCTCACCAAGACACAGATCTTCATCCGCTTCATCGAGGAGTGCACCTTCGTCAGCGACAAGGACACGGGCCTCGCCTTCTTCGACGACTGCATCGACAAGGTAAACCCCTGCCCCCCCCCCCCCCCCCCGACCCCTGAAGAAACTCCACTGTGTCCTCAGAACGGTGAGTTCACCGTCATTAACTGGGAATCAATCATCGCTCTTTCGTCTCGGTTGTCGTAAGTTGTTGTCTTCCGTCAGTCCTGGTTTGCCGTTGTTTTATTAGAAGAATGAACATTCCTCCGCTGGGAGAGAAAGGAAGTGGATGTTTCCTCTGATTCAATTGATTTTCATTTTGCGCTCTCTTCGCCTGGCAGCTTTTCCCCCCCGATAAAGGCGGCGACACCAAGGCCAACAAGGTAAGTCGGACACCGGTTTATTTTCCACATCCACACTCTGCATTTCCTCATGTTTGTCACTCCGCTCGGAAACCAGCGGCTTAATCATTCATCCTGGTTTCAATCCGTGAACTGTCATCAGTGGTGCGCTGTAGCAAGTGTTTTTCTTTCATTTTCATTGCACCACCTAGTACGGGAATAGGTTTTTCCCGGTCTTTCTTCCGTCCAACAAATATGAGTCAACCCCAAAACGATCAATCAATAAGTAACCTTCTGATGAAGAGTCACATTCCAGGAAGCCATATTTCACCTTTTTAGTTATTTGATGTTTTTTCTTTAATAAGGCCTAGGGCAGTCCTCCATGTCCATGATGGAGTGTATTTGATCATTTGAATCCGCTGTAATGAGTGTCCTCCTGCGCTAACTGAATGCCAGGTGGAGGGCGAGTCTTCGGAGGACACCAAACTGATGGAGCTGGACGAGTCCCTGAAGAGCGAGCACACCGTCTTCGTCATGCCCCCTGAACCCCCTCCTGAGGGCGGAGCCGAGCCCCCGTCCCGATACAGGTGAGCCCCCGTCCCGATACAGGTGAGAGCCGGTTCCGTGCGCTCTAACCACCGTGATGTAACTGCGCATCTTTTAAAAATGAAAATAGAGGACACTTACTTTTTTTTAAATTAAATTTGGGGCATTGTACACCAGAAATGCAAATAATGTGTCATTTAACATATTATGCTTTACAATTACTGTTCCGACCCCCCCTAACAATATTTGAGACATTTGGGAGAGAAACACTTCTCTGATGACTCTCTTTATTCAAGTCTTATCATCGGCTGGTATTAGGAGGGGCCTCAAAACCAGGCTGAAAACATTCACAGAGCACACTCACCACTAGCCTAGTGGTTAAAACTCCAAAAACCCAGTGGGGAATCCTTTAGAACCACTTCCTGGATGGATGTAGGGTTCAAAGGTCACCAGATGAACATGTAGCTCTGGTGAAATAAAATAAAAAAAGCTCTGAAACCTAATGCAGGGGTTGTCTGCACATGGTCACCGCCTCACTCGCTCATTATTTACTGCTGTGACTAGAAACCATGGCAACCCATAGTTCCTTCCATCTCAGCCTTGAGATCCTGCGTGACCGCATTATCCCCATGAGTGCATCTCATGGATTCTCATATTTACCCGTTCTGCACTTTCGTCTCCACATCCAGTTACAAGCAGTTCCCCCGCCTCCGCATGGAGCTGTTTGACCGGCCCAAGGAGCTGCGGCCGGCCCTGGACATGAGGACGGCCGGGTCCAGTCTATCCAGCAGCCCTGCCCTGCTGGCCAAGAGGACTAAGCAGGTACGCACGCACGCAGGCGCGCGCACACAGGCATTCGCTCAGTCACTGACTCGCAACCACTCACTCACTCACTCACAGTAATTCACTTGCAAACAACAATGCATTGTAGTCTAGATTGTGATGTCACATCCGATACAGAATCAATTAGTGAACAATGTGGGGCATAGTTGGTTTCCTAGACAGGTTGATAGAAAATCAAAACCCTCCAAATCTGACCCAAAGTAACCCAAAATGTCAGATGACCATGTAATCACCCCCCCCCCCCCCCCCCCCACCGCAGGCGTCCATTAGACACAGACGTCTATGAAAACCAAAAAGGCCCCAAACGTTTTCTCACCATTTCTTCATTCAGTTTCCCCTGCGCTCGCCCGACAACGCCTTGAAAGTGTCGGCGCACTTCCTCCCTGACAGGAAATCAAGCTGGCGTACAAGGTGGCGAAGCGGCTGAACAGCAGCCCGGCCATGTGGGCGCGCTGTCTGTTCAGCCACAGCTACAGCCTGTGGTTCATCTGCCTGCCCCCCCGCGTGCGCGTGGCCAAGTCCAAGACCCGCGCCATGCACCAGGCCTACGACGTGCTGCTGAAGATGAGGGTGGCCGAGGTGGAGATGCTGGACGAGGTACGGCATCCCATAATGCTCTCTTCCCCGTGATGGGTTTCTCTGTGGTCACGGCTGGACGGACGGACGGATGGACGGACGGCAGAGGGATAGAGACTGTAAACAGAGAAGGAGAGGTGGTGATGGATGGATCTATGTATGGATGGATCTATAGAAATTTGGACATGGGTACAAGGAGCGTGAACGAGATCAGTAGATTGAGCGATGTAATATATAGACGGGTGGATAAATTGAAAGGGAGATGGAGAGAGGGGGTAGATAGATGGAGGGATGAATGCATGGCTGGATGGATAGAGCGATTAGTAGATGGACGGATGGTAGATAGATGTTTAGATAGATGAATGGGTCGATGAATTGAGACAGAGAGATGTATAAAGAGATGGGCAGATGCAGGCGGATGGATGGAGAGAGGGAGCTGAGAGGCGGAGAGAGAGAGACGGCTGTGTCCTGTGTCCAGGTGTGCTACCGGGTCGTGATGCAGCTGTGTGGGCTGTGGGAGCAGCCTGTGATGGCGGTGCGCGTGCTGGTGGAGATGAAGAAGGCTGGGGTGCATCCCAACGCCATCACGTATGGATACTACAACAAGGTGAGGAGGACGCGCCCCCGTGTTCATCGTGGCGTTATGCCGGGGCAGGCTGGGGGGAGTGGTGGATGAGAGGTTCTTTGCCTAATCGCTACCTGCTCCTTAATGACATGTATCTGAATTCACTCAGTCTCTTTGGATTAACACTTCTAATAAATAGGTTCCTATTTAAATATGAAATATAGTAAATATGACCACATACTACAATACATTGGAATGTTTTTAGGCACTAAGAAAAAAGTAAGTAAGAGTTCTTTATTCTGTTGTGAACTTGCACCATTTTGCTTAGGGTTGTACTGGACCCATAGGGGGGGGGGGGGGGGGGTTACGTGGAGCCAGTGAGGGAGAAAGCTTGGTCTTAGGGGTCCTGAACGGTTCAGCACCCACTAAAGTGGGTCCCCGTGTCCCGTCTGTTCCCCAGGCGGTCCTGGAGAGTCCGTGGCCCAGCAGGAACCGCAGCGGCCTTTTCATGTGGACCAAGGTGCGCAACGTGCTCCGAGGCGTGGCCCAGTTCAAGCGGGCCCCTGACCGGCCCCCCACCATCACCACCACAGGTGGGGCCCCTGAGAGACTAGGGGAGGGATCCGTGTGCGCGCGTGGTGCGTCGCGCAAGCCAGCGCTAATCCAGCGCTAACAAAGAGACGTTTGTGCGAGGGCCGACGCGAACGACGAGATTCGTTGTGGCTCTTCACCATTCGTCTGTAGAAAGTCGACTAATGCCCGTCCCAAGTTTCCAATGAGAGACGATGTATTTATAGTTGTACTGATCTAAGACGGCGAAAAGTAGCCACATATTTTCCTTCCTCAAGCTATCAGCAGCAAATGGTTGCTTTGTTTCCTAAAATACTTATCAAACTGATGATCGATCATTCTACTCATTCCAGCGCTCCTGTCATTTATCATCAGCCCGCTCTCGTCGTCCTCCTAACCTCTCTCCATCACCGTTCTTCTCACCGCCCTCTAGCCGCGTCCCCGCCTGCATCAGGGGGGGTCCGCGCCGTGGACCGCCTGAGCCAGCGCAGCGCCGACCGCTCCAGCGAGGCCAACGGCGAGGAGAGCGTGCTGTTTGCCGTGGGAGACCCCTCGGACTCACGTTTCACTACCGGTACGCACCGGCCCTAACGGCCCACACACGACGCCCTGGTGGATTCATACCGGTACGCACCGGCCCTAACGGCCCACACACGACGCCCTGGTGGATTCATACCGGTACGCACCGGCCCTAACGGCCCACACACGACGCCCTGGTGGATTCATACCGGTACGCACCGGCCCTAACGGCCCACACACGACGCCCTGGTGGATTCATACCGGTACGCACCGGCCCTAACGGCCCACACACGACGCCCTGGTGGATTCATACCGGGTGCCACCATGTCCTTTTTATGTGTTGAGACCTGCACTACATATGTTTTCCCTTTGGTGACCTCTAGTGGTGTGCGTTGTAGCTACAGTTGTAGCTTTGTCTTATTCACTGTTTCTGTCGTTTGGTCCAAAAGTTGACCAGAATAAAACGATTTAAGTGAAATTCCCCGGATGGATTGACTCGTGGATGGGCACGTTTTGTATCTGAGACACTTTCTAGTTCCGATTGACTTTTTAATGGAGTAAATAGATGCAGCAGAAAAACTGTAAACCTGCAAAACCGGCCCAGAAATGTCCGGTTTAAGGTATTTAAAGGAGAACCCAACCACGACACCACTATTACATTGGTTTGCGACAGACCTGCGTCAGACCAGGGCTACGGCTCCAAGGATGAGCTTCATCTGGACCGGGCCGACACGGCGCTCAACAGCCAGTACAGCAGACACCCGGTCGCACACGCGCAGAACCCCCCCCCCCCCCCCCCCCCCCCCCCAACCCCAACCCAGACCAATTCTACTGTAAAATACAGGAACAGGATGACGAGTCGGTGTCTTGTAGTCACACAGGTTCGATTCCAACCTGTGGCTCCACGTCCTTCCCGCCCTTCGGCCTGCTTTCATCTCCCTTCGCCATCCTGTCGATGGAGGCATCAAAGCCCGTCCAATAAACAAAAAGTCATCTATCAATACGTCCAATGTACTGATACAACTACAAATGTGTAAATATGAGTTCCGCCGTGGATGTTTGAAGACTGTAGTTCGCAATCAGCAGCGTCTTTTGTAGGGCGTTCATACTAATTGTGTGTTTCCATGCAATGTTGTCTTTCCGTAGGGGCTGTGGCGGGGGACTCCGTGGACAGTGCGGTGGTGCCAGCGGAGTCCTCCGGGCCTGTAGGGGCGCCGCTGTTGGTTCCCAGCATCGTGAGGACGTCCACCACACCGGGAGCCCTCGCCGCTGGCAGGGAAACGGGTAAGAAGTCCTGATGGGTTACCTGTCCCAGAGGGGACTGTCTGGGGAGCAGTGATCCAGCCCTATGGACCCTTTTCCCAGAGGTGTCGTCGCACCAGGTGCTGCTAGTTATGGGTCTGCTGCTTTAATGTACCAGGGCACGTGGTCCCTGGTCAAAGTGTGTTATCCTCACTAGTTTAGCCCCCCCCCCCCCGTGCCCCGGTGCGTAAAAGTAGCAGAGTGTTAGGAGCGACACCTGTGACTGTCCTACGATGACGCCCGTGTGAAAAGGGTCTGGATCAGGGCCGTTTCCTTTTAAAGGTGATTCCGTGGAAGTTTTGTACGCAAATCGAAAAAACAAATGAAAAGAAATTCCTGAAAGTATTTGGTGTGACGGCATCAGTGAGTGTTCCTGCTCCTCAACCCGTCACTGTGTGTTTGGCCCAGGCGTGGGAGGGGCGCCCCCTGGTGGCGCCGTGGGTGGCGACGACGGCAGCGGTGTCGTCGCGCAGTCCTCCGGAGATCCCGCCTCCCAGCCGCCGCCGCCGCCGCCGGCGTCACGGCCGCGGCTGCAGCGGCCGCGCCAGAAGAGCTTCGCCGAGCGCAGCCGCAGCTTCAGCTCGGAGAGCCGCGCCGGCATGCTGTCGGACACGGGCGTGGACACCATGGCCAGCCGCATGGGCGCCGACGCCCGCATCCTGGCCGCCGCTCTGTCCGCGGCCGCCGCGCCCGGTGCAGGAGGCGGAGGAGGAGGAGGGGGCACGTCCAAGGCCCTCTTCAAAGACCTGGACGAGGAGCCAGAGGTCGACCCGGGCTCGCCAGAGGTCGACCTGGGCTCGCCATTGGTCGACCCGGGCTCGCCATTGGTCGACCTGGGCTCGCCAGAGGTCGACCTGGGCTCGCTATTGGTCGACCTGTCGGTGGAGGCGGGGCCTCGAGCAGACGCGTCCCCGGCGGGGGAGGGAACGGGATTGGCGGAAGGGTTGACGGAGGAGGAGGAGGAGGCGGCGGCGGCCGCCGCGAAGGACGGCGAGACCCCCGACGAGGCCGCTGTGGGACGGGCGCTGGAGCGCGAGGACGTGGTGGTGGGCGCCGACCCGCTGTCCCGCATGGTGTCGGAGACGGAGGAGCTGGCGTCCATCTCCAGCCAGGAGCTGGCCAGCCCCGCCCCCGGCCTGCCGGCCGTGGTCTCCCGCAACCTGGCGGAGGAGATCGAGATGTACATGAGCCTGCGCAGCCCGCTGGGCCCCAAGTCCTCCAGCATGGAGCTCCAGTTCGACGGCGTCCCCCCGGGGGAGGCCCCGCCTCTGGAGCGGAGGTCCAGCCTCCCCATGCCCCCCGCCCAAACCCCCCCCTCCTCCACGCCGTCGCCAGAGGCCCCGCCCAAGCGCAGCCCCCACGCCGTCACACGCGCCAAAACCTTCGCGGCCAGGGCCAGGACCCCGGGCCGGAGCGCGTCCGCCATGGCGGCGGCGGCGGCGGCGGCGAGCCCGGCGGCGCGGCCCCACGCGCTGACGGCGCTGGTGAGGTCGTCGCAGGGCAGCCCCTTTGGCTCGGTCATCCACTCCTTCTCCGGCATGAAGATGGACGCGCTGCTGTCGGGGCCCAAGATGGACGTGCTGAAGTCCAGCATGAAGCAGGCTTCCAGCGTGGCCAGCAAGGTGTGGGGCGCGGTGGTGTCCGCCTACGCCGACTCCGACGACGAGGTGAGTGGGCGTCGGCCCTGGCACCGTCGCGCTTGTTCCCCGTTAGAGCCACAGCGGGGAAAGTGTCGGCGACGCCGAGTGCCCCCCCCCCCCCCCCCCCCCCCCCTCGGCACAGCAGAGGACTTTGAATCTGGTTTGTAAATGACCCTCGGTCGGTGGAGGGCCCTTTATTATTAGGGCCTAGGAGGTATGGCTGCAACTAAAACCAAAATGAAGGCCCTTCGGTCCGCACCGTTGTCCAAAGCCTTGCGCAATAACGTGACCGCATGCAAACGTAGCATGGGTGGCCCCCCCAAGTGGGAATTGAACCCCTAACCAACACCGTGCTCTACCCAGGAAGCTAGACCCCAGTCCCACAAGTGCAGGTTTTGTAGAACGTGTACGGGGGTGCTCAGGTCTACGCCCTGTGTGCAGGAGGAGGCCGGCGGGGGGGGCTACGACACCATGCTGATGGAGCACGAGGAGGCGGAGGGCCCGGCGGAGCGGGGGGGCATCCTCGGCCCGTTGACCAACGGGCTGAACAACAGCCGCACCAGCCTGGGCAGCAGCAGCGGGAGCAGCGACACGGGCCGCGGCACCCACCCCACACGTACGCAGAGCCCCCCCACACAGCACCGCACACAGCGGCTCTCTGTCTCTCTGTCTGTCTCTCTGTCTCTCGCTGTCTCTGTCTCTCTGTCTGTCTGTCTCTCTGTCTCTCGCTGTCTCTGTCTCTCTCTGTCTCTCTCTCTCTGTCTCTGTCTGTCTCTCTGTCTCTGTCTGTCTCTCTGTCTGTGTCTGTCTCTCTGTCTCTGTCTGTCTCTCTGTCTGTGTCTGTCTCTGTGTCTCTCTCTCTCTGTCTCTCTGTCTGTCTCTGTCTCTGTCTGTCTCTCTGTCTGTGTCTGTCTCTCTGTGTCTCTCTGTCTGTCTCTCTGTCTCTCGCTGTCTCTGTCTCTCTGCCTGTCTGTCTCTGTCTCTCTGTCTGTCTCTCTCTCTGTCTGTCTGTCTCTCTCTCACTCACTCTCTCTCTCTCTCACTCACTCACTCACACATCGGTATCTGAATTCGCAACGGGGTTCTGTGGCTGGTCTGGTGTTTGCGGCCTCTCTCCAGCCCTCTCCCTGCCTCCATGCCTGTCTTCTTCTCAGTGAGCTGCTCCGTGGGTAAGCTCCATGGAGAGTTGACCTCCTTTGTCTTCCTCCTTCCCTCATCCAGATCCCACCCCAGGGAGAGGGGTCCGGGGTTCTGACTCGGAGCACAGCTCCTCCCACCACGCCTCCACCTCCAGCATTTATCAGAACTGTGCACTAGAGGTAACACACACACACACACACACACACCCGCACACATGCTCCTTCTTTCATGTCTCTTTGGCTGTGGCTAAAGGGCTACTTGCTTAAAGTTTTAAAGAGCTTTTAAAGCAAGTTCTTGATGCTGTGGCACATGTCCACCTACAACGGGACATCCGGGCTGAGCCTTCACGATTTAAACGTTTCATTTTATATATTTATAATCATTTATTGATTTAGGTTTTGTGGTTTCAATGTGCCGCAAACTCTGCATCACAATCATCACAAGGATGTGATCCTGTTTCTCAACGAAAAAAAACGGACGAGCCAAAGAGCTCTGTTCGTTCCCCCAAACGTAGCCTAACCTGCAGGCGTGCTTTAGCAAGACCCTACCTGCTCCTCCAAGAATAAGACTTGCCGTGCTTTAACACGACCTGCGTCTCTCTGTCTCTGTATCTCTCTCTGTTTCTCTCTCTCTCTGTTTCTGTCTCTGTCTCTCTCTGTCTGTCTCTCTCTCTGTCTCTGTCTCTGTATCTCTCTCTCTCTCTCTCTCTCTCTCTCTCTCTCGCTCTCTCTCTCGCTCTCTCGCTCTCTCTCTCTCTCTCTCTCTCTCTCTCTCTCTCTCTCTCTCTCTCTCTCTCTCTCTCTCTCTCTCTCTCTCTCTCTCTCTCTCTCCCCCCCCCCCCCCCCCCCCCCCCCCCCCCAGGTGCTCATGTCCAGCTGCTCAGTGTGCCGGTCCTGCTCGGCGCTGGTGTACGACGAGGACGTCATGGCGGGCTTCACGGCCGACGACTCCAACCTCAACACCACCTGCCCGTACTGCGGCGCCGTCTTCGTGCCGCTGCTGCACGTGGAGTTCCGCGACCTGCGCACCAACAGGTGACGTAGGGAGAAGGTCGCAGGGCACTCTGAGGCCGGTGGGTGGGTGGGTGGGAGAGTAGGTGGGTGGGTGGAGGGTTGATGGGTGGGAGGGTGGGTGCAGGTGGGTGGAGGGTTGGTGGGTGGGTGGAGGGTTAGTGGGTGGAGGATGGGGGGGAGGGTGGGTGGAGGGTGGGTGGGTGGAGGGTGGGTGGGTGGGTGGGTGGGTGGGTGGAGGGTTAGTGGGGGGAGGGTGGGTGGTGGGTGGGTGGGTGGAGGGTGGGTGCAGGGTGGGAGGGTGGACATTCTGAGACAGGAAATCCACGTTCTGCCCAGTTTTATACGGATTTCCAGTAGTTGCAGTGATATCCAGATACAAATGGTGAGACCCTATTGGTCGAGTGTCGCCGTTGACTGCAAAAGCTCGGTCCGGACCGCTGTCATCGACCGTAGAGCCATGCGTACGAAACCTAGAGAGAGAGAACCAAGAGATGGTTGGCTCTAAACCCCAGCTGTGTGCAGGTTCTTCATGAAGCCCAGCGGGTCAAGAGACAGCATCCACAGTGCCACCGCCCAGCCCACAGCCATCAGCAGCAGCATCAGCAGCAGCAGCAGCTCTGCCAAGTCCCCGGACCTGCTGAGCTTCCCGCCGGCCTCCGAGGGGGGGTCTGGCGCCGACAGCCCCAGCACGCCGTCCGCATCGCAGAAAAGGTACGCGCGCCCCCCCCCCCCACCCGGTGGAACGCCGTGCTCATGGGCAAGGCGAGCGGTACAGACGGCGACTGAGCTTCAATTCATGTTCTCGTGGGAAATGCATATTTCCACTGCCCTATGTTTGCAAATAATACTCAAACCAGCACTGCATCTAACCTCTCCCCCCCATCCCCCACCCCACCACCCCATCTGTGGGAATATCTCCGACAACCACAGCCGTCGTCTGAAACACTGAAGCTACAACTGCCGCTCCAACTCAAGCCACTAGAGGCCGCCCATGGGAAAACGTACATAGTGCAGGTTTAACATCTCGCTCCCCCCACCTCACTCCCCTGCGTCTCCAGCCTGGTCCGAGAGCCCGTGCAGTCGGACCCCCTGGGCCTCCTGGAGCCGCAGACGGGACCTTCCACCGGGACCTTCTTGACCCGCAGCAACAGCGTGGGAGGCCCCCTGCAGAGCCTGGACTGCAGCCAGACCCCCGGCCACGGTGTCTCCACGGCCAGCCTGCCCTGCAGCCTGCAGGAGGCCACGGTGAGCCCCCCCGCCCTCTGGTGGACACACACCGCCACTGCGACCGCATCCACATGTAGTTTAGCATTGCAGCCAAATCGGAGCCGATAAAAGGATTCTGATTTTGTAATTATGATAAAGCTATACGGCGTTCCTTGAGTGTTGTTCCTCATTTTTTTTGCATGTGAAACTTCGGTTTTTGTGTTTTTTTTTCAGTTTGGCGTGGGCACGAAACGTCCGAATCCCAAACCCGTGTCTGTACCGTACCTCAGCGCCCTGGTGCTCCGCAAAGAGCTGGAGACCATGCTGGAGAACGAAGGAGACCAGGTCAACCACAGCGCCGACACTGATCTCATTCACAAAACAATACCTCGACCGTGTGCTTGCTTGGGTCTTGGGTCATGTGTCCGTTCTGAGAGCGTTGCTTGTTACTTTGACCACAGGTGCTCTACACCCACAAGTTCCTGAGCCAGCATCCCATCATCTTCTGGAACCTGGTGTGCTACTTCCAACGCCTGGAGCTGCCCAGCCACCTGCCTGGCCTCATCTTCACCTCCGAATACTGCAACAACGGAGAGCAGGTGGGACCTCCTGCTCTCTCTCTCTCTCAATGTCTCTTTCTGTCTCTATCAGTATGCCTCCCTTTGTCTCGGATTCTCCCTCGCTCTCCCTTTGTCTCTCTCAGGACTCGAGATTCTCTCGATTTAAAGGACTTTATTGGCAAACATTTTTTCAAACCAAATGTAAATTTGTGTTGCCAAGGCAAGAAAATTAAAATAAAATCATAACAATGTCCTTCTGTCTGTCTGTCTGTCTCAGTGTTTCTCTAAGCGTGCCCATGCCAATAATTAACGTCATGACATCCACCTGTGTTTTCCCCTTCTGTCCCGCCTCTGTAGTCCTGGCCTGTTCTACTTGGCCGGTTCTGAGTATCAACCCCACAATAATCGTAGACTCTGTCTGCTCCGTTTCAGCTCCCCCTGACCTCCCTGTCCCAGGACAGTAAGCAGGTGTACGTCCAGATTCTGTGGGACAACATCAACTTGCACCAGGAGCCCGGGGAGCCTCTCTACGTCCTCTGGAGGACCTTAGGTGAGCGCACAGCCATGTACACGCCAACGCACACGCGTACGAACGCACACGCAGCCCGCCCCCTGACACGCGGATGTCCCTTTCTAGAAGCGGAGAAGAGAAGGCCGCTCGCCCCGCCCGACCAGCAGGAGGCGCTGACGCTGCTCCACACCATCGCGCGCAACATCCAGACCAACGACGTCTACGGGCCCATGGACCTGCTGATCAGGGAGCTGAAGAGACGGCCCCGGCCCAACCGCCAAAGGTGGGCCCCCCCCCCGTCCCCCGTCCCCCGTCTTTATGACGCCGTGTCTTTATCTTTAAGAGCCGCCGGGCCGGTTCTGTGCGCGGGAATGTTTCGAAGAAAGGCGAGGCCGTCCACGCACGAGGAAAACACGCAGGAGCGTTTAAAGACGCAACGTGTCACATTTCCTCTAGCTTGTGTCTTAGCATGACCCGGACAGAGTGCGGCTCCGTAGAGATTTCAATGACGTTCTCAATCAAATCCCATCCTGTACCGGACGTATTCTACAAAAATACATTGCTGTTCAGCCCGTACCTCTCTCTTTGTTTACAAGAATCGTAGTGTGGACCCTCTCCAAAACCCCTCCCTCCCTCCCACGCCACCCAGCCAGATGCTAGTTCGCGTCACACAGCTACACAGCCAGTTAAAGCGGACAGAAAACTGTTGTTGAGTTCATTGAATTCTGAAAGTCTCCCGCCTACAAGCTCAATCTTACACAGCACGACTTGAATAACCAAAATAAATTCTGAGCAAAATGTAAGACGACCAAGGTGCGTTTTATAAAAAAAAAAATCAAGCCTCTTTTGTTTGAGTACGTACATTTTTATACGGGAAAATGGGAACAGGTGTGACCTCATCTCATCTGTTTCCTGTTTCCTGTTTCCTCCTCAGGAGCATCTACAGAGAGATTCTGTTCCTGTCGCTGGTGGCTTTGGGCCGGGATAACATCGACGTGGGTGAGTGGTCCTCTTTCCCCTTGCAGGCAGCCCAGTCCCGGTGCAGTCCGGCCGAGACGCTGCCACACCTTTCCCAGCCGTGTTCCCGGACACCACCTCCTCTCACCGCCTCCCCCACCCTCACCACATGCTTTTTGGGGGGGGCTTTTAATTGTATTGAAAGAATGTACGATTTAAGTTGTAAAGAGAGCGAAGGCAGCAATATTTTGAAGATTAAACATAAAGAACAGCTCTTACATCTTATCTACAGCACCTTTAATACATTTGATATAATGTGCAATGCATTCAGCAGTTCACGTTTTTTTTTACAATTTTGAAATATTTGTCTTTTAAACCGTACTAGCATACACCTAAACACCTTGCCCCTTGCTGCCACCCTAACCCCCACCGTGTTATGCTGTGCAGAGGCCTTTGACAAGGAGTACCGGCAGGCCTACGACAAGCTGAGTCCCGAGAAGCTGAAGACGTTGCAGGTGTTTGACCAGCCTCCGAGCGCCAAGGCCCAGTGGTGTCTCAAGTGCTTCGGCTGCCCCGTCATTTGAGCTGCTCCCCCTGCTGGTGACGGAGTGGAACCGCAGCCCTACTCCGGTCAACCTCCACGCGCGCCTTCACGCGCGCTTCTACTGGCAGACGAGGAAATGTGTAGAATGGGGACAAGGAGAAAAAAAGTGGAGAGAGACGGTTGTTTAAACTTTAAAGTGTTCTCTACAAATGGTCCAAATGGTACTTCTGGCCGGGAAAAAAAAGAAAAAAGTTTGGACTGCTTTCCTAGGAATTATTTTTGCCTTTCCGATGTTTTAAGGGGCTAACACTAGTTATGTGGGAGCGTGTGAGTTGCGTGTCTTTGAATCGTTGGGGAAACGACAGTCTGGTTGTGCGTGTGTATTCCAGCCATGACCCGGTTTGCCTAGCTTTGAGTCCACCAGCGCTGAAGCGATGCCCGCACTAGACTGTGGGAAACTGTATTGTCGTCCCTCTCCTGTTTGTGCACTTTCTGTCAACTGTAATACAAGTCCGTCTATATTTCTGTACATATATTTGTACTATAGGAAACGCGTCATAACAAGGGTTGCCTTGTCTTAAGGTGCAAGTCTCGACGACACATTTCTGTGGACTCGTTCCTGCCCACCCACGTCTTAACTATGATGAATGTCAAAAGTCGCGCACACAGGCGTCCATGCGAGGAACCTGTATAAATATATGTATGCTGCTCATCTGAAATGGGCGGAGATGAGGGGGGGGGGGGGGGGGGGGCGCGGGGGCGCCTACAGACAATCTGTTTTGTTTCCAGAACATTCCACAAGCCCTCCACTTAATACATGCCCTTTTTTTTTTTTTTTTTTTATGAAACCACTTGGGGGCGCTATAGGACCGTTGACTGGACGGGAGTGACGGCACTACTGAAAAAGCAGGGTTTTTGTTAGCGATCTCAGTTCCATGTCTTTTGGGAGCTTGAGATGAGTTCTATTTCAGGGAAAGATAACAACGGCACACGCAATACGGCAAAAGAAGAAGACTAAAATGCATGTAAAAGTCTGTTCGGAAGCTTGTATGATGTAATCCACCTGCCATTGGCTGGGGTTGGCCCTGTTAAACCGCTTACTGATGATAACAAGACTAGAGATTCACTTCCCAAGTGCATGGGTTACGAGAATACTATAAATTATTCTTAATATAGTTTTATCTGCCACATTGGAGTTTGCTTTTAACGACGACACATTGTATATTAATTTCCTCTATTTTCAATGTTGTTTTTTCTTTTTATATAATATAAATCCAATGGTGAATATCCAAGCTGGGTGGCACTCGGTGTAGTCTTAAGACCTGCTGGTTGTGAGAGGCCCGGCCTGAAGTCCTCATCACGACGTCCCAGTGGAGATGTTGTCCATCTTGTAGAAATAAATGAAAAATGAAAAACAATGATGAATTTGCACTGCAGAGATGAATAGCTGGCCCTAACCGTGACTCTTTTTGTGATAGGACTTCACTGGTTGTTTTGTGGAGGCGAATCAGCAGACGCCATCAGCACATTTCTGATCTGTTCCAAAAGTAAAATATTAAAAAGTGTTTGACGGCAACTTTTTTTAAATTTTGTTTAAGTGTTGTTGTCCTCATTGGGTTTCAGTTCCATTCGGATCACACACTTATTAACGCTTTAGTTCACAACAACCATACTCAATATGTAATTGTGAACATGTACCATCTCCTCACTGAGATGTTAAGACGCGCCTATTGGAAGGTTGTTT
This sequence comes from Lota lota, assembly GCA_026745465.1. Classification (NCBI taxonomy): domain Eukaryota; kingdom Metazoa; phylum Chordata; class Actinopteri; order Gadiformes; family Lotidae; genus Lota; species Lota lota. Next base: position 1,026,770 of record JACYXH010000035.1, read on the forward strand.
GTTACCAACCGAATTCCGTCCCGGAATGAATTGGAATGTCTCCACACAGTTGCGCTGCAATAAATAGCATGGTCCTGATTTACAATGGCGCATTTTGTGTGAATTTCTTTATATATCTAACTATATTATAATGTGTGTCTTGTAAAATATAACCAGGGTTTCAATTTGTAGTTTGGCGCACGAGTTGTCCCATCCCAGGCGTCAATTAACAGTTGTAGGTTGCTGATTGGTCCATTTCCGATATGCGGATGTGATTAATGGGTGAAAGCGGGTCTGTTCTGAGAGGAGCCGCACTGTTGGAACATGTCGCGCAGAGGAACGACGACGCACAACGTGAGCGTTCACGACCAGGAGGTTGCGGAACTTCGACGGAACCGGTTGACTCTGTTTCTACAGCAGTTTGAGAAAGAAGGTGATTATTGGGTCTCGGCAAACGATAGGCCTGCCTATGTGTTTCACTCTAACAAAACCTCGCTCTCAGAAGTGATTAGTAGTTGTGTTTTTCCAGCACAAGCGAGAATATCCGAGATGGAAGCGAAAATGGACAACATGCTGACAAATGTTGATAAGTTCTTCAAAGTGGAGCTGATGAAGATGCCCCCTTCCCTACAAAATACTCTCATAAGGGACTTAATCCCCGGTAAGGCTCGATTTATTGGTAGCTTAATTGTGAATTATATTAATGTATCTATTATATTGGAGACCTCCATGGGGTGCCTTTTGCTTTGTGTCAAAATAATATTTTATAATATATAAGAAAAAACGACCTAAACCATATTTTCTACTTTCATAAACTCTTGGACTAACATGAACTTTACACCGCCTAGATGGAGCCACTTCAAGTGACGTTTTCAGCGCTCTAGAGGTGAGTCTGAGCAAACGACTGTCCTACCATCAAGTGGTATTTTAATAAGATGCATGGCGTCATATCCGCTCTGTTTCCTTTATTTATTCAGAATAAGTCTCCAAAGATTCACCAGCCCCTGAAGAGGGTATCCAGTAAAAAAGGTGAGGCCACTGTGTGTAGGCCTACCCTCCAGAAATGCAGGAAATACTGCAATACTTTTAATGATCCATCGTGTTCAAGACTAAAGGAGTTTTCGTTTCTCCAGTCAAATTAAGTCAGAATTCCCCTGTCGAAATCCCTGGTCAGAAGTCTCCAGCAAAAACCTCAAAGGTTGGTAACCTTGAGTCCTTTATTTCGATTGGTTTTCTTAGACCCCGTATGCTTGGTTGAAGCTGAACTTGTTTGTGTACCAATAGTATTAAAACCATATTTGCTCATAGTGGGATCATCCAACAGGATTTTATTACGTTTTGAATTGTAGCATTCTGTGAAATGCATATGATTAACTTTTAACGGTTGGCTCTTGCACTGAATAAACGGATCCATCTTTATTGATGATCATGGGAGACCAAAGTGTTTCATTTCGGACACATCCAATTCATTAGAATGGACCGAAGATTCGGTTGGCTCATAGTTGCGGTGCGCCCACTCTTCTTGTTCCTTTCAGAAAGCGAAGGGCAGCGCCAGCGCCGGGAACCTCCGGTAAGGCCCCACACTCACGCTTCTTAAAATGTCCTCTCGTAAGTGACCGTAACTCGACAATACCGGCAAGGTTCAAAACTAAAGCCCCTTGCTTGACCCAGCGCGTTGACGTTCCTCGCGGCGAGGACGCCTAGCCGCGTGGCGAGGATGCCTAGCCGCGTGGCGAGGCCCGTGGACCCAGTCAAGACCAAGCCCGTGCTCAGGTGGGTCGGAGGTGGTGCCCGCCATTTTGTCTTACGGAGACTTTACATGGATTCCCGGTACAGCGTGTGGACATGTTGCCGTGTGGTGTTGATTTCCCCCCCCCCCCCCCCCCCCAGGTCTGTATCATCTGCAGGGGACCTGTGTTCAGTGGCGGGCTGCGGTCCGCACGTTACCCTCACCACCTCCCAGGGCCAGGTACGGCCATGTTGGCTCACTTCCCCTCGAACGGCCCCTTGGCACAGAGGCGTCGGCGAGATGAACACGGGTGTCTCTCATAACGCTAACTATGGGCCTGCTACTTCGGTGTACCAGCAGGCTAGACTTGTGTTCACCGCTTCAGTCTGCTACCCCTGCCCTGTTGCAGAAAAGTAGAGCCATAGTTGGTGTAATGAGCGATACCTGTGCTTGTCCTACAATGTCTCTGTGAAAATAGTCTATTGGATTGTATCCCACTTATTTAAATATTTTTAATGGCTGAATGCCATAAATGTAACTTGTCGGCGTCCGTGCAGAGAAGCACGCACAAGGCAGTAGCTGGTTGATGGCTGTTTTTCGCCCGCAGAGATTCTGCCTTTCCGAGGAGACCAAAGATGACATAAACCTGGACTTGTTGGATGACGTGGCCATGTTTCAGATGCAGAGGCTCATGGTACATGATCGCTCCGCCTTACCTTGTCTCACGCTTGCAAGTAAAACGTGTTTTGTAACGTACATTGACCGACCATCTAGAAAGCTGTGCTGCTTGCAGTGACTCAGCAGATTTTGGACTAGTTTACCGCGATGCAAGTGTGACTGTAGATCACACAAACTGCTCCCCTGAAATAACTAAACAATCAAATACTGTTTTCTTGCCCCTTTGAAATACATTTGCGTTGTTGTGCTTGATGCCTTGGCGGGCGCATAGCTGTCACTTATGTAAATTCTCTCCTTGGGTTTTCTTTGAATTGCATTTCTTTATTGACTGCTTTTTCTTTTTTTTTTCCAGAGGCTGATGAACTATCTGTCCAGTAAGGCAAAGCCCCATGAAGAATCCTAAATTGCATGTGTTTTAGGTTTTTAGCACTGGAATCAAACTGTAGGACCCAAAAAGAATTGTGAATCGTGTTGTGGCCTATTTATTTTAAAATCTAATAAAAGCCTATATTTCCCCATACTTTGTCAATAACTATTTTAAGCTGCTCTGAATCTCCACTTTATTCAAATGGCTTATAGAACAGCTTTTCAACTGCTAAACAATCAAAGTACAGTTCAGATATGTTTATTAAGCCGCTTTGCCTTTTCAATGGTTCAATTGTTCCAGATTGATTGCTTAGGATACATTCCAACATTATTTGAGAGTTTGGCTACATTTTTTGTCATAGTTGCTCAAATGCAAACTACATGGTTAAAGCCATTCCAGTTAAAATCCAGTTCTGCCATGCTAGTTTGTCAGTTTATCTGCTTGTGTGAAATCACTGTTGAAAGGCGCATTGCAGGGAATTCACCGTCTGCATCTCCGCTTCGCAGCCCTCCTCCTGGTCGGTCGCTGCACCGCAGGAAGAGGGGTCTGGGGTGCTGCTAGCCAGCGGGCTCGGGTCCCTGATGGAAGGACTTTGGGCCGCTGGGCTCGGGGCCTGCGTGGACCGGCTGGTGGCCGGTGCTGCGACTTCGGCCGTGGAGTCGCCGGCATGGGCGGGGCATGCCATGCGGGCATAGAAGGGCCCCACCAGCCAGTTGAGCGGCGTGTTGTTGACCAGGTAGTCCAGGACGTGGTCCAGAGACCGCTTCATCTGGCCCAGCCTGGCCCGGCCGCCGGCCAGCGCGCCCTCGGGCAGTTCGCCGGCGCCCGCGGTGACGCTGGCGTAGACGTGGAAGACGGAGCGTCCGAGGGACTGCGCCTCCCGCTGGAGGTGGCGGGGAAGGCCCTGCAGGCCCGACGCCAGCGTGAAGCAGGTGGTCTGCAGCTGCTGGGTGAGGGAGCCGGCCAGGGTGCGGGGTTCCACGGCCTGGTGGGGAGGGAGGAGAGAAGGAACCGTTCAACGGGACTGCGTTGCCTTTGGTCATCTTTGTGATTTGTGTTCCTCGACGCGATGCTGCCGAGTGTGTGTGTGTGTGTGATTGGAGGCTGGTTGATGCAGCCTCACCTGGCCGAGTCTGATTGGACTCTGGGGCTGGGTGAGGCTGCACACCTGTGGTGCATTGAGTAATCGGTGTGCACAGGTTAAACCAGCCCTCACCACACTCTCAGGGAGAGATCTCCTACATGGCAGTGTTCTTGTGTTTGAAGGGTGCCTCATAAATACACGTCCCATGCCTTTTGTGGAGAGATCTATCCCCACAGTAAAAGGGACTAGTTGCTACAGGTTGGAACTGGATGCTGTTTCATATGCTATTCATGAGCAGTGGCATTTCAACATCTGGGGCCGTGCTACAGTGCAATTGCGGCACGAGCTCAGGTCAAGAGGTTTTGCTGGCCGGCTGAGGGGTCAGGAGTGCGAGCTCACCTCGGCGTGGCGGTCATTCTCCTCCTGGCCGGAGCTGCTGGTCTTCCTGTCCACCATGGAGCTCAGCGTGTCGTACACCTTCCGGTTGGCTCCGTCGATGTTCTTCCGGGCGTATTCGATCTGCCAGGAGGATGACATCACCAGACACTTTGGATTAGTAGGGATACATTCTTTTCCCCACATAACTTTTGCAACTCCTAGCTGGTTTTTATTTATTTTTATTTGCTGTTTAACGAAGCAAAGCGGAGGCATCGACATGTCTATGGCTCTCAGGAGACCTACCAGGTCAACGGTGTGGTGAAGCTGAGAGATGGCCTTGTGGCTCCGCTGTTTGGCCTCTCGTACCCTGGCCAGGGCCCGGCCGTAGGCCCTATGGCGGAGCCGGGTCGAGAGGGACCCCAGACGCACGTAGTAGCTGGGCCCCTCTGGTCCCCTGGTCGGCCAACACTCCAGCTCTGACCCCCCCAGAGGGAAAACAACGGCGGGATAAGTATCGGGGATTCTAGCCACTTTTTGCACTCCTTGATTTAACTTGGATTTGAGCAACAACAAAGGCCGCTAGTTCATCTGCCAACCCAGTAGGAAAGGATTAACATGCCTACGATAGCTGGGGGCTGTCAGCACGCATGTGATGGAGTGAATTCCTGCTGCCTGACAAGAAAAGCACTGTATGAAATGTTCCTTTTTTAACTCGTAATCCAGAACTCGACATCCGATTCGAAGAGTTGTTTTGCCAAGTACGTTTTAGCATAGGTCTCTGCTGTGGTGCATTGGTGTAGAACTAATAAATAAAAACAAGTCCATGCATTTATTTTTCATTAAATATAACATTATACAAATAGTTAACCAGAAGATGAAACAAAAAGGAATACATAAAACCCCACAGTATAAATGCTACTACAGCATCAAGAACGGTAATATTGTACAGGGTTAGAGTTTACATTATATAGACTTGAGGTAATATTGTACAGGGTTAGAGTTGATATTATATAGAGTTGAGGTAATATTGTACAGGGTTAGAGTTGATATTATATAGAGTTGAGGTAATATTGTACAGGGTTAGAGTTGATATTATATAGAGTTGAGGTAATATTGTACAGGGAGTGAAGATGGCGGTGGGTCGGAGGGGCTCCTCACCCTTCTCCTCCGGGCCGAGGGGGAGGTACTGCTCCATCAGGTGCTCCGAGGCGCTCAGGGCCTTGTCCACCCCCCCGCTGACCGCCGCCCTGGTCCGGTCCACGGCGCCGCTCAGCCGGCTGGACACCGTCGCCCTGGCAACCGTCACAGCCCCGGTGGCGCTGGACATGGCGTCCTTGGCGTTGGCCACGATCTGTTGCGAGAGAGAGAGAGAGAGAGACTGATAAACACCGGTGAACCAGCCAGGTGAACTTTGACCTTGAGGTTGAGTCAGGCCTTGGGAAGGGTTCCGTTGTGTGAGGTGGATGACCTTTATCATCTGCTGGTGATGCGACGAGTCACACTTCAAAAGGATGGGCCGTGACACAGTGGTCACGTGTCACCCATCATGCACGTCCTATGTCGTACGTCGCACGTTTGGACATAGAACATGGGATAATTCACCCTTTGACCAAATACATGTAACCTCCTGCGTAGTTTGAGATTGTCCCCCCACTGCTGATCATTAGTGAATGCTGTTTCTAATCCCTGTTCTACTTCAAAGCTTCATTTAATTGGTTTTATTTGAATGACATACATCTCCAGTCCCCCAAAATACAACTCCTCCCCTTTCTCTCATGATGATTTCAACACAGAATCCTCTTAAACCCAACTGTGTGCAGGGATCAAGGCTGAACCACGTGGTTCTAGATTAGCTCCATTAAAAACATCAAGGTGTCTGCCAACTCCATCATTGTGAAAGCTTGGGGGTGGGGGTGGGGGGGAGGGTATGGGGGGTCAAGGGCGAAATGAGTCAATCTTGACTGTCTGTGGTCTGATGTGATTATTTGCATACCTGACCAGACGGCTGATGAAGAATTGGCAAGGTTTTCTCAATCTGGTCCAGACCTTTACAGGCCAAGTCATTGGCAATGGCAACTGCAGGCGGCAGAAGAGAATAAAAAGGTCATTCATGTGGGTTACAAGGTCCAAGCTAAATCCCCTGTTCTATAGAAAAGAAATATCTCAATGTTTTCACTATACTTCACTATGCTGTTTAATGGCGGATCATTCTAGACAATGTTGCCATCATTTACCTGCCCAGAATGAGCCTGTGTTATACGGTGCAGTGGATGAAGAAAAACACTGACTTTACGTTATTAACGGACAGACACATTGCATGATGCGTGACTAAACTCTCTTAGAAACTGGGTGAGAGGTTACAATGATCACGTTCCCGGTGTGTTGAACTTCCTGGTTACGCAAAACTTCCGGCTTCCAAATCCCATCCCTGTGTTCAAATAGCAAACAGTGAAAAGCGCTAAATGGGCTTTCTTCTCACGTTGGGGCTCCAGCTTGCCGAGGATGGGCAGCGCGGTCGTCATGGCGACGGAGGTGATGACCCGGACCCCCTGCTCGGCGGCGTGGCACACGGAGCGGAGGTAGGGGTGGTGGTCCCGGGTGGTCCAGTACACGCTGCACACCAGACCGTAGGTGGAGCTGACCAGCGGTAGACTGGTGACCCTCCCCATTGCACTCTGGGGGGGGAGGTCAGAGATCATAGGATTAGGATATGATAAACATGGTCAATCTGAACGGCAGGTGTTTAAGAAGCCGATGTTGTGGTCCAGATGAGACTGCCTGAAAATAGGGATCTGTGAATTGATGACGCAAGTATTTTTTGTAATGTCTGTTTTGTTGTCAATGTAGTATATTGTCGATATCATAAGATAATGCCATATTGTAATTATTGTGAGTCTAAAACATAAATGAGGAATACTGAGTCACTACTATGTTGAAGTAAACATTAGGGAATATCACCAACTATTAGCCTACACATTGTGTTTTAAGATAAAGCAAAAGAAAAAGCCAATATCCATTGACTTATTGTAGTTAACAAGAATCGGACCAGCTGTTCTGCTAAATCAATATTGCAGAATTGCTCTTACCTGATTTGAGACAACTTCAACCGCTGACATATCTGTTTAAAATTAGAGACAGACAGACAGACAGACAGACAGACAGACAGACAGACAGACAGACAGACAGATGAGCAACAAGAAAAACATACTCTCAGCTGTATGACAAACATTAAATAAACTTCAAAATTAATTAAATACTTGTATGCTATTAGGTCTCCTTCAATAGTAGTTAAGTGATTATAACTAAGTCAATACAAACCATGTGAAAACTAAACTATTTTCAGAGCACAATTGTCTCAGAAATATAAAAATGAAAAAAAGGTCAATGGTCTTACCTTTACAGTGTTAATGTTCGTACAATGCGCTCAAGTCTTCTCCACTCGAAGAGCAGGTTGAGGAGTTAGGACTGACGGGATGGTTGGTCAGCATTTATAACGTGTTCTTATCGCGAGATGTGGCCATCAATTTGACGTCAGCGAGACGGCGCGCTTTCTATCTAGGGCAAAGGTAACGAGAAAAGAGTTAATGACTCATCTGAAGCATGACCGTTTTTTTTGTATTTATATTTATTTCATCATAATACGTTGTATTGTAGCCTACATACACTTTCAAGTAAAATGTCTAGACTATGAATATTTTGTTGATCCACCAATCACTGGTTTCACCAGTGATTGATTGGATTTGTGCATCAGCAGATAGATCGACTTATTTGCATATTTATAAAAGATACGGTTGGAATGGGGTCAGTGGTAAAATGTTGACATAGTAGGGGTTTTTCTTGTAATGATGCCATGTATCATTTGATAGTCTTTGACGGGACCACGCGGGTGGTGAAATCAACCGGCAGCCTTCGATCAATCATTATGACGTCATTCCTGAACTGCAGTTTGATCTGCACACCCTAAAGATTTGATAGGCGGTGGTATGAAGGTTTTACAATGGGAATTTCCTTAAAACGTGTAGTGTCTTGTGGACCTTTAATCCCACTATAACATCACGCCGTTTGTTCAATCTTTCTTTTTACTCGACGTGTATTTGACTATGGCCTGTATCCTGTATTCCTGATGATGCATGGGTAGGCTGCAGTTTACTTTCCAACACCAGAAAACATTTGTTCATCAAAGTAAAGGTTCCATTCGGTTTATTGCCTCCTTGACTTTCAAAAGTAAAGGTCCTTTTTAAAATAAATTAATAAACTGATTGTATAAAGCGATACCTTTTATGTAAACTTGAAATACAAAAAGTCGTAAAATGTAAGTACAAACATAAGTGGGATAGTGTATACTGTAGCTTATGTCAAACATTTTTCTAACCAGAAAGTTACAGAAAGTTAAGATCGATTGCATCACAAGGTTTCAATTGCCTATTTCTGCTTAGGATACTCAATGTTTATGGTTTCCAATACACTGTGGCCGACTAAATAATGCAATGCTGCAGATTATTTTGCTGAATGGCTTTTTTTAGATTTTTTGTTATGGTAAGAAAGTGAATCAAATAATATTTGATTTAAATATTAACTCAATGATTCCCTCTTGTGGCGGACATCAGCCAAGCAATACATCGTTGGCCTAGTAGTGCTTAGCTATTGTTTCCCACAAGAGGGAGCCATTAAGTTAATATTCAAAAGACGTTAAACAGTTACTTCATAAACACAAACCAAGCACACACTACAAAAATAACAAAGTTACATTTAACCAAATTACAATTAACTTTAAAGGTCTACATTACCAAGGCCTCATGTATGCATGTATTAACAGCACAACATGCAACACACACACACACGCACGCACACACACACACACACACACACACACACACACACACACACACACACACACACACACACACACACACACACACACACACACACACACACACACGTGGTGGCCCATTATTTCCATGTGGCCACAATGCAGCGTGACGCCAGACAAACAAATGAAATATGGTTAGCAGGCTTCTGCTTTGGTTTGATAAACCATTCATTGACCTTGGCGATCATTCGAGACGTGGATATTACATTTTCAGCCAGGCGAATCTAATTCAACCGAGCGACGGTGCTGAGTGGGGTGGATCAAAACACAAACAAAAGTCATGATCTTTATCAGTTACAAACCAAATGGGGAGAGTATCAGAGTGGTTGACCCAAAATGGGTGCCTGATGTTTGAATTCTTTTTATTTTCTCCCAGCATCAGAGGTCGTGACCTTAAGGGACGACATAAATGTTAAGCTGGTTGGACTTTGTGTCTTGTAACATTAAAACACTTGCTTGGTATAAGTCGGCAAATAGTAGTATTTGTTTTTAACATCAGCATATTTTCTCCCTCTCTCAGTATGTTCTTCATCAGAAAATCAAGAAGTGGTCCGACGAAGAAGAGCTCTTTCTCTGCGTTTCAAAACCCTTCAGGATCACCTTCCATGCAGCTCCACACCAAGGTACTGATCCGGTCCACTAAACTCTGCCTCCGTATGTCATTGCAGGACAACCGATGATTGCATTTGCGATTAGAAAGGTAGAAATCAGACGACAACATCACATGAACACTGGTTCATCCCTTTAATACTGAACACGACACAGCGGCTCGTAAAAGTATGTTCAAAGCTACGATTCAGCTATGAGCTATTCCTTTGATGTTTCTCATGTCAAACGCGCCACGCTCTCATCCCTCTCTTTGCTGCGTGTCATCTCGAAGCGTAAGATGCATGTTGACCTCTCCCTGACCCCGTGACCTGTGTGGAAATTAATCTCTCGACCCTTTTTTGTTGACAATAGAAAAAAAACTTTCCATCTCGGTGTTGCGGCTCGCGGTATAATGGTCCAAACGTGGAGCAATAACTAAGGTCTGGCTGTGTCCTGCTGTCCTGTGTTATGTAACCGGGCTAGCTCTCTCCCTCTCTCCCTCTCCCTCTCCCTCTCTCTCTCTCTCTCTCTCTCTCTCTCTCTCTCTCTCTCTCTCTCTCTCTCTCTCTCTCTCTCTCTCTCTCTCTCTCCCTCTCTCCCTCTCTCCCTCTCTGCACCTGTTTGATGTAATCCCCAAATAATGACTGCTGGTTCATTAGGCCGTCGTTGGCATTCCCCGTTAAACTGTCCAATCTGACCCACAGCTGGGAAGGCCTGGCAGTGACTCACCATCCCCCACCACCACCACCTCGCCCCTACTCCTTTAGCATCAGTAGGGGGGAGGTGGGGGAGGAGGAGAGGAGAAGTAGGAGAGGAGAAGGAGAAGGATGAGGGAGAAGGAGAAGGAGGGGAGGAGGAGATGGAGGATGAGGGGGAGGGGGGAGAGAAGAGGAGGAGGAGTAGGATTGGGAGGAGAAGGAGAAGAAGGAGGATGAGGAGCAGAGGGAGAAGGAGCAGAGGGAGGAGGAGGGGTAGGATGGTAAATTCTGCAGAAAATAAGAAAATACATATTTGTAGTTATTCAGTTCGGCCGTTGACCATCGACTATCAGCCAACGGCTTCAAGTTGCGTACGTTGCCCCATCGCAGAGATTAGGGACAGAGACAATCCTATTGGACGATCAGAGAGCGTGAGGGGTCAGGTGGAAGTGGGGAGAGGAGATGAGGACACGAGGTGTGTGTGAGGATCCAAACACCAAAGTGACCTGTAATGACCGTAGCTGGGTCTAGCTGCGGCCGCTGATGGCTGAGCCGTGCTGGGATTAGCCTGCGCTGGCAGGCAGAGGTTGCTGCTTATTCCCCAGCTTTATTCTCAGGGCTGCATGTGCTCTAGCTCCACGCGGGCCAAGTCCCCGGCCATCAGAACAGAATAAAGACGAGCGGACCCATCTGTCCTCTGCCGTCCCCGGCCTCTCGTGTGTACGAGAAGGGGAAAAAACAGCTGCTTAAACAGACGCTTAAAAAGGGAATTAGAAGAACATTTTTCTAATGTTCCCAGAGTGGGAGCGTGTGCGTGTGTGTGTGTGTGTGTGCGTGTGTGTGTGTGTGTGTGTGTGTGTGTGTGTGCATGGGGCTGGCCTGTTTGGGCACCCAGACAGACCATGGCTTTGTTTTGGATGTGTTTTCGGGAGGTTGAGTCTTCAGAAGGACGGAGCGGTCGCCAAGATCAACGTGGGAAACAAGTCTTGGGTAGCCTTCTCTCTCTCTCTCTCCCTCTCTCTCTCTTCCGCTCTCTCTCTCTCTCTCTCTCTCTCCCTCTCTCTCTCTTCCGCTCTCTCTCTCCCTCTCTCTCTCTTCCGCTCTCTCTCACTCTCTCTTTCTCTCTCTCTCTTTCTCTCTGTCTCCCCCACCCCCCAGTACCTGGGTGCTTTTGAGCGATGGACGCCCAAGGTCACTTTCTCTGTCTATCTTTCTCGATCACTCTCGATCACTCTCTCTCATTTTCATCGATTCACATACATTTTTGTAGTTATTTTATTTCTCTTCTAGTTCTCTGTCTCTCTCTCTCAGACAAATACAAATGTGTGTGTGTTGAGTGTGTGTGTGTGTGTGTGTGTTGAGTGTGTGTGTGTGTGTGTGTGTGTGTGTGTGTGTGTGTGTGTGTGTGTTGAGTGTGTGTGTGTGTGTGTGTGTGTGTTGAGTGTGTGTGTGTGTGTTGAGTGTGTGTGTGTGTGTTGAGTGTGTGTGTGTGTGTGTGTGTGTGCTGAGTGTGTGTGTGTGTGTGTGTGTGTTGAGTGTGTGTGTGTGTGTGTTTTGGGTCCGGTCTAGCCTCAGCCCTGGTGGTCTGCGTGGCGTCAGTGGTGTGTGGGCCACCAGCCACTGGAACGACACGCTCGGATCCCTCCGCTTTGTGCGTCTCCATGGCGACGATGGCAACGGCAGCATCAGCATCGGCGGAACTCTACTGTGAGGTCTGCTGCTACTCCTGCGCGATTACCTTATTTTTAAAAAATTTTCCTGGAAGCCCACTGGCCCCTGAGCCACCTTGAAGTGGTGTTGAAGTATTGACTGAATAAAAATCAGGCTTGGGACCTTGAAAGCTTCTGGGGGTGGGGGGGGGTTCGGCAGTTAGTTAGTTGGCAAAGTTCTTGCTGACGCGTCGGCTTCTTGGGGGTAGAGATATTGCGGTGGCAGGAGCTTGTACTAAGAGTCGAACGACGCTAATTTCATTTTGAAAGCTTGCCCTTAGTGTGTGTGCCCGTGTGTGTGCGTGTTTGTGTTCGTGTATGTGTTTGTGTGCATCCCCGCGCACGTGTGTGTGTGTGTGTTTGTGTGAGAGAGAATATGATATGAATTAAATTGAAAAAACTCCGCAAGGTTGAAGTATATATAGCGGAGTAAAACATGTCACTTACACGTTTTATTCCGTTAAATACTACCAAATGCGAGACAGAGGAGCTAACAGACCATAATACTCTCTCCTTGGAGACCCAAGCTAAACAAGCTAAATCTTGCGTATAGAGCTTGTACATCAGAATGCGTCATGGGATTCTTTTATCGACGACACTCCGCCATGTTGAGAGGAATCAAGAGAGTTCTGTAAAGTCCTGAATCATCGTAAATATACCTTAACCTAGGCTGATGAAGGCTTTGTTTCGCCACGTCTCGCACGAGAAACGCCGTGGTTCACAGCGTTAAACACGGCAACGTCTCCCCATAATGATTTCCCTCATTTCACGATGAATCACCCAACAATGACCCACAAAACACCCCTGCCAACACAGTACCTACACTCCAGTGCTCCCGTGCTTCCAGGATGGAGGCGGTCATGGCAAGGTGACATCGCGATGCACCAGCCTGGTTGGAGCACACACACGCGTGCGGGGTACGTGCACACACATGCACACACTCAAATGTACATACGCACACACACACACACACACACACTCAAAAGCACATGCACAGGCACCCATGTGCAGGAACACACACACACACACACACACATACATGCACACACACTGATGCATGAGCACACACACACACACACACATACACATGCACAAACTCACATGCACACACACACACACACACATGCACACGCTCACATGCACACATACGCACACACACACGCACACAAAAGCACATGCACAGGGCACACACTCACTTGCAGTAACACACACACACACACACACACACACCTGTAGGGTCAGATGAGCAGAAAGCCCCAGTGAGTCACGGCCTCTATAAGCGCTCGCTGAGCGATGCTAATGGCCAGGCAGGTCTGCTCGTGCCGCGCTGCTTCAAGGGCTCAACCCCAAGCTGCTCCTCCCACCATCAGCAGGGCCAGGGGTTACACCATCAGCAGGGGTTACACCATCAGCAGGGGTTACACCGTCAGCAGGGGTATCACCATCAGCAGGGCCAGGGGTTACACCATCAGCAGGGGTTACACCATCAGCAGGGGTTACACCGTCAGCAGGGGTATCACCATCAGCAGGGCCAGGGGTTACACCATCAGCAGGGGTTACACCATCAGCAGGGGTTACACCGTCAGCAGGGGTATCATCATCAGCAGGGCCAGGGGTTACACCATCAGCAGGGGTATCACCATCAGCAGGGCCAGGGGTTACACCATCAGCAGGGGTTACACCATCAGCAGGGGTTACACCGTCAGCAGGGGTATCACCATCAGCAGGGCCAGGGGTTACACCATCAGCAGGGGTTACACCATCAGCAGGGGTTACACCGTCAGCAGGGGTATCACCATCAGCAGGGCCAGGGGTTACACCATCAGCAGGGGTTACACCATCAGCAAGGGTTACACCGTCAGCAGGGGTATCATCATCAGCAGGGCCAGGGGTTACACCATCAGCAGGGGTTACACCATCAGCAGGGCCAGGGGTTACACCACCAGCAGGGGTTACACCATCAGCAGGGCCAGGGGTTACACCATCAGCAGGGGTTACACCATCAGCAGGGGTTACACCATCAGCAGGGGTTACACCATCAGCAGGGCCAGGGGTTACACCATCAGCAGGGGTTACACCATCAGCAGGGCCAGGGGTTACACCATCAGCAGGGGTTACACCATCAGCAGGGCCAGGGGTTACACCATCAGCAGGGGTTACACCATCAGCAGGGCCAGGGGTTACACCATCAGCAGGGGTTACACCATTAGCAGGGCCAGGGGTTACACCATCAGCAGGGGTTACACCATCAGCAGGGCCAGGGGTTACACCATCAGCAGGGGTTACACCATCAGCAGGGGTTACACCATCAGCAGGGCTCGGATCACAGGAGAGGGTTCAGCCTGGAACACAATAAACACACAAGAACACTGCTCTTTCTCTCTCTGTTCTCTCTTTGTTCTCTCGCTCTCTTTCTCTCTCTCTCTCTCTCTCTCTCTCTCTCTCTCTCTCTCTCTCTCTCTCCCTCCCTCTCTCTCTCTTACACACTCGCATACACACACACTTCAGCAGTCAAATGTGTGTTGGCCACATGTGCATTAGTCTGACATAATCAGCGCGGTCCACCACGCTTTCAGGTCAACGTATTAAGCTAGCAGTGTTTCCACCTTTAGCAACACTGCTTTCCCCACTATGCATGTGCCCCACTATGTCTCCACCCTGCCGCCACACACAGTCAGTCATTGACCCAATTTAACCCCTCAAAGAAAGCCCATTTGTCACAGGGGTCATGAGAGGTCACTCTGAACTTGTTCATGAATAAGCTAAATGGCAGCTGCAACCACGGCATTCTGCAGACTGACCCACATACTCACCCCCAGAAGTCCCTGCATCCTTGTGTGGGTGGTTATGTAGACTCTTAAAACGCCATGGCAACTCTGGACACTCTGGGTGGGGGTGGGGGTGGGAGGGGCTGAGTCCTTGGCCCCTGTCGAGACGGGACGAAGAGGGACAGGGGCACAGGCAGCAGATATAGAAGACCGCTGGGGACCTCCGACCACTAAAGAGCATATAGGGTGGAGCGAAACTATTCACACACACGAGAGACAGAGAGAGAGAGAGAGAGAGAGAGAGAGAGAGAGAGAGAGAGAGAGAGAGAGAGAGAGAGAGAGAGAGAGAGAGAGAGAGAGAGAGAGAGAGAGAGAACAGAGAGGAGAGAGAGAGAGAGGGAGAGAGGGAGAGAGAGAGACCACCCGATCACTCTCTCTCCCTCTATTCCTCTATACCTCTCTGTCTCCCTCTCTCTTTCTCTCTCTCTCTCTCTCTCTCTTCCTTCTTCTCAATTCCTCTCCCTCCTTTCCTCTCTCGATCTCCCTCCCTCCCTCCCTCCCTCTCTCTCCCTCTCCCCCCCTCTATGTCCTACCCTCTCTCCCTCTCTCTCTCATTCTCTCGCTTTCTGTCTCTCCGGGGGGAAAACAACATTTCCATTCCTGTGTTCCCGGGTTAATGGAGATGAAGTAGAATCTTGGTCTGCGTGACAGCCAGCCATTCAGGTAGCTCATTCCGCACATGCCTGTCCCGTTGTGTGCGCTACATCTCACTTGCGCGCCACATTGAGCCTGCGGTGACTCAAGACCTGTGGAGGTTTCTGGAAAATGTTGTTGTTAGAAAAACCAAAAGTGCCACTGGACTGTGACTTTGGTGACTTTGGTTTGGAGTTCACAAATGTTTACTGCCCTTAAGTGTATTCACGTGTATTGCTATTTTGTACTCTTCACAAAACTTGATTTGCATTTGCGTATTTCAGAAGTGATATTTGCACTAAATTCTCCCTGTGCTCCTGTGCACAGTGTGAGTACATGCACTCATTAGCAGAGAGAGACAATCGCTTGCTTAAGTAGAGCTGTCTCTTCAAAGCGCGCCCAAAATGCTATGCTATCATTGGGTAGGACTAGGCAGAGGGTGTGAACTAAAGAAGGCTATTCATTATGAACATAAATTCCTTTTGTTGTTGCAATGGAAAAACGTAGGAATGTACTGTGTCCTTAAAGGACGTTTCAAACGGGCATGAAAAGACAGTTCAAGTATAGGCCTATAGCTGTTAGGCCCTGTTTCAAAACAAAGGCATAGCTAGGCCTCACTAAGGGTATGTACATGTAATTGACAAAAGTCTAAAATGTCATTGTTGTTACAGATCTGTATTGCTATTTTGCAAAATCAAAAATATCCTTGCAAGTATAGATAGGCATTTGTATGGCTACTTTACAAAAAACATCATTCCTATTGTATATATGTATTGCTACTTTATACCAAAAAAAAGTATTGCTATCATAGATGTATCAAATAAATACATGTTTCAACATGCCTAGATGCACAAATAAATGTATTGTTTTAAAACGTATATATGTGTATATATATATATATATATATATATATATATATATATATATATATATATATATAATTTTCTTTAAACAACCAAAGATTGTTTGGAGAAAAAGACTCCAATATCAGAGGAGTGCAATTTTATTTCCATGTCCATTCCTGGCACCACGTGTGCGTAAAATGTGGGAGTGTCCCTTTAAGAGTACACCGACGGGTGAGCCCTCTTCCCTGACGCGCACGGCTGCTATGCAAACATAAATTTAGCAACAACGTGTTTGCCGGGGCATACACACGCAGACACACACACAAGACATCAGGAAGCGAGCGGGAAATAGTGTCTGTCATGTCGTCTGAAAATACGAGGGTCTTCTCTGGGTTTTGGTGATACGAAGCTGGCAAGAGGTCCCAGTGTGTGTGTGTGTGTGTGTGTGTGTGTGTGTGTGTGTGTGTGTGTGTGTGTGTGTGTGTGTGTGTGTGTGTGTGTGTGTGTGTGTGTGTGTGTGTGTGTGTGTGTGTGTGTGTGTGTGTGTGTGTGTGTGTGTGTGTGTGTGTGTGTGTGTGTGTGTGTGTGTGTGTGTGTGTGTGTGTGTGTGTGTGTGTGTGTGTAGGTGCATGTGACTGCTGTCAGATCATACAGCTCGGGGCACTGGAAACAATTCCCCCCCCCCCCCCCCCCCCCATCTCTGTCTCTGTCTCTGTCGCTCTCTTTCTCCCTCTCTCTCTCTCTCTCTCTCTCTCTCTCTCTCTCTCTCTCTCTCTCTCTCTCTCTCTCTCTCTCTCTCTCTCTCTCTCTCTCTCTCTCTCTCTCTCTCTCTCTCTCTCTCTCTGCATAATTGAAGTGGTCAACCTTCTGAAATGATGCGGAACTTTTGCTGCCTGCATGGACTTGCTCTTCTCGCACTTTGTATGAAGGTAAGATTGAACCGTCTTTTTTTAATACACCCGACATATGTAGGCTATGGTTTGCGACTGTCAACAGAATGTGAGAGTCATAGTTTGATGGTGCATGCTCTGTCTTCACTAAAATAAACGATGCATGTTTTGTTCAGGCTACTTATGTTTGAGTTTAATATTGTACGCACGCACCTGTTTACATTTCTGTCATGCTTATTTGTCATCCAGTCGTGCCACCGTCGATCTCTGCTTATAACTTGTGGTGAAGTTCATTCATTTTGCTCACTTCCTCTGCTTGACTGAATAGTACATTTTCGTGTGTGTGTGTGTGTGTGTGTGTGTGTGTGTGTGTGTGTGTGTGTGTGTGTGTGTGTGTGTGTGTGTGTGTGTGTGTGTGTGTGTGTGTGTGTGTGTGTGTGTGTGTGTGTGTGTGTGTGTGTGTGTGTGTGTGTGTGTGTAGGCTAGCAATTAAAAAGTTCACGAATGCGTTATTATTTCAGTCATCCTACAGTAAGGCTGGCCTAATCCTCAAAATGCTCTAAGTCGGACAAGTTGATTCGAGGCCAAATATTTCAGGCGCAATAACAGCGGAGAGGGAGGGGGGGGGGGGGGGGGGGGGGTGCTAATAGTTGCCTCCATCGGTATGACAGCGGTCGGTATTTTTAAATGGCCAGGAAGGACAGGTGCCAGGAACCCCAAGGTGATCTTTTAGTGGTAAGACCGCCCGCGGGCCGTCACGTTATGTTGAAAAGCGGTGGGAACGTAAGGGCTCGGATGGAAAAACACTTCTTAAACGGTGTTCATATGCGATTTGAGTAACAGTGGTCCATAAGCATCACATTCGAACAATGCAATACCGCTGTAGAAAGCACCGGCGCACGCCAGTGAGCCCAGCGATAACAGAATCCAACAGCACTGCCCTCAAATATCACCA
>JACYXH010000035.1:1050000-1075000 GCA_026745465.1 Lota lota
TATCTGTGCCTGTGTCTTGCCGACACATTTCACCACATACTCAGGAATATCATGTTGGTGTGTGTCTTGTGACTGCTCTGTGACGTTTCCTTCCCCTTTTTTCCCAGGCAGCTCAAAGGTGGGTGGGTGGGTGGGGGGGGGGGAATTACACAGACTAAAGGGACCGCTCTTAAACACACACACACACACACACACACACACACACACACACACACACACACACACACACACACGTTGTGACCTGGCGATCAGTGACAGAGTGCAGATGTGGCGGTCTCACCCCCCGCCCCCCTCCCCTCTCCCAGGGCTTCCCTCTAGGCGGGAGAGTCTGCCTGCACCGAGACCTGTCGGATATGAACATAATTCATAACTATTGTATAAGACAAGGAGTCTGCGTGCGCAAATGAATGACGTTAGGATAAAAGGTCTGCAGGAATTCCTCTTTTCCTGAAATATTTACACTGTACATTTGTGTGCCTGTGTGTAGTTGAGTCTTTTGTCATTTTCCCACGACCTGATGACTTACAGCCAGTGGTTATGAGAGCTCTATAACGTTGCAGTGATTACACATTTGTTGACAACTTTGGCCCAACAACCGAACGATGCAATGAACTAAAATCCCTGCGTGATGTTTCACTCATAATTAACATATTTGGACAAAAGGTATGGCAGCAGCGGAACATATTGCATATACAATGTAAAGCCGTCTTATTTGTTGTTGTCGTCTTGTAAATATCTGATAGTTACAATTACAGTATCGAGTCTCTTTCCTTTTGACCTTTTGTAAATAATGACCCCAGTTACAAAAGCAGCACTTGTCTCTCTGTCTCTCTCTCTGTCTGTCTCTGTCTCTCTGTCTCTGTCTCTGTCTCTCTGTCTGTCTCTGTCTCTGTCTCTGTCTCTCTGTTTCTCTCCCTCCCCACCATCAGCACGGTACATGGATCATTGTGATGGGGATGATAACAGTGCTGGTGGCATGGGAAAGCCTGCGGGATCCTAGCCCTGATACTCAGTCTTCAGTCATCTCTGTCTGTCTCTGTCTCTGTCTCTGTCTCTCTGTTTCTCTCCCGTCCCCACCATCAGCACGGTACAATGGACATTGTGAATGGGAGTAGTGAGTTAGTAGGATAGACTCTTAGTTCATAACCGCCCTCCCTAGGACTCCTCGAGAGTGAAGTGTAAGGGTAGGTAGGTAGCCGAGAGCATCCTTGTATAGCCTCCCCCCCCCCCCCCCGGATCAAAAACACAGCATTCTGAGGATGCTGTCCACTTCTCACGGTGATCCGGGAGCTGTGGGGCTTTTGCTCGTTTGAACTGGGCTAAACGATGGAGGGTTGTGCAAACAGAATCTGTTTATCTATTCTTATTCCACGTAGAGATTTAATGTAAAGCCAAACCTATATTGTGGATAGAGCCGTAGATGGAAGTTTGGCTCTTGGTGCCCAGCTGCCGTCGGCTTGTCTTAGTTATTGGTCTTGATTTGACGTGACAGCGGGCCAGTTGCATTTGATCACAAGATCCTGTTCCACCGCCGGGTTTCGCTCAGAAATCCGGATGAAAATGTTTGTGGCACTCAGGAGGAGCCCTGAGGCACACCTTTCTTTTTGTTGGTGAGGACAGGAATAGGCATGGAGTGCTCGATACTTTCCTCCCATCTGCACCAGCCCATTCCCCCAGTTCAAATGCCAAATCAGGTCATTTTCATCTGTCTGTTGTTCTTTTGTGCACTGCCCCACGCTGTGTTTATTGTATCCGCTGAGATAGGCAATGTCCTGTTCAAACATTCAAGATTGAGACGAAATGTAATAGTGGAGGTGTCTGCCAAAAATATCATTTATTTTTCCCTAAGAGAAGACTTATTCTCATTTCCAATAATTCTACCTTGGCCAAGCTCAAATCCGAAAATCCAAGCATTTCTGTGCGTGTATTATTTATTTCAAATAAATATGGTCTTGGAGAGGGAATTAGGCAAGCGCTGCAAACGCCTTTGATTGACGCGGCCGAATGACCGCGTGGCATTTTCTCTTCCGAACGCATTCCCCGTCCGGAGGGAGATGGATGTGGTGGTGCATGGTGGAACTCCAGCTAATCGCCTCTAATGTGTGTTTAAACACGCAGATACGCGCGGGCGAGCGTGTATACACAGCGGGAGAGTGCGGTCGTGTGCGCATTGTGCTAGCGCAGGTTAACATGAGTAGGCTTTGTGTGTGTGTGTGTGTGTGTGTGTGTGTGTGTGTGTGTGTGTGTGTGTGGTGTGTGTGTGTGTGTGTGTGTGTGTGTGCGAGAGGTGAGATCGGACTGACAATTGATTGACAGCGGGACATGGCAGGAATGCGCGTGGCTACATGAGGCAAATCATTACATGATGAGACAGAGGGAGCGCCGAACCTCCCGGGGGAGGTTTCAATGGCGGGGGGGGGGGGGGGGGGGGGGGGGGGGGGGTTAACGATCAAATGACTCTCGCTCTCCATCTCCCTCTTGTTCACTGTTTAATATATGTATGACTAACGGCTTGCTGGGGTCGGACTGTTACTGGGGTGGGTGGGGGTGGGGTGGGGGGGGGGGGGGGATTATGTGGTTCATTCTCATCTTCCTGAGTGAGTTATGAACTTGTTCTCGGGAGAGGGTGTGTGCATGCCGGTGGTCGTGTTTGTCATTGCAGCATACCCCAAAGTATGCTGACTCAGGGGCGTGCCGACTGCTTGGTCTGCATGAGATTCCACCAGCTCCTAAAGGTCCGTGTCCTCCATCGAACCCGGTACTGTAAACCGTTGAAGGGTCCGAGTGGTGGGATAAACTGCTGCATCGTCAGGCCCCCTGCTGGTCCCTAAGGCGACATAGCATGGTCTAGAGGCTGAGTGGTCGTTGTGCTGGGGAGAATAAGGGCCACTGAAACCCAGGGGCCGATCTTCTAAGATGGTTGCCAATTTTCTGGCTGACTGGCTGGCTGTCTGTCTGTCTCTATCGTTCTGTCTCTCTCTCTGCCTGTCGGTGTGTGTCTCTCTCTCTGCGTCTCTCTGTCTGTCTGTCTGTCTGTCTCGGTCTGTCTCTCTCGCTGCCTGTCTGTGTGTGTCTCTAGCTCTTTCTCCTATTTCTCTTATTTATTTTACTCCTACTCCTATCTCTTGTTCTCCTCACGTGTGTGTGTGTGTGTGTGTGTGTGTGTGTGTGTGTGTGTGTGTGTGTGTGTGTGTGTGTGTGTGTGTGTGTGTGTGTGTGTGAA
Organism: Lota lota; assembly: GCA_026745465.1. Lineage (NCBI taxonomy): Eukaryota > Metazoa > Chordata > Actinopteri > Gadiformes > Lotidae > Lota > Lota lota. Next base: position 1,053,224 of record JACYXH010000035.1, read on the forward strand.
AACCTTGGGTTGGAAGGTTCGCGCACCAACACGCCTCTGAAAATATGTTATAATGTGTGAAGGAGTTTGTGTTTCTTTTATGTGCCATGCTTCTTAATCTCTCTCTGTCTAACTGTCTTTCTGTCTGTCTGTCTGTCTCTGTCTGGCTTTCTCTCTCGTTTACAATACTCTTAGTTTTAGGATAGTTACGGTAATTATGAATTTGGATTCTAACTGGGTGTAATGTAGAGTGTAACTGGTCATGTGGGTTCTAACTGGTTGTAATGTAGAGTGTAACTGGTTATGTGGGTTATAACTGGTTGTAATGTAGAGTGTAACTGGTCATGTGGGTTCTAACTGGTTGTAATGTAGAGTGTAACTGGTCATGTGGGTTCTAACTGGTTGTATTGTAGATTGTAACCGGTCATGTGGATTTTTCCTGGATTTTTGCAGCCTTTTCCTGTTCCCCGTTCCTTTCCTTCCTGCTCCCAGTAGCTCAATCTCTACCGGGCCACACTGTGTGTGTGTGTGTGTGTGTGTGTGTGGTGTGTGTGTGTGTGTGTGTGTGTGTGTGTTGTGTGTGTGTGTGTGAGTGTGTGTGTGGTGTGTGTGTGTGTGTGTGTGTGTGTGTGTGTGTGTGTTGTGTCGTGTGTGTGTGTGTGTGTCCACCCATGGGTATCTATCCTAGAGGATGCTTCTTCTCCTGTGATGGCGTGCGGGGTTGAGGCGGGATCTCTGCACACAGCTGGAAAGGTCGGGGGCGGGGGGGGGGGGGGGGGGGGAGGGGTCATTCATCATCTAAAGCTGCTTGACTGCGGTATTAAAAATAGTCTCTTGTAAACCGTGGATTCGTGGCGATCTCCATTTCCTACTTCTGTGAGTCATCTGGGAGGGAAACGATTAGGATATGATGTAGTGAGCCCACACACCGCTGATAACTGGTGGTGTCAGTAAAACAATTTCATGTATATGTTTATATGTATATCTCAGATTTTCCCTACGGCCGTATCATCGCATCATTTATTATCAGCATTAAGGAAATGAATTGCTCGTGGTTTAGGTTGCAACGATTGCTGCTTCCACACAGATTTGAGCAAACCCACATTACAAAACGATATTGGCCTGAAACCTCCCCCGAATAAACGCCGTCGCACACAGTCTCCTTTGGTTGTTTCCCGTTATGTTTGCTGCTGTCATTCTCTTGGACGGCCCCCTCCCCCCCCCCCCCCCTGCCCCCCCGTGAATCTGTCCGGCGTGGGGTCTCTATCTTTCTGTCCTCTCTCTGACCCCGGTATCCCCGGCGCTCCGTACAGCTCAGCAGAGCGGTTCACTCTGTCCACCTGCGAGTGCCGTTCACTGACACTGATGCTTTCCGGCTCGATTTCTAATCCTTGTGAGGAAGCCCAGATTGAGCCCTATCTACGCTCTCCAACGGAGGACAGTGGTTGAATTGTTGCTTTGTTGTATCTCGGCTTTGAGTTGTCTCGTAAACACCGGCGCTCAGAGAACAGACTGAAAAGTCTAGAGGAAAGAAAACCACACGTCAGACTGTTTTGAATTGTTGGACTTTTTGGTTCTTTCTCTGTCGATCTCTCGACCGGGAGATGTCCCCCTGGCACTCGTCTCCTGTCGCCTAGTGAACCGTTGCCATGGCAATGCAGAGAGAGCCCCAAAATGTGAATCTCCGGAGTCTTGGGTTTTACACCCGCGCCAAGTACAACGAAAAAAGACCAAATCCAGGTTTTGGTTTGCAGAAGCAATTTTGCGGAGATATCCGATTGAAACTCAAGATCCCAGATCATGTCGATTTCTGTCGGGAATTCCTTGGAGGACTGGGTGCCATTGAAAGTCACTTTCATGCTATAGGAAAAGGAGAAGAAGAAGAAGAAGAAGGATCTTCTGTTCGTAGCCTGGGAAGCCGTATCTCCACACATCTACTCATAGTGAAGATGGACTCGCGTTTCGGATGTCAAATCCTATCCGCCTACTTTTTTTTTTGTTAATCACGAAGGATAACCTTTGTAGAAAAAGCCTTTCCTGCAAAAGATGTGAGACAAGAGGACTTGCGTTTATATGAATGTTTATTCCATATTTTCATGGGTTGCTATTATTACATTTAATAGGATTTTGTTATAATACGATTCTGTTCAACACCAAGTGTGTTTTAGGGTTAGCGGTATCTAGTAAAGGGTTTATATTATATTATTATTATATATATCATGGAAAACGTTCATGAAAAAGATGAGTTGATAAAAAAAAAGAAGAAACTCAAATCCAAGGTCTCCGGTCTTCCGTTCCTGGCACCTCGGAATGATTCAGAGTAAATACTTTCAGAAATGATTAATCTCATGAGGTTTTCCCCACTTCAGGAGCTGGCAGTGGGAGCACCTTTGGCTACGCATGATGCACCGCTGTGCTATTTTCCTTCCTCTCTCACTTGTCAGCTCCTTCAAATTCGGTCTGATGTGTTTGAATCTAAACCCCCGTATGAAGATTCTGATGGAAGGTGCGACGCAAGCGAGGACACACACACACACACACACACACACACACACACACACACACACACACACACACACACACACACACACACACACACACACACACACACACACACACACACACACACACACACACACACACACACACACACACACACACCACAGTGAAAGAAAAACCTCTCTTGCGGAAAGCTACGTCAGGGCCAGCGAGAGCGACTGCCGGCGAGACTGCAGGGAAAACAGCCGTGGCTTTACCGTAAGGTGGTCCCTTTCGGAATGCAATGACATGGTATAGTTGCTTTTTGTTTTTGCTATATAGCATAGACATGCATACTCATATTGCCATAGCCCATTTATATACATGTCTTTCTCAAAGTGGATTTGAAGTTTTTTGCGGACGTTGTTGAGCTGAGCTCCATGGTTTGAGTGACACTTTTTAAAACGTGAGGACCATCTCTCCTTGCTTTGTAAGCTGCCCTTTGTTGAGCTAAACACTTCTCCTGGAAGAGTGGCCATTTTGTTTTTGTTGGTCTTTAGAGAGTTTGAGAGCTTTCACGCTCTGGTTCCAAAAACACTCAAATAAAGCTGACTCGGGCGGCGCCTGCTGCCGTGCCAGGCCCAGCACCATGCTGAGATGACCACACACACACACACACACACACACACACACACACACACACACACACACACACACACACACACACACACACACACACACACACACACACACACACACACACACACACACACACACACACACACACACACACACACACACACACACACCACAGCTGTGCAAACAACACAGAGTTGCCGTGTCCAAGCCATGGAGCCATTTCCAATTATTTTGGGCTTGCTTTTTAAAACCCTTCCTTTTCATCCTCGCCTCGCCGGCGTGCGGACGTACACACACACACACACACACCTCGAATGAGACGGTCCCTTGGCGTTTTGTTCCCCCTGTTGCGGGAATGTTCCTGCAGTTGTCAGTCACTTGCTTTTTTCTGTGGTATAAAAGAGATTCTGATCTTCGTGTTGAAATAAAGGTAGAAGAGACTACCTACAGCCCAGCGAGATATCGTGTGTAGATGATGTGCGCTCGATAGGTAAGAGCAAGGATTCGGTTTCCCGCTGTCAGCGGATCAAAGGCCTGAACCCCCTTTACTCCCACCTCCCCACCCCCAGGACCCCCCACTCTCCCCCAGAGAATAAAGCATGAGATGGCCCCCCAAAAAGGGCTGTACTAACTGACTATCACATTACCATCACACTGACAGCCTTCTACAAGCCAAAGCGTCTCTCTCTGTCTCCGTCTCTGCCTCCGTCTCTGCCTCCATCTCCGTCTCCGTCTTTGCCCTTTTACTGCTTCTGCTATCCATGTCTTCTTGGGCTGACTCACAGGGGTGAGATGGTTGAGCTGTAACTGATTCCTTATTATCAAGCAAGCATTCGGACGCACACACACACACACACACACACACACACACACACACACACACACACACACACACACACACACACACACACACACACACACACACACACACACACACACACACACACACACACACACACACAAACTGTCAGACAACATGTACAATTGTGCAAGTGAAGAGAGCCTTGTTAAAAGATATTTGGCTCCAGGGATCCCAGTTTTGAGAGTCACTGAACAACATAATTGGCGGCACTTGATGAGCAACATGGAAAGTTCAGCTATAGGCCTTAATAGAAGTGCTTATTAGTTCTCCCATTCGCACGCATTGTTGAAACTTGTTGCTGTACGTGCACTACGATTTGGGACACGCAAAGTGTGATTCTACCCCTGCGTTGCTGGGGCTCCCCTCCAGTCAAAGGCGCTTGAAGCGATGTCGTTGTCTGGGCTAACGTCCTGTCCATTTTGCAGTTAGCCCGCCCCTCCCTCCTCTCTTTTCTTTAGTCCACCTTTTCTTTCTTTGATCGGCGTGTTTGGTTGTGCGAGGCCTTCCTGGCAGCGCTTGAGTCGGTACCGCCGCCTGCTCCGCCCGGTGTCAGTCGACACCCAAATCCTGCGGCCTGCCCGTCAACGCACAGAGAGGACCGCCTCTTTGTGGAGCTCTCTCTCCTGATTGGATAAGGTGTGTGTGTGTGTGTGTGTGTGTGTGTGTGTGTGTGTGTGTGTGTGTGTGTGTGTGTGTGTGGGGGGGGGGGGGGGGGGGGGTGGAACGGGATACGGGACATTCCCCTTCTGTTTACTGCAGAGTGGGGGGACTGGGAGAGCCATGTCACTGACCAAACGCTCGACATCAGCGATGGCCGTCTGAACACAGAGCCGTATAACACTTATTTTAACAGATAAATGTCGCTTACTGCGCCTTTAATCCAAAACTTAGAAACCATAACAAAAGAACTCCTTTTGACTAACATGTGCCCTGTAGCCATCTGTAAGCCCTCTGTATTTACCCAAACACAGTAGGAGCTTCTTTTCTTTTTTTTACCAGTGTTGTGTTACACAAATAAGACTTTGTTTGAGGCTGCGGTGGTTCTTGGGCTGAAGCGAGATGTTTTCCTTCAGAAAACAGAGGGGTGGGGGGTGGGGGTTTGGGGGGTTGGGGTGGGGGGTTTGGGGGCTGTGGTCCACAGAGAGTGGTGTGCTAACAACAACAAACATGCCGTGTTGTGGTGCTACCGCTGCTACAACACAACCACAACCACAAACACATCGGAGAGCCAGGGGAACCCAGCCGATCGCTGGCTGGGGCCGGCTTGGCCGCGCGCGCGCCGACAGACACGCACCGTCGGAGATTAAACACATGGAAATAAACACGAGAGAAGTCATCAGAGTAACCGATACGGCATGGAGCGCACACACACACACACACACACACACACACACACACACACACACACACACACACACACACACACACACACACACACACACACACACACACACACACACACACACACACACACTTCAGACCCAAAGCCGTACAGCATCATGTCACAGACTAATCTGCGGTGTTCACAAGTTAAACCGATATGGCGTTTAACCGCGGCACTCCTTTCCCTAATCTGACTCACCCCCCCCCCCCCCCCCCCATCCCATTGCTCTTCGTCTTCCCCACTCAAATGCCACTTTGGCGTTGGGCCCCCCCCCCCCCCCTCCTATGGGTTAGGGACCGCCTTCATCAAGGGCCATTCCTGTGCTGCACCTAGTACAGCGGTATGAAGGCCTAAGTCAGTTATAATGTTTGTATCTCTGACTCCAGTCTCACCACCTATCCACCCCGCCACCTGAACACACGGTGTCTGTTTCTTTATGTTGCACGCGCCTTCGACACCATCTACTTGTTTGTCTTGTCTCTTGTTTTTGGGAGCGTCTCTTCCCCATCGATGGACCATTGCAGTCTGTCAATCTGGTGGTGTAATTGTGGCCTCTCTCTCTCTCTCTCATCTGTGTCTGTCTGTCTGTCTCTCGGTCTCTCTCCCTCACTCCCTCGCTCTCATTATTGACACAGCCGTGCTCTACCGTAGGGCAACGGGGTAAGCACACTTCTGTCATCGAGACCTTTCACGTGTCTGGCTGCGCTCACTGGAATGCCACAGACAGAACTGGATGTCCCTTGACTTCAGAGTTGAGGGCTCTTTAATGGTGAGCGTTCAGTCGAGGTCCGCGCGATACTGCAAATCTCCGTTAGAATAAGACTGACACTTCGTGTGACTTGGGGGTACAATAGTAGCAAGTGAAACGTCGCAACACACGAACAAGAAATGTGTTTTGAAATGGCCGCAAGCGTCAAAATCACTGATACATTTGAGCAAACAATGATAGAAATTGGTTAACGAGGTAAGACAACACAGCAGGAAAAACGTTTGGAAATTAATTTAAACAAATCGGTACGAATCGAAATCACGGTTGATCCCGAGTCATGGCAAACATGGCTGGCAAGGCATATTTCATCTTCCCAGACATCCTTGAATCCTATCAGAATATTTGGTGTTTTCCTAGTTCAGAGGATCCGTTTGGCGGGATCTGGTCTAGAGAGGGAACTGTGCGGGGATTCAGGCCCCAGTCCAACAGCACGAGTCAAGGTCCCCTTGTTCCTCCCCCCCCCCCCCCCCCCCCCCCCCCCCCCCCCACACACACACACACACACACACACACACACACACACACACACACACACACACACACACACACACACACACACACACACACACACACACACACACACACACACACACACACACATCATCCCCCGTTTTTATGTATAGAGTCTCATATCTATATGGCACGTCCTCCGCATCTGGGAGATAACAAGGATGACGGAAAGCTGCATTCCTGGTTTCGATCAACGCCTCGCTGTCATGTTCCTGCTTTTATTCTGTGTGTATCTGTCTGTTTATTTCACTTCTTCTTTTATTTTGAAATGTATCAGCTTCCTCAGTCCCCATGCATAAATACACACGAGTCCCGCTTACCTGTGCCAGATTGTAATCGTTCGTTTGTTACTCACTCCAGCGTTATTCCCAGTGCTTGTTTTTTCTCAGTGTTCCTAGACAATTCCTAGTGCTTGTTCTTCCCAGTGTTACCAGACAATTGTTTTACTCCTGACGACGATTTCTGCCTGCCATTTTTGTTCCTTTGCCTGCATTTGTTCTTTGAACAATTCAAGTCTCTTACCTGTTATTCCCTGTCCGAGTCGTGCATTTGAGTCCGCCATTGTATCGTGACACTCGCTCTTCATGTTTGGTGCGGGGGAATCATAGGTAACGGTTTGTAATCAGCCAGTGACCTTACTGCTGGAGGAGATCGCACGCAGGCAAACCTTTTTAAGGAACCACAGTGAGTGGTATTTAAGTGTGTGCTGGTGCGCGACGGACCAAACGACAAATGACGGAAGAGAAAATGGGTTTCCAAGCAGACATGGAGTGAGGATGATTTGCTTGAATACATGAGACACTTACCTTGGGGCACGCACACGCACACGCACACGCACATGCACACGCACACGCACATGCACACGCACACAGGACTGAGAGCTGTTAGTTGTGATTAATGAAATATTATACTTTTAAATATACTTTTCTGGTGCTTCCGTTTACAGCCTACATTGGAATAATACCCACACACTCTGGGAATGTCACCCTGGAACTTTCTACGAAATGTGCCGATTTGTAATGGTGCTCGCCAGCTGTCAGTCACAATCCTCCCTGGTGTCTTTGTGACCAAGGAGGCCCGCTGTGGTTGTTTGTGATGATGACACACTCTACGCCCACGTGTCCTGACTCAACAAACCAATGCATGCTGGTTGCGGCCAGAACAGCGATACACCCTCTGGGTTCCCCTCGGCCCGTCCCGCTCCCTTCTCTTCTCAAGCGTACGCGGCTTTATCGGCCATCGGCCATCGCTGCCGGTGGCGGTTACCTAACACCACCGGGGGGGGGGGGGGGGGGGGGTGAAATGAAAAGTTGTGAGGGAGCCCTGTCACCCAGATGCACAGGGGTAGTTTTACTGTTACCCCCCCCCTGCATGTCCCTCACCGGGGCCCATTCCCGGGTTGTCCCATACACGATGCCACTGTGGATTACACGTCCCTATGGATGGCTCCAAGGTGTATCTCTGGGGAACTCCTGTGCACATCGTGGACGTGTGGAAACGCTCAGGATTACCTGACTGTATTGTGGCGGCTGCATTCCAACATCAAGTCATTTTTGGGAATGTATAGGATGTTCTTCATTTAGGACGTTATTCCCCGTTCAATCGTTCACCCTCTCTTATCAACTACTCCCTGTCTCTTTCTGGACCTCTCTTATACATTTGGATCCTTTTCCCTTGACCCCCTTGGCAAATCATTTTACGTTTTTTTTTTCATCCATGAGTGAGATAGCGGTCTCTATATTGTCTCTATATATTTGACTACAAACTTTAGATTAATTACTCTGCTGTTTATGTTCTGTGTTTGACATTTAAAACGTAATTTAATTCAACTGGTGAGATCTTCCTATAAATGCTGGATTTCAGTGGGAGAGAAGACAGCTGATCTGCATTCAGGGGCCAAATGCTGGAGATGGGGGAGATAACGGGGGAAAGAGGGAGGAAGGGGCGAGAGAGAGAGAGACAGCGTGAGATGGGAGAGAGACTAGAGGGAGACTTAAACTTTATCTTTGTCTCACCCTGTATATAGGTGATTCTGCCTTTCACACACACACACACACACATATGTGTACACACACACACATGTGTACACACACACACACACACACACACACACACACACACACACACACACACACACACACACACACACACACACACACACACACACACACACACACACACACATATGTACACACACACACATATGTACACACATATGTATACACACACACACACACACACACACACACACACACATATGTACACACACACACACACGCCAATTCTTTCTCCCATACGCCGCCGTTACCCCAGAGCCCAGATGCAAGGCATGCTGAAAAGCAGCGTAGTAAATGGCCGTGGTCATCCATCATTTACAGACGCAGTGGTCAGAGAGAACAAATGGGGATGTGTCCTATTGGCGGGTGCGATGGAGAGTATCAACTGGGGGGATAAGTGAAATCAGAGCTATAATGTCAGAAGGGAGTTGAGGCCTTTCGGGGTTTTGAGCGTTTCTCTCACACGTTGGGAAGACGGCAGAAGATTCTTTGAGGGGGGAAAAGAGAAATCACAGGGGAATATTTGTCAGATTGAACCGTGACCCAGAACGCTAACTCTTTGTTTGTTTGTTGGTATCTGCCAGAATCATCCTTCCATGGTTTTTTGATTAAAACAACCTGGTGGTTTGTTATTTATTTGTCATTGTTCTTTAATTTATTTGTCTAGATCCATGGTATGAATTGTGATGTCCTATTTCACCCTGTTCACCAACAAGAACCGCCTTGTCTCAAACCAAATCTCATTTGCGTATTCTGAAGACCTCGCCTTTGATCTGGTTTCACACCCTGACACAAATTGCAGGATCAGAGACATAGTGAGGGGATGACAACTTGACAACGGTGCTACTTGAGGACGCTGGTTAGCGGCCATGCAATAGAGAGAGGGAGGGAAGGAAGGAAGGAAAGGAAGGAAAGGAAGGAAAGGAAGGAAAGGAAGGAAGAGAGACAAACTTATGCATCCTCTTTTCTGTTTTCCGGACAACTCGTAATAAAAATAGAAAACCGATCACTTCGATTCTTTCACGCCGACGCACACACACTCATCTGGGCGTGGAAATGAAAGTCCTACTCTCCCTGTGGCAGGAAGTCCTGGTCTGCCTCAGGAAGTGAACTTGAATGTGTTCGGACTAATCAGTCTCCCTGACGACGGAGTCACCGTGGAAACCAGGTGTGTAGTTGTTGGGCCTTTCCTGTGCGATGCTTAAAAGGGTCAGGAATCGGACGTTGGAACGCTCTGCTGAGATCAGAAAGCAAGGCCTGAGTTTGTTCCTGAAATGGTGGATGCCGAGTTTGGAAATCTCCGTCACTTCTTCACCACACACTTTCTCAGCAGAGCAAACTGTAGCCTGCGGTGAGCACATCCGAGCCCATTCAAGGATAAGCCATCCACGCCCGCAGTGAAAATGCTTTTTCATTCATTCATTGAAATGTCAACTTGGTGCCGTTCTCGGCCTGATGGCTCAACCCACCAACTTTGCGGGCGACTCACGTTTGATTCCCATCGGTGTTCCTATGCTGCACGTCTTTCCCTCTTTTTCAACCCGTCCATCTTCACTCTCCTGTCCGTAAAAGCCTTTACAAAATCCATATAAAGGTATATAATCGAATATGTATACACATTCTCTGCCATTCGGTTGCATCATCTACATGAAGGAAACACAATACCAAAGTAAAGCTCTCTCTCTCTCTCTCTGTCTCTCTGTCTCTCTGTCTCTCTCTCTCTCCACGTCCTCTATTTTAGTTTTGTCATTCAATTCAAAACAGTGTCACGGCGTATCAAATCAGCGCGTTCCTTTCAGGGTTCGTTTCTGGCGGCGTTTCCCTTCTCTTGCCTAAAAAACGATCCAACTGCCATCATGGCGAGGAACCGCGTGGCAACGGGAAGCGTCGGCTGTGGTTTTGGTGAGGATCTGCGTCTAAAGGCTTGACAGCGGTTTCTGAAGGCTTGCTTGTCAGTCGTGGCTCCAGTCGCCAGGCTGCCATGGCCCTGTAAGACCCACAACAACGCAGGCAATACAATGGTCTGTGGCACCTGAGGAGGGAAAACGCAGCGTTTGGTGTGGATGATCTGCTCTTCATGAGGCTCTCTCCCCCCCCCCCCCCCCCCCCCCCCCCCCCTCTATTCGGCGTTGCACCACCACGGCCCTGGTGGTGGATTGGATTGTTATCTGGATGTATCGTTGGAAGAGATGGCTTCTTTTGGTGGCGATACAGACCACAAATTTGGCTTCCAATAGCCGAAGGCAATGGAGGATCAGGTGATCAGCTTTGGGGGGTGGGTGGGGTCTTGTCTCTGCCGATAAAAACCGATGGAGTGACACTGAAACTAGGTGGAAAGATATGACCTGGTCATGTTTTGTAGTTGTTATGGTCTGTAAAGTGGACTTATGATGGCACAGTAAGGCTGTTAATGTCCAAAAGAACAATGATCTCTGTGAATGTTCGCCTTCTCTTTCATGTGTCCCCACTGTAAAACAGAATTTAATCATTTTATATAATGATTGTAATGATTGTTTCGTTGTCAGGGGAAGTCAGCAGCACCACACTGGGCCTCTTTGATCTTCTGATTGGCTAGAATCCAAAAAGGATGACATCATCAGAAGATGTGCAGCGATAACGGTTCGGCGGCGCCTGAAATGAGCAATAGAGCAGCCTGTCTGTCTGTCTGTCTGTCTGTCTGTCTGTCTGTCTGCCTGCCTGTCTGCCTGTCTGTCTGCCTACCTGTCTGCCTGTCTGTCTACCTGCCTGTCTACCTACCTGCCTGTCTGCCTACCTGCCTGTCTGCCTACCTGCCTGTCTACCTGCCTGTCTACCTACCTGCCTGTCTGCCTACCTGCCTGTCTACCTGCCTGTCTACCTACCTGCCTGTCTGCCTACCTGCCTGTCTGCCTACCTGTCTGCCTGCTCACCTTGATCATCAAAAGGTACTAAATTCTATCAAAGGAAAGCGGCAGGCAAACTTTGCCAGCCACTAAACGGTGTATCCAATCAGCATGAATCTGTTTTGTGTCATAAATCTTTTTGGCCAATAGGCACAGGCACCCGAAATGAGGCATGGCTAGGCCGTAAATAAACATGCGCCAGATGTAGATAGATAGGTAGGCTACCTCTATCTATCTCTGAAAGTTGGTCGTTACAGCAGCACATGGAATAAACGAAATATTACTATAAAAAGACAGATAATATTTATTAACAAAGTAACAATGGAATGAAAAATATTGCAAGATAAAACCATTTCTACCCCTACCCTGTGATGCTATAAAAGAAAAAGCACTTGTGGATGAGCTGCCTGTGGAGATGATGTGATGAACAAGTAGCCTAGTGGTCACTAAGGTCTTCCTTCACCGCTGTCCACACAACAGGAGAGGATGGAGCTCCCTGGCCCTCGATCACACATCTCATTGTGTCTTTCGCAAGAGGAACCACACTGGGGAGGGGGGAGGGGGGTGGGGGGGGTGGGGGGGGGGGGGGGGCAGTATGAGAGCGTTTGGGAGTAGAAGGTGAGGAGAGAAGGTGCATATATACAGAACCTCTTCAGTTCCACCTGGGGGAAAAGGAAGTGGAACAAACGGCGAGAGCCAAGCTCTGCGTCCGGGGCCCGGTGGATGTATGGAGAATGTGTTTTTCTCCCATAACTCTTCGTCTCGGCCGCAGAGCAGCCTCCCGTGGTTCGACATGTGAAGTCAAATTTGTAAACCAGACTTGTTCTTTTTTTTAACCTTTTTTTTCACACTTTAGCACGTTTTGTTGGATTTAAGCAGCCCCCCAAAAAACGATGTTACATTTTCCTGGTTTATTTTATTTCTTTATTATAATTTTACAAACTGATAGTGTGAGCTTAACATTTTCCTCACAGTGTTCCAGACTGTGAGTGAGTAATTGATAAAGTAGTTATTGTTTTTGGGCGTGATTTTCCTTTGAGAAAGCCCAGCCCTGTCAGCGAGCCCTTTTTAAGAGGTGAACTTGTACTGATATCCTAGATCCAGGAGCAGCCCAGGGCTCTCCTATGCAATGAGCAAATATTGAGGTAGCCCCTTCGAAAATCCCGTGTTTCCGTTACGGAGTAGGGGAAGAAGGAAAATAAATCTTTATTTTGGATTGATGTGTCGGGGTAGGGAACAGATATGGCTGAAGCCATTCATTGAGGACAAAAAAAAAAGAGTACCATTTTCCCTTCATTGTGAAAAAACAAATCGAACGTAGGAGACATCTAAACGTTCTCATTGTAAACGTGTCCTAGTTGAGAAACACCACACAGTTTCCCCGTTCTTACGCTGGATGTGCCAAAATCTTAATTTTCCTTCAGACAGGAACCTTTCTTGGGGAAAGCTTAACCTTATCCAAACAGTAGATGGAGATCTTATCAATCAAAGCAGCAGCAGAGTTTCTCTCTGGTTTTTGGCCCTTGGTGAGAGCTTGCATAGACGTCTTAGGAGCGGTCGGCCCCTCTTTCTTTACACTTTCCACCCAAAGGAAAACCCAATTATGATATCAGGTTGGTGTTATTACTGTTGATTATGCGATTTGCAGGAAGCGCCTGGCTCCCGGTTCACTGCGCTCGCTAGCCCTATAGGCTCGGATATGCACTTTGAAACCCGACCCTTTTGTCACAGTGACAGGCGCACGCACGGCTGCTGCTTCACTTTACGCACTGCAGTAGTCCCACGCCTGCCAGCGTACGAGGTGCTGAGAGGTCACGCCAATTAGACCGTCACGCCGACATATTTCAGCTCTCATGTCCATTTCAAATGACAAACGCCAGCGGGTTATTTTGAAGGCCATGTTGCTCCCGCTAGCTTGAAAAGTAAGGCCCTTAACGGTAACGTGCGCCCCAATTCCTAAGCCGAGATAGTTTTGGGTCGTACAAGATCACCCGATAGACCTGGTTCACCGAGCGGTCATATTAGTTTGTCAGGTGGGGAAACCTTTTTAGAATCCTTTGGGGAAACCATGACAACTCAATGGGTGGGTGCAGGAAATGGAACGCAGGACTAGAAATAACGCATTGAGTCGTCATGGCCTCCCCAGAAAGATTCAAGATGGTTTCCCCAACCGACGGACCAATATGGCCGCTCGGTGAACTGGGTCTATAGAAGAGCCTCTGGTCCTGAAGTTCGCAGACTTTTCAAAGAGGTTGTTTTTAGTGAACCCCTCCTTCCACCCCCATGCTAACACAACCCTGAACTGCGCGGCGAGGGGACCCGGATGGAAAACGGAAGAGGCATCCAGACGTGGTGCCAGTTCTTAATGGCGGGGTCCGTCGGGCTGGGTCATGTGCAGGATGCTTGGCCTTGGCCCTGAACAAGCCGCCTGTTTTCGTTGGGAAACAAGCCTGATGGAGCCCCTCCTGAGGCTCCACAGTGAGAGGGAGTTTGGGGCTGTCATGCACCATTAGACCTTTGAATGATGGAGCCAGCAGTTGCAAAGTCCCGCCAATCCAGACGATTTGCAGAAGAAGGGTACAAAAGCTGTTCTTTGCATTTATTATTTACATTGTTGTTCAGCAGTGTATAACAAGGGACTTTATTTTCATCCGGATAAGTTCTGGGGAAGGGAACGAGATGTAGATGACACACTAATCAGCCTAAAGAAAACAACATATCTGTAAAAAGGACCTATCAATTTCATATGTACTTTTATGTTTACCTGAGCTTTATCTGAGCTAGATACTGTGCACCACTGATCCCATTTCTCTTGTATTTAAATTTGCATTTCAAACCTCTAACAATACTTGTATACCAAACATGATTATGCAGACGGACTGTACACATATATATATATAGCCTATGTTATTTCTGAACAGGTCTAAATAGTACAAGCATAATAAGTGACTTTAAAGCCTCGTACAGACATGGATTTGGCATAAGCGCAGGCTTGCGGTCATGCAGTGCTTTTCATTTCAAGTGTTATTTGCGAGGTGGGACGTGCAAGCGAGGCAACGGCCGTTATGTCAGCGGGGAGCGTGTGAAATCAGACATTCTTCAGAGGAATCCCCGCCAAGACGCACACCATCAAATAAGCTCTTCTCTTCCATGTACGTGTCGTGTTGGCTTCCCAACCCGACCGCCACTGCTTCCCCAGCACTGTGGAGTTTAGCCGTCTTCTAAAGACGTCAGACAATGTCTGGGGGGGGGGTCCTTGAGTCTAAACCGTCCCTTTCCTAGTCTCCTAGAAAAGCCCCCTCGTGTGTTTACCCCTTTATGTCCCCCAACCCGCGACGTGTTGCAGATTCTTCACGGTTTCTGTAACTGTATGTATTGCATTGACCACAGTCGCCCATTCACTGAAAAGGACAGAGCTTTCCATTTAGACACCCAATCACATTCACACACACACACACACACACACACACACACACACACACACACACACACACACACACACACACACACACACACACACACACACACACACACACACACTCCTGTGTTGCGCTCATTAAGCCGGAGAAATGCAAAACATGGATGACGTGACTTTCGACCTAGGTCACGTACCAGCGTGTCGTGCTGTGTAACGCACGCACGCTGAAGCATGTGAACATTCGCTCCCCAGATCGGCGTGCGCTCCAACGACGGAGGAGCGGTGTTCATCCGGGAGTTCTCTCTGAGCCGCCGGGACCACCTGCCAGAGGACTTCCTGCAGGACGCTCACCCCCCTCAGAAGCCTGAAGACCCGGTAAGTGATCGGGTTTCCTGTGACCCCAAGATTTTATTGGCCCCGGGGCCCTCCGGGTGTGTCCTCTGACTGTTGTTGTCGTCACTTGGATCCTGTCACATGACTGTCACTTGGATCCTGTCACATGACTGTCACTTGGATCCTGCGCGGTGAGTCTGCAAATCTGTCGAGTTGCTGATGCTGTCGGTGGTTAAAGTGTGCGTACGCCGTGTGCGACACGCTGAGATCAGACGAAGGACGTCATCGTCAACGTGAATGGGGTGAAGCTGGAAATAAGATGTACGCAGGAGACGAACATGATGGCGGTGGCACTGAGAGTCGAGGTGGAGTTGGACCGTGCGCTGATGTAGCTTAACGGAACAACATTTGCATAAACAATACACGCACGCACGCACGCACGCACGCACGCACACAGGCACACACACGGGCCAGACTTTTCTCGTTAGTGCAATCAACACTGATCAGCCTCTGTTATTGCACATTCTTAAAATTCAATCACTCAACAAGCTGTCTTGCGTTGTGTCTTAGATTGTGTCTTGGGTGTGTGTGTCAAGGCGTGTCGGGCTGGGCTGCGATCCATTATGGCGTTCAACACATCTGGTTGCCTCATCCTTCAAATCCAGATACGAAATACCCCTCCAGTTTCGTTGTCTGACTGTCATGAGAAAGGTTGGGCCTCTGACTTAGTGTTTGGGCTGTACGGCATTCTGTTGAAATAATTTCACAATAATGACCTAAATTATTATTTGGCAGTACATGCCAACATGTCCCTTGCACTTTTTCCAGTGGTTCATAATCTTTTAAATAACTTTATGCTCAAATAAACTGACCAGACGATTGTCGAGAGTGTATTCTAATGGCTAAAACATAGTCACATTTTCGTAAAAAAAAAATGACGTACTGAATTCTTTATGCTTGCTGTGCAGCATTGCGTTGGTTTCAGACAAGCCCACTTCTGGTTTCTCTCACTCTGCAGTTTTGGGGGATTTCTCTGTGAAAACGGTTCTGGGTTAGATCCTGCCTCCATATTCAATCAGCTCCCTCGCCAAGACAAACACATCTTAATTAGCGCGCCGCCTGCGAGGCGATATGCAGCCTATTTAGTGTGCATTCATTCAATCTGGACCTACCGTCAGTAGGTGTGGCACAATGGGTTAGTTTGGAGGAAGTGGACTCCTGACCCATCCCTATGAGAGCAACAGATGAATGGTGGTCTCGGCTAACAAATTTTATTTTTGCTGGCAGGCTCTCTCCGAGCTACTGTGATGGAGTTTGGGTGGAGATGTGCAGGTTCACATAACACGTACATCACCCAAAGCACCAAAACAATGACTCACAGCCTCCTGGTGTATAGACGCCCAGCTCACCGCCACCCTGTTTCACTGCCACCCTGTCTCACTGCCACCCAGGTCACTGCCACCCAGCTCCCTGCCACCCAGCTCACTGCCACCCAGCTCACTGCCACCATGTTTCACTGCCACCCTGTCTCACTGCCACCCAGGTCACTGCCACCCAGCTCCCTGCCACCCAGCTCACTGCCACCCAGCTCACTACCACCCTGTTTCACTGCCACCCAGGTCACTGCCACCCAGCTCACTGCCACCCAGCTCACTGCCACCCTGTTTCACTGCCACCCAGCTCACTGCCACCCTGTTTCACTGCCACCCTGTTTCACTGGAACCCGACTGAGATGAGGGTGAATATGAAAGGATGCAAGATCCCAAATCTCTTTTCAGCTCTTTCCCTTAAAAACATAGCTGACAATGTATCAACAATATCGAGAATTGGACAATCCATTTGTTTACGCAATCGAGACATGGAAACATGATCCATTGTGTCGAAGGCAGGGGGAGGAGAAGGGTGCATGCAAGGGGGGGAAGGACAACATGCCAGCCAGACCATGACAGAGCAGCAGCGTGAGAGGAGGAATGACAGACGTGACGTGTGATGACACGGGTTAGATTTGCGTGGCGCCGTTGTACCGCTTAGCCTGCTGTTGTCTAGACAGCAGGGAAGAGATTGTCCTGTCATCAGGAGACTTTAAAGGAACCAGCCGAAAGGAGAGCCTCCATTTACATTGTCTCACCGAGTGTGTGAGTGTGTGTGTGTGTTTGGATGGTTTCATTTAGTTTGGCATGTTGTGTGTGTGTGTGTGCTAGTAATCCCTCGTTGTGTGGCAATGGAATGATCCAGTTGCCACACATTTGCATTTTTTAAATTGGGTTTCTCGTCTGATATGTGTTGGCAATGTATGCTGTGCGATTTTCTCTCTCTCTCACACACACACACACACACACACACACACACACACACACACACACACACACACACACACACACACACACACACACACACACACACACACACTGTGTTTTCAGTCTCTGAGTATTATATTGCAATATGAGCTAACATGATCCTGTCATCTCTTAGACGATAGTGCGTCTCCTTTTACGGGGGAAAGAACTGCAATGTGAGACACTTTTTTCATTGGATCTTTTCCAACCTGTCTCTCTGTGTGGAACCCGAATCAAGTACTACCTGGAAGAAGTGTGTCACACTCGTAAAAGATAAACGTAACTTGCTTACTAGAAACGACGCTACATACTGTACCCTTCCCTGGGAGACTAGACATGCAAATCGCTATATTCAACGCTGTCCATTGGTGTCAAAAGGAAGTACAGGGGAAGGTTTGACTGATGTGGGTTTCTGAGAGGCAAGCAGTTGGTAATGAGGGTCTTTAGGGCTCCACTCTGTGGTAATGACCAGAGGGGTGGTGCGACCATACTTCTACTCCACATGTCTCAACCTGTCCCCCTGGACTGGCCCCCATAACCCCCTTGTGTCTTTGCTTTTATATTCCATCCGCTGTCTGGTGTTTTTAAAAGGGATAATGACAGTAAAGTAGTTTTTGTAGTAGTAGGCAATGTAATTCAAAGTACTTTGCACTCAAACTTTACCGTTAAAAAAACCCCTACTTGTTGTCGTTCATCAAATGGCGCCATTTGAACACAGCAGTTGGCTGTGCGCTAAACGGTAACGGTGTAGCACACAGCTAACTGCTGTGCGCTAAACGGTAATGGTTTAGCACACAGCTAACTGCTGTGCGCTAAACGGTAATGGTTCAGCACAGTAACCACTGCCACCACATGTTGTTGTTGAACCATCTGTCTCCCAACTGATTCTCGTTGGTCCGGGAGCCTAGAGGGAAGATCTTAGTTCTGGTGCTGCTTGTAGAGGAAGGTGCTGTGTGTCTGTGTGGCAGTATCGTTTCTCGGGTAAAGTGTTCTGACAGTACCATGTTATCCAGGTATCTGATACAATGGGCTGTTAGGATTAGCCACTTAAAGACATTCATTTTTATGATCAACATTCTCCTGCAGCCCAACCCTCACCTGCTTTCAAATGAGATGCGTCTTTGATTACCCACAGAAGACATATAGGAGTTTACTTTTGTGATGCGTAAAATCTAAAGAATCGAAGGGGGATTAAGTGAGATGGCTGGTCTTTGGTCAGTATCTAGTTGGTATCTGGTTCTCTCTGGCTGGACTATGGCTGGTCTCTGGTCAGTATCTGCCTCTGGTTGGTATGTGGCTGGTCCCTGGTTGGTCTATGGTCTGCCTCTGGTTGGTATGTGGCTGGTCCCTGGTTGGTCTATGGTCTGCCTCTGGTTGGTATGTGGCTGGTCCCTGGTTGGTCTATGGTCTGCCTCTGGTTGGTATGTGGCTGGTCCCTGGTTGGTCTATGGTCTGCCTCTGGTTGGTATGTGGCTGGTCCCTGGTTGGTCTATGGTCTGCCTCTGGTTGGTATGTGGCTGGTCCCTGGTTGGTCTATGGTCTGCCTCTGGTTGGTATGTGGCTGGTCCCTGGTTGGTCTATGGTCTGCCTCTGGTTGGTATGTGGCTGGTCCCTGGTTGGTCTATGGTCTGCCTCTGGTTGGTATGTGGCTGGTCCCTGGTTGGTCTATGGTCTGCCTCTGGTTGGTATGTGGCTGGTCCCTGGTTGGTCTATGGTCTGCCTCTGGTTGGTATGTGGCTGGTCCCTGGTTGGTCTATGGTCTGCCTCTGGTTGGTATGTGGCCCATGTCGGAGCATTTTTGGCGGCTTGGCTTCCCCAGTTGGCTTTCTGGGGAGAAAGTGCTGAGGCGCTGGGATATGGTTTCCCCCTCGCTCCTGCTGTTTGTTTCCATCCAACACAACAAGTGTGGTTCACCCCCTCCTCCACCCCTCACTCACACCCCTCCACCTCCCCCGTCTGCATCACACCAGTGTTAGAAACCCCACCACCACCACCACCACCACCACCCCCTTCAAATCCACACACATGCACGAACCCACACACGCACGCACGCATGCACACACACATACACACACACACACACACACACACACACACACACACACACACACACACACACACACACACACACACACACACACACACACACACACACACACACACCTATACACACACACACACATACACCCTTGATGCTGTGATATGGGATCCGTTGTCACTGACTCGACTACACCACAGCAAAATATACCTCAGATGTCTTCGGACCTCACTGTGTGTGTGTGTGTGTGTGTGTGTGTGTGTGTGCACACCTACGCATGCATGTGTGTGTGCACCCAGGCAGAACCAATGACTAGAAGCAGTGCACATCTGTTGCGCGCTACTGTTTTTGTGAAAATGCACCCATCCACCCCCACCCCCACATTTGTGATAACTGGAGTTCATGTGTGTGTGTGTGTGTGTGTGTGTGTGTGTGTGTGTGTGTGTGTGTGTGCGTGCGCGGGCCTATATGTGTGTCTTGTATTTTCTCTGCTGCTCTGGCCGCTCAGTGCTATCGCATGTCACCTCCCAAGCTGCAGCGCATCCAAAGCAATGTCTTTGATTAATGGCTGCTTAATCCGACAGCCCCCCCCCCCCCCCCACTCTCACCCCCCCCCCCCCACCCCCGTGCCGCGTGTGCGCACCATTTCACGAGTGGCGTAGAAGAAGTGATGGAGGTCTAATTGTTTACATTCACGGTCATATTTCTTGCAGATGTTTGTGGAACGTGGTTCCCCCATGTGTGTGCCTTGCAGTGTGCGCGCGCACACACACACACACACAGGCACACACAGATGCACACAGATGCACACAGGCTTTGTTGGTGCCAGAAAGATACATCAAAGGTCTTTCTTTTGTTTTAGTACGCCTGCAACACAGACCGTGTGTGTGTGTGTGTGTGTGTGTGTGTGTGTGTGTGTGTGTGTGTGTGTGTGTCCCTCTCTGCGTTATCTTGAGAAAGTCAAAAGACCTCTGCAGAATACAGATGTTTTATATCTGTTTGAAATGAAGAGTCAAAAGACACACAATCGAAAACGCATGGCCAGTATAACCAAATAACAATTTGCAATGTCCTCTTTCTGCTGGACTCCAGATGTGCTTTGACATTTACCCTAATCTCGTACAATGATATCTATTTTAAATATTCAACAAATATTTGTTGTTTTTGTTCAACAGAATTGTAAAGTGTACCACCCTGACAGCAGCAGGGTGTCAGGGTTATTTATTTGGGGTGTTTTTGTGTGTGTATGGTCCTGCGTATGAACATGACATACACGTACGTATGTAGGAACGCCTCAAACATGGCTCCCTCCTGTGACGGCCCCCCCTCATCCGGAGAGACCCTCTGAACACTCCCACTCTCGTGGCGGTGGGGGGGCGGGGGGGGGGGGGGCGGAGTGACCGCTCTCCGGTCTAAAAGCTCTGCTGCCGCTTGAGTGCCGCCGTAATCACCGGCCGCTGACGGATGCGACCACCCATGTTGGGGGACAAGCCCCCCCCCCCCCCCCCCCCCCCTTCCCCGGCTAGCGAGGGGTCCAACTCAGAAAGGAGGAGAAAAGGGAGCTTGGTGCATCAGTGGTTCTGGTCTGGATGACACTGGGCCGGGTGGGCTGGGAGTCAGTGGCTGGCGACTGCGCTGACCCAAGTGTGCTGAACAACTCTTGGTTCTTTCCTTAGGAAGTCGCCCCGTTCTGACTAACTCCAAAGAACAGCGGTTGTAGTCCCACCGAAACCAAGCCATGTGTCCCTTTAAGCAAGGCATCACATGCTCAACGGCAAAAACACAACAACACAGGATGTATGTCATGCAAGAGAAACATACCTCAGGTCCCAGGCATGTGTTTTGGGGCGGTCTGCTGTGTGTGTGTGTGTGTGTGTGTGTGTGTGTGTGTGTGTGTGTGTGCTCGGTGTGTGCTGTGTGTGTGTCTGTGTGTGTGTGTGCTCAGTGTGTGTGTGTGTGTGTGCTCAGTGTGTGTGTGTGCACCACATATTTCACGGTGGAAGGAATGCGGTGGCACTGAAGGCTCCCAGGGGCCCAGTGCTCAGCTGCTCATTAGGGGGACCAGGGCTGGAGTCTCCACAGTAGGCAGAAT
>JACYXH010000035.1:1077500-1212349 GCA_026745465.1 Lota lota
AACGAGGTGGGAGTTTTGTTGTCCCTGAACCAAAAACGAAGAAGAGCCATTAAAAGAAAAGAAAAAAAGAAGTCCATCCTGAATTTGTTTTTCTCTATCTTGTTTTTTTTTTGGAGAGGGGGCGATGTGAATGTCTGCGACGAGGGGAAAACAAAATGGAACTTATTCTCAAACTCTTGATTATGATTATGAGGCATACCACTTGCTAACATACCAGGTTGACCAAGCCACCCACACACCCTCTTCCCTCCTTCTTCCATCCCCTCTTCTCTCCTTCTTCCATCCCCTCTTCTCTCCTTCTTCCATCCCCTCTTCTCTCCTTCTTCCATCCCCTCTTCACTCCTTCTTACATCCCCTCTTCACTCCTTCCATCCCCTGGAAGGAGCGAAGAGGGGATGGAAGAAGGAGTGAAGAGGGGATGGAAGAAGGAGAGAAGAGAGGATGGGAAGAGGGGATGGAAGTGTGGGGAAGTCCGTGTAGCATTCGTACAGCATTGACACAAACCTGACAGTGAAGCCTCATTCCGCTGCTGTTCGCTCATCAAACCGATAAAGCAGACGTTATGTGGCTAAACCACACAGCAAGAGAAAGCGGCCTGTCGGTTGTACCACGCTGTTGTCCTCGCTGCGTGTTCGTAGGCTGAAGCCACAAGTTATGAGAGATTGGAGGTTTTGAGTGTATCTGTGTTTTGTTCAGCAAACAATTTCCCAACGGCGTAGCAGAGCTCCCCGCTGGGTTTGAGATGAAGACCTCACTGTTGGGTAACGATAGGGAAGGAGGACCTATAGACACACACACACACACACAGATTCATATACACACACACGCACACAGATTCATATACACACACTGCTGGAGCGCTTGCTGCGGTGTACGTGACCACAGGGGGTGTTAAGAAGAGGTGGAGGTTTGGATATTTAGGGTGGTGTATTTGACTGGTGCTCATGCAGGCGAAGCGGCTGTAAACCCGAACATTTAGCGGGAAGCGCGCTGAGCGCTCTGAGCGTTCTGCTCAGAGTTCACATTTTTCTTGCATGTGTGTGTTTGGGGGGAATTGGTTGTTCACAGTAGAATACAACTCATAACTGAGAAATATTTTTTATGAGCCTGTGGTGCCTCATCTCAGACAGTAGAGGGCAACATTTAGTTGCGATGGCTCCATGTTTTAAAAGGGGCAGCCCCCCCACCTCCCACCACACAAACACACAATTGACTGTTCTCGCAATACTACCTTTATTCCTGAACTATGGCAATAGAGATACTGCATCTCAATAGAATGTGTTCAGTATATATTGATTTATGGACACACACACACACACACACACACTCACTCACTCACTCACTCACTCACTCACTCACTCACTCACTCACACACACACTGTGTGTGTGGCTCCTGTCCTGTCCTCTGCTAAACCACTGTGTTGAGAGTCTCACACACTCCTCCACAGGACAAGATACCACTCTGCATTTTCTTGCAGATGCCATGTGAAATCCGATATGCTCGTTAATATACACGACGGAGATACAGATAGGGAGATGATATGTCTGCACAATATGACGTGATGTGTATGGATCCATTCTACTCCTCTCATCTCTGCTTGTGTCCTCTCTCCTTGTGTCCTCTCATCTTGTCTCCTCTCTTCTCTTCTCCTTGTCTGCTCATCTCTTCTCTTCTTGTCTCCTCTCCTTTTGTCTCCTTTTTCCTCTCCTTTTGTCTACTTGTTTACTTTTATCTTGTCTCCTTGTTTCCTCCCCTCTTGTCCTCTTGTCTCCTTTCCTATTTTCTCTTTGTCTCCTTTCCTCTTGTCTCCTCTCATTTTGTCTTCTTTCCTTGTCTCCCCTCTCTGCTCTTCTCACTTTTCGTCTTATCTTGTCCATTCTTGTCTTGTCTTTTTTTCCTCTCCTCTCTTCGCTCCTCTCCTGTGTGTGTTTGTGCGTGTGTGTGTGTGCATGCGTGTGTGGGTATGTGTGTGTGTTTGGTGCATGTTTATTGCCCTAGCCACGATCTGTAATGGTGCAAACACCGTATACCCTAACAGTTCACCGCAATGCTGTATTTGGACAGATGGTGGCAATGCAAAGACTCCTGGGAAAACAAAAAAACCAGGATTCTCGCCCGCGTGGAAGGCGAGAGGCAGACTGCTAAATCCGTAGTTATGAATCCAAGCCTTTTCCTGCACCAGTTCTGGAGAGGAGCCCAGCTTTCACGGAAAAAGTTCTTAGGGCCACATTTCGCTTCTGTCAAGGAGCGTACACACGTGCGTCTACCCAAGATACGTTTTAAGGAAAGTCAGCTTGATGCGATTCCAACCCTTTATTTGACACGCTTCTCCCTTTCACTCACACACGCATGAGGGCATACACACACACACACACACACACACACACACACACACACACACACACACACACACACACACACACACACACACACACACACACACACACACACACACACAGTGTCAGGTCCTGCAACTGTTTACATCCATGCGTTCTGCAGGTGCCCTACTTGGTGTCGTCCATTGTCTTGAATCTGTTAATACTGGCACGATAAACAAACCTAGCATGAACACAACATATCTATAGGTTTCTGACATTTGACCGTTTCAATCCTTTTTCAATGCGCATATCTCCAGCAGACACAGCTCCCGTGGGAGAAGTAGCACAGCGAGTAACGTTGTAGCTACTTATGTTAAGAAACTGTTTATTTTTCTTTGCCGTTAAGGCCTCTCTTTTAAAGCTTGGCCACTTGCACCATCATTGGCCACGGTGGGATTAATGGTTTTGCCATGGGACAGCGGGGAACACATTCCACTGGCACCACCCCCTCCACTCTTTCTTAGGTGTGGGGCGAGGGTGGGGGTGTCCTCTCACTTGGCCTTCTCCACGTCCTTTGAGACGTGGAGCTATATATATATATATATATATATATATATATATATATATATATTTATATATACATACATATGTCTCTTCTAAGTTCAGTTCCCAAGTCCTCAGTCAAAGTAGAACCTACGCCATGATTGTTGACAGAATATTGAAACAGGAAGAAAGCACCAGAGAAACAAAAACCCACGCCAGGTTTTCACAGCAACGACCTCTTCGGCCTGCTCGGAGTGCCAGACACTTTCCAGGCCCCGGCTGTGACAGTGAATGTGTAAATACACTTCGTTTCCTCGCCATTCCTACTCCCTCATCCCTTTTTTGCGTTGTCAGGTCGGTCAAAAGGAATACGTACAGCTGGTCCTTCTCTATGGCTCCCCCCCCATCCCTCGACTGCCCCCCAGCCCAGGTTGCATCTTCCCTCTCCCTTCTCCTCCCCTGATGTCAGGAGCATATGGAGAGAGAGAGAGAGAGAGAGAGAGAGAGAGAGAGAGAGAGAGAGAGAGAGAGAGAGAGAGAGAGAGAGAGAGAGAGAGAGAGAGAGAGAGAGAGAGAGAGAGAGAGAGAGAGAGAGAGAGAGAGAGAGAGAGAGAGAGAGAGAGAGAGAGAGAGAGAGAGAGAGAGAGAGAGAGAGAGAGAGAGAGAGAGAGAGAGAGAGAGGAATGCCCGACGCCTAGCTAACCTGGCAGCATGATGAATGGCTTCCTCTTTGCGCGGACGTCTTGCCGATACGCGACAAAGGCCAGGGTGGACGCACTGACACGCAAGAGGGAGGGAGGGAGGGAGGGAGGGAGGGCATATGCACCGTTTTTTTAATGTAAACTACACACACCTCGCCCACTGCTGGTCACAAAAACGAACTCATTACGTAGTGGCCTGAAATATCTGTGGGGTGTTTCTAAAGGATTTCAAATAGAAAAGTACACGGCACGCCCCGGTCATTCTGCATATTTATTGGCGGCAGTGATTCGTGACGCTGAACAGTGACAGGGACTGCATCACTTTTCTTTCCTTTCTTCTTTTTTTTACTACGCCAGCAGGAAGTTCAGCACGCACGGGCTGAAGTGCCAGACATATCCATCAGGCAGGTCTCGCCCTCTCTCTCTCTCTCTCTCTGTGTCTCTGTCTCTCTGTCTCTCTGTCTCTGTCTCTGTCTCCCTCTCTCTCTGTGTCTCTGTCTCTGTCTCTCTCTCGCTCTCGCTTTCGCTCTCGCTTTCGCTCTCACTCTCGCTCTCGCTCTTGCTCATGTGACATGTGTTGGAAACACCAGTCGTCACCAGCGGGGGTGGGTGGCCCCCCACCAGATTTAAATGGCTGGTGGCTGATGGACGGATCATGCGGGGGGGAGATGTGTGTGATTTGTACCTGCTGAGCTCCAAGTCGAGCGTAGGAAAACGGCACCAGCCATAACCAGTCACTCGTTCTTGGATGGATTTTTCTGGGCCACTGGTTTTTTAAAAGAGGCCCAGATTCGATTTCAAATTGTTCGGGCATCGCCACAGTTTCAGTGCTTTCATAGGTTGCGTATTTGTTCCCAATCAGAAACACTCTCCATTGAATCACGTCTCGATCAAGGGTAACTGTGCTCTTTAGCAGTCATTTGAATTGCCCTTTTTTTATTATATTGTTTCTGTAAATTCTTTCCATATTTGTGGGTCGTGTACAGGTCAGGTGTTCTGACCCGCGTGTTAGCTACACACACACACACGCACGCACACACACACACGCACGCGCACACACACACACACGCGCACACGCACACACGCACACGCACGCACACACGCACACGCACGCACACACGCACACACACCGCACTCCCGTTAGCTCCCTTAGTTATTGCATCATCATTCAACACAAACGTTGAGTGTCAGTTTTCACCCAGGACGCCGCCAAGGGTTAAATACTCCCACTGACCGACTTTTATCACATTACTATCACGCTCGCTGATTGTCCCCACGCCAAAGACAACACACGCCGGCCATTCCCTGCGATGGGAAACACATGTTACAGACATGGCTCCATCGAGGGGTTCAACGCTGAAACCTTAGCTGTCTGTCGCGGAGGGACACAGATGAGATGATCAGTCTCTTCAGAACAACCCCACCCCCCCCCCCCCAAAGAAAAAAACGCACCACTTCCAAGGGCCAGTGTAAATATTTCAAACTTGCACCCGTTGAGATTATCATAAAATAAAGTTCCCAGTGAGTGCGTTTTGTGCAGTGTGAAATGATCATTTATGATGGGAGATTTGCTTCTGGGAGCCTGTTCCAAAGTCATGACATCTCTCTCTCTCTCTCTCTCTCTCTTTCTGTCTCACGCACTCACTCACTCAATTTCACCCTCATTCCCCTGTCCTCTCACCTAAGGCAGCTTTGAAATGCACAGAGACAGTACCATCCCACTCCTCTCATCCCATTGACCCTCTCTGCCCCCCCCCCCTGAGATTACAGAACAAAAACCGTCCCACATGGTGGAACAAAGGACATATTTCACTGGCCCGCTCACTCTGCTGTTTTTCAGGAGATCATGTGACCCCCTAAACCCGAGCTGATCCAATTATGAAGGTTCTGGTTCTGCTTACCTATACCTATACCACCACCTATTGGGGAACTCACTGAACCGAACCCCCCCCCCCCCCGTGGATCCCCAGAATGAGCGCCTCCAGCGTTGACTCTGTGGCCCTGTGTTGTCTGTTATAGCACCCAGCAGAAGGCCCTTCCCCCCAGTCTCCCTGCCCTCCCCGTGACCCCCACACTCTTTCAGTGTGCAGAGGATGACGAAACAGGGGTTACCAGTCATCCCCGTCTCGCCACCAATCTGCTAGCGTTTCCACTGGATCTCGCTTCGGTCTGATCTCGTCTGAAGCCAATTGAGACAGGAAGGAAGCAGCGTGTCTGAGTCTGTGTGTGTGTATGTGTGTGTGTGTGTGTCAGTGTGCGTGTGTGTGTGTGTCAGCGTGCGAGGGAATGAAGAGAGTGTGTTCTGTTCAGCATCATCACAGGAGGAAGAGAGAAGAGATTCAGGATTCTTTAACACTGAACATTAGCACTTGAGCATTAGCATGAACGTTAGCATTACATCAGTCCAAAAATTATTTGTTATAATGATGGAATAATACATTTAATAAATAATTTATTAAATGTATTTACGGAAGAATATCACTTACGCTCTATTATTCACACAACCTACTGTGTCAGGTGACCCGCTCGCTGTGAATTATTTCGCTTATTACACAGCTACTCACAAAATAAATAAATCATTTGACACAAAATATAACAACAAAAGATGATTTGATTGATCTCAAAAATATTTTATGGCTTCCGCTGAAAAAAATGGTCTGTTCGATTCTATGGTTGGAAATAGCGTTCATAGCAACGGTCTGTTTATCATTGCAACGGTCTGCTATTCAGAAACAACCGACGAATCCTGACCAATCAGAATCGAGTATTCAACAAAGCCTTGTAATTATAGCATTGAGATCACCAGGCAATATGGTCTCCATTGTGAGTCAGTGGGGGCAATTTGGTCTAAGGTCTGTGGGAGTTCATCAGCGTTGGCACCTAACGTTCGCCCTGCTTTAAACGATACTCCCCCCCCCCCCCCCCCCCCCCCCCCAGATTCCCCCCAAAACCACCTAGGTTGGTGCGGCCGAGCAAAACCCCTGGGGCCTTTTACGGCTTATTTATGGACACCACCTGAACGTGGTTGGTGGTTAGCTAAGGAGGGCTTTGTCCCCTGCTACTAGACGCAAGGCTAAAAACACACAGCTAGCACAAGCATAGCTACGTATGCTAGCCCAGGCTAATGTGAAAACTCCATCTGCTGAGATCTTCTATGCAGGCTTTCAGAAAGCTGTAAATGTCTCCCCTGTTTCTTGAGGACGTTGTCCCTCTCTGGGAGACGTGTGGTGTAGAAGAGGTCGCTAGGAAGCGAAAAGTAGACAAAGGTTTGACAAATTATTCTGCGGCAAACGTCTTTTCCCCCGATATTTTCACACGATCGCAAATGCGAAGAACATCAGTTGTAATGTTTTTCTGCTAACTTTTATTACTCTCATAATCGCCTTATTTGGTGGCCAGATGAAGTCTTGACATGCTATATTAGCCATAGTCCAAACAGTGCGCCAGCCAGCCAAAAGAAAACCCAATGATGTGCTCACTGACCAAGCGTCTCGATGATACGCTTTGGCCTTCTCCACCCTCAAACCACGGCTGTCAATCGTCGTGGCGATTGACAGCCGTGGTTTGAGGGTGGAGAAGGCCAAGGTGTCTGCACACTCGCTCAATGTACTTGAGCTCTTTGTTGATGCGGTATAATTAAAAGTTAATATTATGACAGCAATCGCACACTGCGAACATCGCCAGTACTAAACATTAGAGGAGAGTCAAACCAACAGTGAACAAGGAAAGAATGAAATATGGGGGAAGGAAAGGAGTAAAAAGACACGCTATTACTGTTACATGTAAAAGGAAGAAAACAAGACTTTGCTAAGAACGTTGCCCAGAGACAAGCCAAAGAAGTAAATGTGATGCTTGTGTTTCACAAGGGTTTTGGCCCCCTCTTTAGGGCGATAGCACGACCCATAAAGAACGTTTATATGGAGTATTAAATGTGCTGTCCTTCCTTCTGAATGCATCGTTTCACCTTTTCAACTCTTTAAAGGGTGACTATTATTACTGGCTATTCCGTTAATTTCCCCTCCCAGAACTCCCATTGTGTCGCTCAACCGCCATCTGGCTTAAACTGGTCTATTTTAGTTGAATCCTCCAGTTTTGGGTGGTGGGGTTGATAACTGAAGGGATTGGGGTGGGTGGGGGGGGGGGGGGGGGGGGGGGTTGTTTGATTGATACTCAGCTGCAGGCGATAAAGTTTCTGTCCTGGTAAAACATTTTATAAGGACGCCCCAGGATGCTTTTAAATACGGTGCGTTGTGGCGTAAATCATGGCGGGAGAGCCCACTGCGTGGTCGTCGCGGGGGAGGTGTGAGGAGCACGGCGTTAACTCCACCTGAACCGCTTTAACGCGCCCCACGGGGAAACCGCGGGGGGCGCACTCTTGAAAGCGAAACTCGATGCGGGGACCGAACGTGTGCTCCAGTTAGCCGGCGTGTGTGTGTGTGTGTGTGTGTGTGTGTGTGTGTGTGTGTGTGTGTGTGTGTGTGTGTGTGTGTGTGTGTGTGTGTGTGTGTGTGTGTGTGTGTGTGTGTGTGTGTGTGTGTGTGTGTGTGTGTGGATCTCTTTCTCGTTTTTCTATTCTTGTGAAGACATCTCAGAGATTTGGGGGATTAATGATTTCGTTTTTATTCTTTATTTAGTTTTAAGGTTCGTTTGGTCGGACACAGTTCGCTTTAATCGCATATGCTATGTCGCATGAGCACAACGCATACGTGGTATTCAAATAACATCACCGAACAACAAAAAACATTCGTTAAAGTGACGAACATCACTGATTTTCTTCCAATCCTTTATTGATAGATGATCTCAATTTAATTCCGGGAAAATTCCGGTGATTGCTTCTTGGATATGGAGAACAGAATATGGATTTTTCTTAGTCTGCTGAACTTGCGATGCAGCTTCAAGTGGAAAACTGAGCATGGAAACAGTTGTTCAGAGTAATTAGTGGCCAATGGAGCAGACAGCGACAGTATTTTCCAACAGCAGGAGCTATTTCACGTCAGGTATTTATTATTTTTTTGGTAGTTACATTTCTGGCTGTTTCCCCCTGCCCTCCAGCAATATAAAAATTCTGTTTATATATCTAGCATGAACGTGTGTTTGGAAAATACCCCGTTACATCTCCATTGATCTTTGTTTTCCTGCTGCACGGCAGGAAA
The DNA here is from genome assembly GCA_026745465.1 of Lota lota. Taxonomy (NCBI): domain Eukaryota; kingdom Metazoa; phylum Chordata; class Actinopteri; order Gadiformes; family Lotidae; genus Lota; species Lota lota. The sequence goes on from JACYXH010000035.1 coordinate 1,086,217, forward strand.
CCAAAGCTGGGATCCCCCCCCCCACCACCCCCATGTTCGCTCCCTCCTCTGGCCCAGCTCACCGGGAAGCTCCTGCCCAGTGAGCTTACCTTTCTGCCGGCTGGCTCGCCTCAGGGCAGCCGGCAGAAGATTATTAATTAATGGTGTGTGTGTCAATCTGAACACAAAATAGAGGTGCGCGTGTGTGTGTGTGTGTTCTCAAGGAGCATTGACTAGTTTCTCTAAATGTGCATTCCTGAACGAAGCAATGATTTGACACCTTTACTTCGACCAAGTCAAACAAGTAGCATGAGAGGGTAAATTATTATTAAAGTACTGTAAGTGAAGTAAGCAAAGACCGCCAGTGGGTTTTTTGGGGCCCAGGACAGCAATAACAACTGTGTGTGCGTGTGTGTTTCTGCATGTGTGTGTGTGTATGAGTGCGTGTACGTGTGTGTTTCTGCAGGTGTGCGTGTGTGTATGAGTGCGTGTGTGTGTGTGTGTGTGTGTGTGTTTCTGCATGTGTGTGTGTGTTTCTGCATGTGTGTATGTATATGTGTGTGTGTGTGTGTGTGTGTGTGTGTGTGTGTGTGTTTCTGCGTGTGTGTGTACATGACGTGCTCTGGTAGCTGAGGACAAGTTCCACTCTGTTGTAATTAGGTTTGCTGGCTATTTCCTCTGGAGTGCAGTCGACTTAATTGATAGCAATTATGTGCTCTTTGCTTCTGACGCACCTGATTGGCCGAGGCCGAGTCAATGAGTTAAACCCTCCTCTTTGTTGTTCTGCAGAGCTTACAGCTTCTCTTTTTTCCCTCCGAAACTGTGAGCTATTTGCAGCAGCGCCGTTGTCACTGTTAACTCCACCTCCCTGACGCATTTTAGTATCGCACACATTCTCTCTTACGAGTCGTCCACTGAACACACATCCCTGTGATATGTCCCCGGTATCTCGCAGACCTCAGAGCTGTTGTTTATAACACAAGTCCCCCCCGCCCCCCCAGCCCCTAACTTCAACTCACCACCACTCCATCACTGGACACCTGTACCCCTGCACCCTCTCCTCCAACACACACACACACACACACACACACACACACACACACACACACTCTCCGCTCCTGTGCAAATGTTATCCGAGTCAAACGGTCATGGCCCCGTGAAAGGGGCCATTGAAAGCACTGCTGGATGTTTCTTAGCCTCCAACGATGATGTGCGCAGGAGGGGATGGGGGTGGGGAAAGGACGGGTGGAGATCCCTCCATCAAGATCTCTGGATGGCGGAGCGATCCATCCAGTGTAAGCTGAGAAAGCATAGGGTCTCTGAAAATGAGCTTCACATTAAAAGTCCTCATTAATTAATTAATTAATTAATATTAAAGAGCAGATGGTAGACAAACGGACACACAGAAGGAGAGAGACACACACACACCAGCTGTGCACAAGGCTAAATCCTGTGCTATATATATATATATATATATATATATATATATATATATTACACATGCTTGTGTAAGCATATGAATTCCATCAGTTTGCCTTCAGCGCAGAGGTTGCTGCGGTAGAAATAAGACATTCATTTTGAATAACACAGAAGCACAATTGACTGCTAGCGTTGGCAATAGAGAGAGCGCCACGGGATCCAGACCCCAAACAGCTCAGACAGGAGTGGACCAATGAGAGGAGACGATATGAGAAGGGAGGGGAAACACACCAGGAACATTGAACAGGGGGAGAGAGAGAGAGAGAGAGAGAGAGAGAGAGAGAGAGAGAGAGAGAGAGAGAGAGAGAGAGAGAGAGAGAGAGAGAGAGAGAGAGAGAGAGAGAGAGAGAGAGAGAGAGAGAGAGAGAGAGAGAGAGAGAGAGATGCAAAAAGGAGGTATTATAAATATTACATCATCAAATATTTGATGAAAGTACAGTTGTCTTTCTGTCTGTGTGGTTATATACCTGCTTCGTGATTAGTGAAACACACACGCGTTCTTGAAACTAGCACACACCAGGCCGACGCCCATTTATCGATGGTCCAATGGGGGAAAACTTGAGGAGTCAACAGGTTTTGACCCCCCTTCACCCCCACCCCCACACACACACTTCAACCCCTCCTCCCATTCCCCTTTCATACCTTTACTTGAACCTTTTGCGAGAGAGAGAGAGAGAGAGAGAGAGAGAGAGAGAGAGAGAGAGAGAGAGAGAGAGAGAGAGAGAGAGAGAGAGAGAGAGAGAGAGAGAGAGAGAGAGAGAGAGAGAGAGAGAGAGAGAGAAGTGGGCAGACAGACAGCATAAAGAGAGAGCTAGGGAAAAAGAGAGCGAGGGAGAGAGAGAGAGAGGGGGGGAGAACGAGGTAGAGGACCACGCGCCAGGTCTGCACAGAGCGCGCTCATACGCGAAGGGGTGCAGGCTTCCAGAGAAAACGGCTAAGACCAGAAGGGCGCACACACCCTGGCACACGCACACACACTCACACTTGTCAACTCAAGAGGCATGGAGGTGGAGTTTTCGGCTTGCCGGCTACTGATGACAGCTCTTCTGCTTGTGGTATTGTACTTATACTATTATACAGTTTACCTGTTTATTCATGTATTTCTTTGTTGTTGTTGTTGTTGTTGTTGTTGTATTGAAAAAGGAAAAGTGTCGTAACATTCTGTATCTTTTCATTTATCAGTTGAAGAATTCCAGAATCTAATCTAACTCTCCAGTTAATAGACTTACTTTCCTGTTTTTATGGCATCCTATATGCAGTTTTTTGGTTGGTTGTATAAAAAAAACAGAACATCTCTGAAAAGCCCTCAGACTAATCCATTGAAGCAGAAACAACATTTATTCAAATGCTGGTATTGTGACTGCTCTTGAATACAAATATATTCTGATGACATGCGGAAAAAAACATTGGCCTCATTACGCCTACTTACTGACAGGTGAACAGGACACCAGAGTGTCTCCCACCCCCCCCCCCCCCCCCCCCCACACACACACACCTTCATCCCACTAGTGATAACCCCACAACACAACCCTCCTCTCCCCCCCGCTCATGCGCGACATCATTTTGTAGCGACCACGTCTCACGTGGCTCTCAAGCTTCAGCAGATCCAGATCCTAAACGGGAAGCTCTCCCGTGTGTTTACCGACGTAGTCTGGACAGAAGGACAGAGGTATGGCGTCGGGTATCCACTGTCCAAGAGTTTTCCATCTTTTAAAAAACAACAACAACATTCCATGTCCTTGCTTTTGAGTTGCTGACAGGTGACTTTCCCGAAATATCACCAGAGCTCTGGTGGTTTTTCTGTCATGGGGGGCTTTGCCCTTTTAGTTTGTGTTCGTTCCGTCTGAAGTGAAAACGCGGCACGGCCAACGGACGGCCAGACCGTACTCCTCGCGGTGTTCACGCTCCGTTTTATTTTCCTGACCCTCGGAGATAAATCCCTCTATGCAGAGGATATTGCCTTGACGGCCCTTCCAGAAGTTTATCTTTAATTTCAAAATACTTTGGAACCTGGAGGCAATTTAGAGAAGGTCAATAGAAAAGAACAAAAATGTTGTTTTTGGATCGTGACAAAAAACAAATCCTGTTTCATTTGAAGGTTGCTCAAGTTCGATGAGGGGGGGGGGGGGGGGGGGGGGGGAGTGCTGAGAAAAGAGTTGGCACCAAAAGTGTTTGCCTCCTAAGGTGTCAAGGTGTGTGTGCGTGTGTGCGTGTGTGTGTGTCGCTGTATATGTTGAACCCTACTTTGGGTTCTTCAACTCTCTCCACCTCCAGCTCAGTTTAGACTCGTAGAGATCAGACGGAGGGAAGGAGGGAAGGATGGAATGGAGGAAGGAGGGAAGGAGAGAAGGAGGGACGGAGGGAGGAGGAATGGAGGAAGGAGAGAAGGAAGGATGGAATGGAGGAAGGAGGGAAGCAGGGATGGTTTCAGGACGCCTCCAACTGGTTATCCGAGCCTCTTGCTTATTGGCTCCAAACCCCCGGCAGACCACCGGTAGATGAACACCGCCCGTTCTGCACTTTTTCAGCGTTCGGAATAATAGCGGTTTGCAGTCAACCAAGCCAACCTACTACTCCTCCTCATCTCCATCCGTCCGTCCTTCATCTGGTTTAACCCCAGCAAATCTCCACCCACCTCCCTTAGCATTAGCATCAGCAAGTCTCTCTCTCTCTCTCTCTCTCTCTCTCTCTCTCTCTCTCTCTCTCTCTCTCTCTCTCTCTCTCTCTCTCTCTCTCTCTCCCCCCCATGCATTCTTGGCACCGCATGGATCCCCAGCCGTAATTGGGTGCAAAATTCCCTGATTGCCTTTCAAAGGCAGAACTCAAGGCGATAAACCCTGAAAGCTGCCAGGAGCACAGAAAAACCCTGTGTTTATTTACCGTGGCTCTCCCCCTCCTCCCCCCAGCAGCATCAAGGCCCCCGCCGAGATGTTTGGCTCACAAGCTCCATCGGTTCTGTTTAGGTCTTGCCATTACCCCCACCCACCATCTCCCCCCCCCCCCCCCCCCCCCCCCCCCCCCCCCCCCCACCCCCACCCGAAGCACACACACACACACGCACGCACGCACGCACGCACGCACGCACACACACACACACACACACACACACACACACACACACACACCTACCCACCCACCCAAGCACACACACACACACACACACACACACACACACACACCTACCCACCCCCTTTGTCTTAGCAGGTTTCACGTGAACCTGGCAGCCATTTGCTTCGTCCACCCGGCTGTTGAATAACTTACATTTGTACACACGCACAGCTTCCCCCACCCACACCCGTTGAGCGTGATATATGCAGCTTAAGGGATATGGGACCTTTTGGTTTAGTTGTAGCAGGTGTTCAATGTGAGACTTGGTTTATGGGCTGAGTTTTTGGTGTACATTTGATTTCCGACTTGATAGGTGACCTTTCTTGATGGGTTGCATATCTTCCACTGATGGAGGGGGAAAGAGTTATAACGGACTGCGGTATTTTATCACTTATCAGGTCAGAGGTCAAAGGATTTATGGTTCGTTCTCCACCCCTCCCCCACCACCACCACCACCACCACCACATACCCACACCCACATGCACACGCACTCAACACACACACACCAATAATCGACCCATAATCCACCCATGACATGTGGTGGTTCTCCGCTTGTTTGTGGCTGATTAAACGCTTTCCACGTCTCCAGTGGATTTCCGCAGAATCCGCCTGAACTCCCAACACTTCCACTGGGAAAGAGCGAGCACGTATTTCTGACACGACGTTTGTTCTGATCCCTTGAGCTGCGATAACAATGCGAAGACTTATCCTCAGATTTTCCCAAAGTTGCACAAAGTTGGGATTCCTCGGTTGGGAGGAGAGAGAGGGAAAGATGGAGGGAGAGAGGGAGGGAGAGAGGGGAGTCAAAGGAGTGAAGAAGAATAATTGGGAGGAGAGAGAGACAAGGGGAGAGCGAGAGAGATTTGGCGGCGGCGATTCATCTGAGATGTGCGTTGTCCTTGCAGGATGAGAATAGTGGTCCTCATAGTATTGACCTTGGATCTCACGCCGATATGCTGGCCGCATTACACAGCAGCGCGAGAGACGTGAGGAGGAGGACTGTGTTTTTACTGTTGGTGTAAATGAAAACTTGGCGGTGGGAGTGAAATATGCATGAGGTGAGAGGCGAGAGATGGTTGACCATCCATCACTTTGATCTTATCAAATCTAGCAATGTGGTAACGGTGGATAAAACTCGTTTGGCTTTTGATTGCTTTTCTGGTCTGAACCTTTTGGGTTACGTTGAACATATCTCAACGTTTACCGATAACTTGGCTCCCATTGAAAGACAGTGTGCCGTCAGATTCATTTACATGGATAGATGATGTTCGCAAAGGGGCATAGTCTTCTAAAAAGTGCACATTGAATACAAAACAGTTTCACAATTTAAATGTACATACACTTGTTGAGTACACATTCTTTATGTATTTAAACTCAATAACAATGTGCTGCTCTTTAAAAAACAAAACGGTTCTCTATTAATAAATCAACACGTTGAGGTCTCTCTCTCCCGTGTTAAAGTTTCCTCTTTCCTCCGTGTGCAGAGCTCGCGGACGGCCCGGTCCGAGGAGGACCGGGACACGCTGTGGGACGCCTGGGGGCCCTGGAGCGAGTGCTCCCGCACCTGCGATGGGGGGGCCTCCTACTCTCTCCGCCGATGCCTGAGCTCCAAGTAAGACCCTCTTCACCTCCCTTTCTCTCTTCCCTCCTCCCTATTCTTCTCCTCCCTCTCTCTTTCCTCCTCCTTCATCTCCATCTCTCTCTTCCCTCCTTCTTCACCTCCCTCTCTCTCCTCCCTCCTTCTTCACCTCCCTCTCTCTCCTCCCTCCTTCTTCACCTCCCTCTCTATTCCTTCCTTCTTCCCCTCCTTCTCTCTCTTTCCTCCTCCTTCACCTCCCTCTCTCTTCCCTCCTCCTTCACCTCCCTCTCTCTCTTCCCTCCTCCTTCACCTCCCTTTCTCTCTTCCCTCCTCCTTCACCTCCCTTTCTCTTCCCTCCTTCTTCACATCCCTCTCTCTCTTCCCTCCTCCTTCACCTCCCTTTCTCTCTTCCCTCCTCCTTCACTTCCCTTTCTCTTCCCTCGTTCTTCACCTCCCTCTCTCTTTCCTCCTTCTTCACCTCCCTTTCTCTTCCTTCCTTCTTCACCTCCCTCTCTCTCTTTCCTCCTTCTTCACCTCCCTTTCTCTTCCTTCCTTCTTCCCCTCCCTCTCTCTCTTTCCTTCTGCTTCACCTCCCTCTCTCTTCCCTCCTCCTTCACCTCCCTTTCTCTCTTCCCTCCCCCGTCAGCTCCCTCTCTCTCACTCCCCCACCCTCCCTCACCTCCCTCTCACCTTCAGTATTCTCTTTCAGCCCCTCTCCCTCTTTCCTCACCTTCTTTCACTTCCACACAGTCTTTTGTGTGGAACACAAGTTTTCATGTTTCAACTTTTTTCTCTTTATCTTTGTTCAAATATAATAGCATGACCTCTTGGCAACGATGGCAAACTTTTTATCTGTATTTTTTATATACTTTATTTGACATACTGTCATATAAAAACCAAAGAGGTTTCAATCAAAGTGCCTGTATGACTTTGAACCTTTTTATTGTCAAGAATGTGAATGCACGTTCCTCTAGTTCTAAGTTTGAGTTATGAATAACATTGAAACTTGCTCTGGACAATTTGTAAGAGTGTGCTCGGACACAATCAAAAACAATCTTATTTCCTCTGAAAGCAAAGCCCTGGCTGACGAATGGTTTCCATTAAAGTGAGCGAGCTTTAATATATATATATAAATATACACTCTCTGCCTCGCTCTCTCGTCTTAGGCCTGCCTACTCGACCCCAACCAAATCTCTAATAGTGAGACATTTTACCACAAGCCCCACATTCCCTGGGGCTGTAAGGGAAGTGCTCAAAGTACATTTTATACGACTGTTAAGGAGCTCTTAAGGAGGGAGTGGGGGGGTTTGGGTAGTCCTCCAGCCCCCCCCCCCCCCCCCCCCCCACACCCACACACACACACACACACACACACACACACACACACTCCCCCACCCTGGTCCACACAGCCATCTGCCCTTCAATCACCAAATTCATCTCTGGCGGCTGTGCAGCTCAATCATCAATAATAATAATGACCCTGGCGTGATTCGCCCTCGCCAATCATGCCAATCATAGTCATTCAACGAAAAAATATACAATACGCCGAGGATGGTCCGTTGCCACTCTTGATGTATCCTGGCGTGTGACAGCTCGTAGGATCTGCCAGCAATGAGCGGCTTTCGCTTTGATGCCCCATAGCTCATCATCATCATCTTGGGCTTAGATCCCGGGATAAAGCTGGTGCTTGCACTTTGCCCCCCCTCCCCCCCCCCCTTCCTACTCAGTCTCCTTCTCCGTCTTCCCCTTTCCTCACCCCGTGTCGGGAGTCACCCATTTGGGGGTTGGCTTCCAACTGACAGCGGAGCTGCTGATGAAAGCGCTGTGGAAGAGGAGAAACACTCTCTGCATCAATTACAAGAACAAGGGAGACACAATGAAGGGAGAGAGAGAGAGAGCTAGAGAGAGGGAGTGGGAGAGGGAGAGAGAGAGAGGGAGTGGGAGAGAGCTAGAGAGAGGGAGTGGGTGAGAGCTAGAGAGAGGGGAAAGTTTTCCATCAGAATATTGTCACATTTATGTACGGGGGGTGGGGGGTGGGGGGGAATAACTGTGCGGTGACTTCGCCGCATTCCGCAATTTTACAGCTCATGAAACAAAGCCACTGTGCGCATGTGTGTACACACGCACACGCAAAAGGTAACTTCAGTTGTGTGCGTGTGTGTATGTGTGTGTGTGTGTGTGTGTTAAGGGGATGCAGAGGAGTCTTAGCGAATTCTTTAGACTGTGGTGGGACTGCTCGGCAACAACAGTTCTATATGAAATACCACAAATAAATAAATAAGAAGTAAATAGCTGAGGCTCGCGACCGGGTTCCCTGGCTGCCGTATCAACACCTATTTAATGTCCGTTCCCCCGCTTGGGATGGAAGCCGTACAAACCAATTAAACCACTTAAATATTTAAACGGAGCTTAAGCAGTGGGCCGCGGTTCAGCGGCTTCTCAAAGCAGTTGGTTTCACGACATCATTATCCGCCCTCCCCTTTCCCCGTCCCTCAGAACGCTACTGGCTGTTAGAACCCCCCCCCCCCCCCACTCAGCTGACGTGTTTAGAGGTGTTTGAGGTTAGAGCTGTGTGTGTGTGTGTGTGTGTGTGTGTGGGTGTGGGTGTGGGTTCTCGGAGCGCCAAGTGGCGATTTGAATGCTTGTTGTGTGTGTCTTGGAACTCCACGTGATAATATGTGTGTGTGTGTGTGTGTGTGTTTGTGTGTGTCATAGAGCTCCATGTTTGGATGTGCATGCACCGTGTGTGTGTGTGTGTGTGCACGCACATGCGTGTGTGAGTAAGAGACAGCAAAGCGGGTGGGTGTGTGTAGTCGTGTGAAGTTGTATTTGTGCGCCACTGTGTTGTGATGTATTTGCGTGTCTGAACACACACCTTTCCCTGCGTGTGTGGTTTTATGGATGGTGGTGGTGATGGTGGTGGTGGGTGGGTAGGCAGGTATGTTTACAAACTGGTTTGCCTCCTGGCAGTGATGTATGGGGGCTCTTAGGCTAGTGTTGAGAGCTCCCCCCCCCCCCCCCCCCACGACCTGTGGGCGTGGGAACGAAGAACCTGGTAGTCACTCTGGTGGTGGCAGATCAAACGGACGCCGTTTAAACACCGGGACACATGCCGGCCTCTGTTGGGGGGGGGGGGGGGGGGGTAAACCAACCTCCAGAACAGCCATCGCCCCCCAATCCGTGACCTTCTTTTCAAACAAACACATGCAGAGGCACGTGCGCGCATTTCTGTAAACTCCCATTTGCTTCTTCCAGTCACCGGCAGGCGTCTGGACGCCCCACATGCAAAGCATCAGACCCCAGCCCCCACGCCCCCACGCCCCCACACCCCAGCCCCCACGCCACAGCCCCCACACCCCAGCCCCCACGCCCCCACGCCACAGCCCCCACGCCCCCAGCCCCCAGCCCCCACGCCACAGCCCCCACACCCCAGCCCCCACGCCACAGCCCCCACACCCCAGCCCCACGCCCCCACGCCACAGCCCCCACGCCCCCAGCCCCCACGCCCCCACGCCACAGCCCCCACGCCACAGCCCCCACACCCCAGCCCCCACGCCCCCAGCCCCCACGCCACAGCCCCCACGCCCCCACGCCCCCAGCCCCCACGCCCCCACGCCCCCAGCCCCCACGCCCCCACGCCCCCAGCCCCCACGCCCCCAGCCCACAGCCCCCACGCCCCCACGCCCCCAGCCCCCACGCCCCCAGCCCCCACGCCCCCACGCCCCCAGCCCCCACGCCACAGCCCCCATCGCCCCTCATTAGTCGCGCCAACGTGAACCACACTTCGCTTAATCACAAGCAGACAACGAAGAAGTAGCCGCTTGGGGGGGTGGGGGTGGTGTGGGTGGGGGTGGGGGTGGTGTGGGTGGTGTGGGTGGGGGTGTGGGTGGGGGTGTGGGTGGTGTGGGTGGGGGTGGGGGTGGTGTGGGTGGGGGTGTGGGTGGGGGTGGGGGGGGTGTGGACGTATGGATTGCATGTGGAGGCGAGTGAAACGACTCGCTGTGTTTTTATTAATAAGGCTGGGTCGGGCCGCCTGGAGGAAGGAGAAGAAACAGACCCATGGGGTAATATGTCATGTGGGCTTAATTGATACAGCGCTGGATTGAAGTGCTCTCGTTAAGTGTGCTTGGCCTTTGAGAACTTCGCTTGTCCAACGACAGCAAGGAAAGAAACCTTTGGGCCTCAGGATTTGATCAAGAAAGTCACTTTAGTGTGACTGAAAAACCAAGCAAGCGGTCCTGAGAGGTGGTTTAGACGTGGACTAGGGGGTAGGAGGTAGGAGATGAGGGGTAGGAGATAAGGGTTACCAGTAAAAGGAACACACCTCGCACTGATCATGCCATGTTGATGTATAAAAGCTCTTTTAATGTTGTATCTTAAACGACAATCCTTTTTCTTTTCTTCCCGATAACGATGTGCGCTAAGCGTCTTCAATCCTGCTGCCCTGCAGGAGAGTAAATGTGCGCGGTAGTTTGGTGTGAGACCACAGCTTTGCAATGGTCCCCCCCCCCCTGAAGGCAATTAACGTTGCAATTCTCCATAGCTACGGATTAACCAATTACCTTTAGCCTGGCACCACGGTTATGGCTGGTTATGACGGAGAGACCTGCCGTGTGTGTGTGTGTGTGTGTGTGTGTGTGTGTGTGTGTGTGTGTGTGTGTGTGTGTGTGTGTGTGTGTGTGTGTGTGTGTGTGTGTGTGTGGTACATTCTTCGCTAAATCCTGCTCGTGGGCTGTGGTACCCTGTAAACCCTGTACCGGTAACCCTGGAGAGTGACCACAGGGTTTTAGAGTTTCCTTAAAAATCTTGGAGGTTCAACTTTTGGGGCTTTGGCTGTCCACAGAGAATTTAGGTGACGTCATATGAGAAGGGTGGTCTAGGAAGTACCTTGAAAGGAGTCTTCACAGAAGGTAGCTTATTGGTTGTTATTTCAAGGAAGAAAGTAGTGAATTAAAGGAGTTGTGTATTTATACAATAAACATAAACACAGAAGTTTGACAAGACAAGCACAACAGTCAAAAACACACAGTATACACAAAGTCGAACGCAAACAGTTCAACGGCTCGTGCAGAGAAGCCGAGCTTAAAGCTTTAAAATGTTCTGAGGAGATGCCTAGGTTCAGTGCTTTTGCATTTGAATGGCGTGTACCAGTTCAAACATAATACGCCAAGCTCAGATTTTGGCCACTCAATTATTACGTATTTATGTATTAGTATACAAGTATGTTTGTTCCTTTGATGTGGTCGAAACCAGTAGGCCTTTACTCGTCTGCTTCTAAAACCATCAAACATCAGGATTTGGCTCCCCCCCCCCTTTTTTTTTGTCCCATGGCACTTTCCTTTGTTCATTACATTTTCCAGTTTATTTTTCTTCGGGAGCTGTTTCCCTGCTACCCCAACTCTCGTTTGCGTTGCAGCCTTGTGTTTAACTTGGCAGTGGAAACTGCCTTAAATGAGTCACATGCGAGAACGAAATTGCCACTTTGGCCTGTAAGTCTGCCCAGCTCTCTGGGATAACTTGAGCAGAATCTGTTTGTGTTTCTTCCGCATCCAAATAGTCTGCCACCCTGCCTGCAGTGTTGCATCCTATTCAGTTTTCGGCATTGGCTAAGTGCTGGTGACGTTGGAATTCCTCTTAAGTTTCGAGCTCAAAGGAAGGGGTGTCTTCGACTTATTTCACGTCTGGTCCACCACACACACTGTCCACGGTTTATCAACTCTGCCACATCAAGGCGGTTACACATCCCCATTTAAAATAAGTGTGTAATTTAGACGCAGACACTGTACAATGTCAACCTATGTGCCAAACAACTGGAAGCTGTTTAACAGACACCGACCACCCTTCCACTACGTTTAAGTCCTTCTACGCTACCACTCACAAACAATTCAGTGTCTCGTATCTCATCTATAACAACGATGAACATGATAGCAAATTGCCGTAAATGAGTTGGTGGACATACAACAGAGCACACCTTTAAAGGGCCATTCAGATGGGGTCCCCATGTTTGTGGGGCCGTTCATTCTTAACAGGACCAAGAATTGGAGGATTCTGGTGTGTGGTAGCAACAACGCAAGGCAGCCGTTTTCAGTCCACCAACCGCTGGATGACAGATGCTCGTGGTTGTTTGTTTTATCGTACACCCTGACGGTGAGTTCACCCTCTTTTTCGTTTCCTTTCTCTCTCTCTCCTCCCCCCCCCTTTTTTTTCTCACAGGACCTGTGAAGGGCAGAATATCAAATATCGTACGTGCAGTAATGTGGTAAGTTCAGTTCAAACTCATCTTTATGCATTGAGGCTCAAAGGGCCTCATTGCATTTCAGTTGATCTTGGGATACAGCGAGATGGCAAGCTGAGTTTCCAAACCTGGCGAACGCAAAGACATCGCTGAACTTTGTGGCGTGGAAAGCGATGTATTTGTGACGCGGATCGCGGATCAGCTACCAAATGTCCTTTTATTCCGTGTACTTCGTTTTGAGGAAAAACCATTTCCCATAATGCCCTGGCGCAGGACTGCCCCCCAGAGGCCGGAGACTTCCGCGCGCAGCAGTGTTCGGCGCACGCGGACGTGCGCCACCAAGGGCAGTACCACGAGTGGCTGCCCGTGGACAACGACCCGGTCAACCCCTGCGCCCTCAAGTGCCGCGCCCAGGGCTCAGGGGTGCTGGTGGAGCTGGCCCCCAAGGTGCTGGACGGCACCCGCTGCTACACCGAGTCCCTGGACATGTGCATCAGTGGCGCTTGCCAGGTAGGGCGCGTGATGATGATGATGAAGAAGAAGGTGAAGAAGGGAGGAGGGGAAAAAAGGCATGAATATTTGTTTTTTAACTTTGGTTGCTCAGGTAAACTCGGGAAAACCGTGGAAAAATAACGAGAAAAGGTTTCGTTTATGCAGTTGTTAACAAAACAGAACATGGGGATAAAGGATATGTTTGTCATGTTGTTAAATATTTATTCAGTATTTCAACATGTGTTATTTGTTATTCATTATTATTTTTGAGTATTTCAATCTACATATGGAAATCTGCCACATTGACTTTAAGGTTGCGAGATTCAAATTAGTTTGATCTTTTGCGATGGCTCACTTTGGAATAAGCAAAGTCAGCCTTATTTGTCCTACTTTTATTGCATTTTATGGTTTCGGGCACAAATCCCAGTTAAAAAAAGATGCACTATATCAAACGCGCGTCCCTGCCAAAACGATAGCTGTATTTTACCCACATTCCTTTTAGATCTGCACATCGACACATTTACTTCCCGCCACTGAAACACTAATCCCTTAAAACGACTGGCGGCGGGGGCGTGTTGAAGTCCTCTGACCGGAGAGCGTGTAAACGACAAAACCAATGCTCCGTGAGAGACGCCATCTGCTTTGTGGACGGATGGCTAATGAGGACCGGGCAGCAGAAGAAGGATGACCCCCAGAATGGGGGTTGTTTTGACTGACAAGCCAGGAAATAGTTTACAATGCATTTCTTGCCCGGTCGAATGAAATGGCATCCCAGAGCACGTTGCGTGTGCGAAGCAGCTGAAGGATCTCTTCAAATGCCCTCGGTGCCTCACTTTCAGATCCCAGTGCGGTTCTGTGCATGTCGTCTTGCAGACAGAACGCGCGGGGAAACGCATCCATCAAATAAAGATGGCTAGAAAGAATGTGTAACAGGACACAGCGGGTTACTGTTCAACCTGCAAATCGCAGATGTATCGTATTAATTAGTTCCACTGGAATGAATATAGCGGGTTACGTGTGTTCATGATGATTGTGTGGGTGTGTGTCTGTGTGTGTGTGTGTGTGGGTGGGTGTCTGTGTGTGTGTGGGTGGGTGTGTGTGTGTGTGTGTCTGTGTGTGTGTGTGTGTGGATGGGTGTCTGTATGTGTGTGTGTCTGTGAGTGTGGGTGGGTGTCTGTATGTGTGTGTGTGTGTGTGTGTGTGTGTGTGTGTGTGTGTGTGTGTGTGTGTGTGTGTGTGTGTGTGTGTGGGTGGGTGGGTGTCTGTATGTGTGTGTGTGTGTGTGTGTGTGTGTGTGTGTGTGTGTGTGTGTGTGAGAAAAGAGTTCACGTTGAACTTTTACTTTCTGTTGTTTTTGCGGTTTCGTGGATATATTTGAATACCCCTGCATCGTTTTCTCTCAGATTGTTGGCTGTGATCATGAGCTGGGCAGCGCCGCCAAGGAGGACAACTGCGGTGTGTGCAACGGAGACGGCTCATCCTGCCGACTGGTGCGTGGACAATACAAGTCCCAGCATTCCTCTGGAAAAAGTAAGGAAATGCACAGGGTCAGATTTCCTTTGTTAGGAATTAGGAAATATCACCTGACTTTTGTGATTGGTTTAAATGACAATACAAAAATGAAATGGTCAAAAATGCACCACAAAGATCTACGTTGGTTGTTGTAGGCATATAGCGATACCTTTAATGTATTGTTTATTCCATTACATTTACCTTAGTACAATGTGGTTATGCATTGCAAATCAGTAACTCTGTATCGCTCTTGAAAAGCCTCTCCTCCTCTTCTTTCTAATGTTTTCTCTGTCCTTCTTCAACAGTGGAGGACACGGTTGTGGTCATCCCCTACCGGAGTCGCCATGTCAGGCTCGTTCTCAAAGGTCCAGATAGCTTGTGTAAGTCTTGGTAGGTCCGTGGTATCCTTCCATTGAAAATGATTTCAACAACGAGATGCCTGTTGTGACTTACTGCACAGCGGCCTTCAATGTGCCTCCTGCAGCCTTTTTTACACCAAAGGACCTTCTTCATATTGCTTTTAGTTGGATACGTTGTTGTTAATGTTCAGAAAATGCTGGAGTTTGGCGGCATAGCACTGTGTTTTTTGGTCTTAGCTTAAAGTTTAAGGGATGTTGTCATGGCACACTTTGAACATGGGCCTGTAAAGCACTTTAATTGTAATCAAATTAGATCTAATACAATTTGATCTGACTTGGTTCACTTCAGAGTATAGCTATGCTTGCTGAGATTTCTGTTCACTCAATGTTGCGGAATTGTTTATAGGTCGGGAAACGCCCAAACTCTTTTGTAAGAGAGCTCTTCGTACAAAGTTTGCTTGATTAGTTTAGAAAGCAGTTTAAAGCACAAAAGAGAGGCAAGGCTGCTGGACAACTTCTCTTTTCTCTGACTCCAACAGAAGTTTGAACCAATGCCTTTCCAAAAAGGTATCACTTATTTCAAGGTGTTGGCAGGCAACTCCCCTCTCAAATGTAATCGATAACAAATGTTTCATCTCTCTCTCGGTCCCACGCACCGCATTCTTCATTAAATATTTCCCCACACTTCTTTGCCCGTGGCCCTCAAATCAGAGCCATCTGTTGGCTCAGCTCTCGTCCACTCGGTCTACCTTTTTGGTTTGCTTTAATAACCGGAATCTGACAAACATCATAGTCGCCCACGGTCAGTCGGGGATCCCAACGCCGGGCTGAAACGCCTGTGGTAGCACCGGCCAGGTTTGACTTATCGATCGAGGAAACCCGATCGCAAACGCTGAGCGGCCTCCTACTGCGTGACCCGTTGAGTTTGTGGTTTCCTTTTAAAAATAACACATCCTTTTTCTTCTTCTCTTTTCTTCTTCTCTTTTCTTTCAGACATCGAGAGCAAGACGCTCCAAGGGGTGAAAGGAGAACTTTCCCTGGAGGCGTCGGGTCAGCAGCATCTGGAGAACACCACCCTGGACTACCAGAAACACTCCGACAAGGCCGTGATGAGGATGGCCGGGCCGCTGGGAGCCGACTTCACTGTGAAGGTGAGGGCCCAGGTTACCTGAGACCGTCCCATGCCAGCACTCAACGGGCCCCTCCTCTCAGGAGGGGACTGCACTTAGATGTAAGATGGACGTTTGGCTAGCTAGAGATCTGCTGCTAACGTCGCTGGGAAACTCAGTTGAAAGGGTTTGCGGTTGAAAAGGACCCACGGCGCTCCTTGTGATTTGAACTCACCTTCTGTTCTGGTTTGTAGGGCTTTTTCTAATGGACAGATTATTGCTTTTTGGCAAAGGGTCAGAAGTGATGGAATGGTTACCTCTCTCTGTAACCGATCCCCAAAACACTCCGTGTACGCTCCTGAATAGATGTAGGATGACATCATTCTCTCTTGGCTCCTTCCCCGGTGAAAAGCAAAAACGGTAGTTTTTCGCAATCTTGCGAGGCCAACGCGATCGGTTCCTGTTCCATGACCTCTCGGAGGACCCCCCCGTCCCCCCCCCGCCCCCCCCGTCGTGTCACAAAGAGTTTAAGATGAGATTGAATCGGAGCCTGTTTTAGTTTGGAAGGTAGCTGAGCCGAGCGCTGAGCTGTGTGTATATCCAGCACGGACGTCTCCCTCCGTCTGCGTAGGTCTTGGAAAGGGGCTACGCATTTTCGGCGCGGTGTGTCATGCAGTGGAAACAATGGTAGCACTACCCCCCGTTTAGTTCCAAGGAGAGTAGTTGGTTTTGGCTTAACGGCGTGTCCGTTTGGATTTAAACGATCGAACGTCTCTGGCTGCTACGCTTTCCTCCCCCAGAATAGACTTGTGACGTGAACGCCCTGCCGCGGATGGAGAGGACGGAGAATAGCACACTGGAATGGTGGCAAACGTTGGCATGAATCTTTATGGAATGTTAACTTTATTGAGCAATTTTCCTCGTACATAACACGATTCCACGCGTCACTTTTTCCTGTCTCCACCTGTTGATCATTTCCACTCATCCTGCTTTGCTTTGAGATGGAAACAGTAGCCGGGACAAAGGCTAAAGCCGCAGCCTCCAACTGGTTTTGAAATCAGTTCAGCCCATATTCATCTCCATTGTTTCTCAAACTGCCTCCTGATGATGAACAGCAAAGAATCCCAGAATCCCTTCGACTGGGAATTCCCCCCGCATCGTTTTGCAGTAACATTGTGGTCATTAGACATGCACACACGCACGCACACACGCACGCACCAACACACACACACACACACACACACACACACACAGTTTCGAAATTGTTGAATGTTTGTTTAAAGGCTTGTTGTCCTTGTGTGACTCCATTTGAATTGAGGCAGTTTACTCTTGTTAACCATCTAGAGTCTGTTCAGAACGCATCATTATATAAACCATGAGATTCTAATTCCATCGTCGTAGTTTATATGGAAACCCAAGGTTTCATCCAAGATTCCAACAATATATTTTATTAGTATTATTGGAGAATGATTTTTTTTCTGAAAAAACACTTACCTGAATATATCCATGCAATGTTTATATTTGTATGCCACAGACAGACCTACACACACAAACACACACACACACACACACGTACGTGCCTGCGTGCGCGTGCACACACATGCACACACACACACACGCACACACACGCACGCACGCACGCACGCACGCACGCACACACACACACACACACACACACACACACACACACACACACACACACACACACACACACACACACACACACACACACACACACACACACACACACACACACACACACACCAGGGCCAGCGGGCAACCACTAGCAATCATACATGGGCTAGCATATGCAAAAAAAAAAAACTGCAAGTCAGGATAGCACAATAAATAGGAATGCAGGAGACAGAAATCTGAGAGGCAGTAATAAGTGCATCATTTTCTAATCTGTTTCAAGGCAGACGGCCAATTCATATCACGGCAGTGGAAAAGCCCAGGCAAATGGAAAACCCTATTTAAAAGTGTGCCAGGAACGTCTTTCCACTGTAAACATGTGAATTTGTACGAAGAGTACCGGTGTTTGATTTATACATTCGGGGTAGGTATAATCCGTCCCCGCTCATTTCCCCAGAACATGGGGACAAGAGAGACTAGATGGGAAATATTTCCTAAGCTGTGTATACAAAATCTGTTGAGCACAGATTTCAGTAGTTTTCAATACTTTTGAAGTGGTGAAAAATACTTTTCGTTCATTTTCCCTGTGACCATTTTTTTTCTGTCAAATAAACAATGTTTCGTTTGTTAGGGTAAAAGAACCAGACCATTCTTTTGACCATTTGTGTGCTGGTACTACCAGGGTTTAACGTTTTAAAACCACTTGGAATGCTTACTAACCCGTATCGTCCACAGACAAAACCATCTTGTGTGTACGCCACGCTCCCAGTGTTTATTCGGCCTAAACCCAGCCGCCTGCCTCGCAAATCTGCTCCTCGGCTGCGCTGTAAATGACGTGACACGTCTCTTTTTGCTTTTGTTTCTGTTTATTCTTGTTCCTCCTCTGCCCCAGGACTGTTAACCCAGGAGCGGGCGTCCCCTGAGCCAAGAGATGGATTTAAAATAAACAGAGCGATCCACTCGTTGGTCCCTCGCAGCCATTTCAATGTCCTTTTCCTCTGTTCTGCACTGGGCTGGGAGAGGGAGGGCTTGCTATTGATTTACGTGCGGAAAGTAGCTTTTAACTTAATTCAAAGTTTAATTTGAGTTTAATTGCATTCATTTGCCTGGCTTTTTTTATAGTTGTGGAAAGTCAGACAGCTTGAGGTTTCTTTTGGTGTGTTGGCGACGTCCCTGCTCGGGATTCAGCTTTAAATAGAAACAACGCCCAACTCATCTTCATCCAATCGGGAAGCAGAACATTTCGAATCGCCATCGGCAACAGTAACCGGGTCTCCCCCCATCCGTGGTCTCTCTCTCTCTCTCTCTCTCTCCCTCTCCCTCTCTCTCTCTCTCTCTCTCCCTCTCCCTCTCCTCTCCCTCTCCCTCTCCCTCTCCCTCTCCCTCTCTCTCTCTCTCTCTCTCTCTCTCTCTCTCTCTCTCTCTCTCTCTCTCTCTCTCTCTCTCTCTCTCTCTCTCTCTCTCTCCCTCCCTCCCTCTCTCCCCCTCAGGTCCAGTACACCAGCAGTGGGGCGGCGGACAGCGTGGTCCAGTACATCTTCTACCAGCCCATCATCCACCGCTGGCGGGAGACGGACTTCTTCCCTTGTTCGGTCACGTGCGGTGGAGGTGAAGGCGCCAGGCTTAACCACGACACCAGCGCTCCCAGTTCAAATGATCCTATCC
Source organism: Lota lota (assembly GCA_026745465.1). NCBI lineage: Eukaryota > Metazoa > Chordata > Actinopteri > Gadiformes > Lotidae > Lota > Lota lota. Next base: position 1,105,366 of record JACYXH010000035.1, read on the forward strand.
TATTATTTAGCCACTTGATTTATTTGACCTGGTCTCATTGAGTATTTATTTTTATTTGTGCAAGGGAGACCTGGCCAAGCGTCGTAAAAACGTCAAACACGGTTACGACATAGAACAGAAACGGCAAGATAGGAAAAGAGCAAAAACAAACACGCAGCATGAATCATCCAATCATTCTGCACTAAAGAACAAAATGAAACCCCGTTATTGCTTGCCATGACAACGGTTCTCCCTCGACTGGCCCCCACACGCATCGTGGCGACAGAGCAACAGCCCCCTGGTGGCTCTCTGGGTTTTGACCGCGTGTGCCATCGATTCAAGAGGGGTTCCTGACGCGTTTTCCTCTGGTGTGCAGGCTACCAGCTGACCTCGGCCGAGTGCTCTGACCTGCGCAGCGGCCGCGTGGTGGTGGACCAGTACTGCCATTACTACCCCGAGAACGTCAAGCCCAAGCCCAAGCTACGCGAGTGCAACATGGACCCCTGCCTCGCCAGGTTAATGAGCTGTGATGGCTGGAGGCCCCGTGCAGCTTCACACGGATGGAAGGGGGACTCCCCCGCCCCTGATTAGGCTGTAGACTGAGGCTTGGGGAGGGAATAGGATGAGAATGGCCCCTACACAACCAAATCTTAACTTGGTTCCAGGCCATTATAATGATCTCCATCATATCTTTCATGATTCTCGCTGGCCGCTCCAAGCCATCCAAAGACGGGAACAATTTATTAGGATTAGGATGAAGATTAAGATGCAATTTTCTCAGAAGCGTATTTTTGTTTCTGATTTTTAGTGACGGATACAAGCAGATAATGCCCTATGACCTCTACCAACCCCTCCCACGGTATGTACTGTATCGGTTTTACACAGACACACACACACACACACACACACACACACACACACAAACCTAAATGTACCTCAATCAAGAAAGCAGAATATAGAGGGCCAGGGGATAATCCAGGGGTTAGGGTTTTATGACTCCCAGCCGAAAGGTTGTAGGTTTGAATCCCCCAATCTCTGCAGTCTACCTGTGGGCATGCTTGAGCTAAAATGCCCTAACCGCCTCCCTGCTCGTTAATATCATGCATCTGAAATAATCCACTGAAAGTCACTATATTGCAGGATATTAGCATCTGCTAAATGACTAAAATGGCAGAAATCATCTGAAAGCAAGCAAGCAATCAATCACGAAATCACCCCCATCCTCCACCACCAAACACCACCCGACCTCCCCCTCCTCCCCCTCCCCCTCCTCCCCCTCCTCCCCCTCTGGTCCGTCGGTGGTCTCACCCTCCTCCCCCTCCTCCCCCTCTGGTCCGTCGGTGGGCTCCCCCTCCTCCCCCTCCTCCCCCTCTGGTCCCAGGTGGGAGAGCAGTCCCTGGACGGCCTGCTCCGCGTCGTGCGGGGGGGGCTTCCAGACGCGGGCGGTGTCCTGCGTGGAGGAGGACCTGCAGGGCACCGTCACGCCGACAGAGGAGTGGAAGTGCCTGTACGTGCCCAAGACGGCCATCATGCAGCCCTGCAACGCCTTCCACTGCCCCACCTGGCTGGCTCAGGACTGGTCCCCGGTAAGATAACCCTTGTAGTGGTCACACTGGGATGGTGGGAAGGTGTACTTTGTGCGTCTTCATCGATGAATATGTTTTTTTTTTTATGATGTTTACGAATTGTTCATTTCATTTTATTATTTCTTTATTTATTACCGATGACTTACTTTGTGCTCTGACCGCTTCACTCCTCATCTGAGATTGATCAATTACATCTCATCTTAGATGGGGACGGGCTGGGAACTGAAATGTGTGGAAACTGGCCGTCTTCATTTATTTAGCTGCCGACATGTTTTCGACCAATCACGTCGCAGAGGGGGCGGGGATCTGTACGCACGTGTTAAACCGAATCAGTCACTTGGAAAATCGAAAGCACAGACGGCGCAAACATGACACGGCCGATTATCTGTCACCAGGAGAAGGAAAAACAGCCTGCTCTGTCCTGAAGATTAGATGTGTGTCGTTTATGCTGTTCTAGTCAGTAGGAATTTCCTGCGACACACGGGAAAAGGTGCAGGTTTAAAACCTGAGACGACCCCCCCCCCCCCCCCCCCCGAGCTCAATTAGTTGCTGTGGAGCCAAGCACATCCCCCCCTTTCGGAAACAAAATGACCTCTCTCTCAGGTTCAGATATGACCATTTCTGTAGTAACTGTCAGACCTGTGTAGGTTGACGTTTTAAAACGCTGTGATCAAACTGAACATACGTAAGCTCCCTGGTCCAGGTATGATGAAGCCACTGATGAACCGAACGTTTTAACGCTGAACCCCGTTTACCTAACCCTGAGCTAATGACAAGAGTGGATCTTGATGGCGTGAGCGTTGCAACACGTTTCTTGGTTTATCCAAGCGTGATTATGGTTTGGGAGAGTCTCTTGTACATCTATCCCATGTCATGCATCAACACCTCGCAGCAAAGGTTGAAAGGCAAACAACTGAGGCTGAAAAATATCATCGTCGATGCCAAAGAAAACAAGATGTTGTTTTTGAAAACTGGATAAATGCCTGGCTGAGCAGCGAGGCTGTTGCTTTTACGTGTCTGTTTTGGCACAGTTGTGGCTCCCATTTGACCGGGCTTGTTGATAAATTATCTTCTAATTATCATCGGTGAAAGAAAAGAGTCGGCAGACAACGCGATAACTCCTAACCAACTCCTGGAAAGTCCAATCACCCTGTTCTTTGCAAACAAAACAGGAGCACTTGAATTCACCGCTATTGAGAACATATGCTGATAAAGCAACACGGGCCTCTGGGGATGGCCGGTAGGGACGCTATCCCCCCCCCCCCCCCCCCCCCGCGTTTCCCCCCAATCGCTTTGGTCCCTAGCCTGGCTTGCTGTCGTCCAAAACACACAAAACTTTAATTAAAAACCTGACCGGCTTGATTCTCTGCGTCTTGTTTTCACGGCACAGGGGCACATTGTGGCGGCCAATCAGGTTGCGGTATTCTTCCTCCTCATTAGTGTTTGGAACTCGGGCGGTGGTCCAGAGACCCAGATGTCCCTCCCACCCACCAAATCAAAAGAGACCCCTGGATGATATTTACCTTCCACATTCCCCCCCCCCCCCCCCCCCCCCCCCCCCCCCCCCCCCCCCCCCCCCCCCCCCCCCCCCCCCCCCCCCCCCCCCCGCCTCCCGTGCTTGTCTTGGCAGGGGCCGCGGCGAGCACGCCCCCGGGGCCCGGGTTTATTTGGGTTCAAAACAATGATGAAAGTTACATCATTCATTGCAATTCCCCGTTGCTATCGTTTCAATCTTCAGAAATATGTGCAGAATTTCCGATGGTAGAGAGAGAGAGAGAGAGAGAGAGAGAGAGAGAGAGAGAGAGAGAGAGAGAGAGAGAGAGAGAGAGAGAGAGAGAGAGAGAGAGAGAGAGAGAGAGAGAGAGAGAGAGAGAGAGAGAGAGAGAGAGAGAGAGAGAGAGAGAGAGAGAGAGATGGGGGCGCGCGTGAATGGGGCAGAATGTGTGACCGGAGCGCTGACGTGTTATCTCTCCCCCCCCCCCCCCCCCCCCCCCCCCCCTCCACCCCCACAGTGCACGGTGACGTGCGGCCAGGGCCTGCGCTACAGGGTGGTGTTGTGCATCGACCACCGGGGGCTCCACGCCGGAGGGTGTAGCGCCACCACCAAGCCTCACATCAAGCAGGAGTGCCTGGTGACGGTGCCGTGCTACAGGCCCCTGGGTGAGTCCCGCTGGGCCTGGCTCCTTCTCCACCACTGGAGACATCATCGTTAGCCTTACGGCCAAACCGCAGAGCCAGAACCTGTGACTGTCCCCACTCTCTTCTGCTCGGGGGATTTGTTGGGATGGGAATGGGATCAAACGTTGCCTTTTTAATGTTTTGTTAAAAAGTCCAAGGATGTGCAAAGTTTCAGCCGCAGAAACAGCAGCTCTTACTGTGATCACTTCTCTTGATAGGAAGGAACATCAGGATGAAATGTAGGTTTGAACGTTTTGTTTAATAAGCTGAAACACATTTCATTACTTTATTTCTTGACTCAACCTTGTTTTAAATGCTTAGCCGGGGTTTGAATCCATTGTAGTGCTGAGGAAATACACGGGAATATCACCGGACCAACACTCACACCAGTACCTGCTCGGCCCAGCCGCTGCTACACAAAATACGTGACGCAAATAGCTGACGTAAAACACAGACGGGAACGCTATGGGGATAATCTAGACGAATATCGTGGACCACACCTACGGATAATGAGCGGCTCCACCTTCTGAAGCACGCGTTGATGCGAGCGTGTCGTTGCAGAGACGCTCCCTGTGGAGGCTAAACCCGTCTGGCACAAGCAGGCCATCGAGCTGGAGGAAGAGGAGGAAGAGGGGGAAGAGGAGGAGGTCAGGGCGAGCGAGGAGCCAACGTGAGTACACACGCACATCCACACGCATACACATGCACATGCGCGCGCACACACACACGCACATACACACACACACATACACGCACGCGCACACACACACACGCACATACACACGCATACACATGCACGCACGCACGCACACACACACACACACGCACACACACATATACACATATGTGTATACATACACACATGCAGTACATGCACGGACGCACGTAGGCACGCACCCAAACATACAGTACATAAACACATGCAGTACACACACACACACACACACCATCACCACACACACACAGCACACATGGAAATACAACACATTTAATCCTGCGTTTCATTTTATCCAACATCATTTTTTCACCACTTCAAAGTTCGAAATTCGATTTCCTCAAATCGAATTGGGTTGATTGAGCTTGTGGGTGGATCAGTTACATACTTTAGACGCTCATCATTTTAAAATAATTTCAAACCAAAGTGCTGGCCTGCCAATGAAACCCTAACAAAGTGCAGGTTTTGAGCAGCAGCAACTTACCCGAGATTCAAACCCCAATCCATTACAACCCTTACAAACGCGCTTGGACCATGAGGTTGCCTCTTTTATATATAATATGTCTCCGCAGGGTTTTATTGGATGCCATTAACATTTCTCTACCTTACTCCCATAGCGACATGGGAAGAGTATTTCCCCTCCAAAGAGTGATGTCCTGTTGAAATCATACCAGCTGTTGGGACTATCTCATTAAATTAGGTTATGAGATCGGTAAATTACCACGGAAACAATCATCTCCCAAAGCCACGATAATGGGTCAGGGAGAGGTGACCTTTCTGAAATGAAAAACAGGGACATTTGTAGTTTTGCGGTCCATACAGCAACAAAGTATCTTATATATATATATATATATATATATATATATATATATATATATATATATGAAATAAAAGGGGAAATATGGACATTTTGCCTGTTCATATCATGACAAATTTTCCCGAAGGGAATTGGTGTCCCACTCACACAGAAAACGATGAAAGCGCGTCGAAAGGGCAAACAATTACACTTCTGTATCACGTTGTCCTTAAGGACTGTTACCCTCCCGTCATTTCTTTAAGGAAAGAGAAATGCTTCCCAGTTGTCAAAGGAAAGACAGGATCTATGCGCTGCAGCCAACGAGTCGCTGGCTTAATACAAGCCGTCTTCCGAAGATGGACGACCTTTGAACTCTTCCCAATGTTTTGCATGAGTTGAGTTAGCTACCATGCTAGCCAGTTCCAAACAGCTCTCTCTCTCTCTGACTTATTTTTGGAACGGTGGACGGTGCTGAAAAGAGATGTAAAAATAAACCTGAAGAAGAACAGAGGAAGCAAAAAGCGGAAAGAAGTGAGAGGGGAGCCGAGCGATTGAGGGAAAAAAATGCCAAAACATATGAATTTTGTTCAGTTGTAAAAGAAAAGAAAAAGAAGAAATCCCACCATTCCTTTAAAAGTACATAAATAATGACGTAAAGCGTGCTGTCACCGAGCTTCCAACAACAATATCTGCGTGCCATGTGGGCCCAGGTTACGGATGCCGTAGGGAGAGAGGAGAACGTTTCTTTCTTTTTTCTTTGCTTGAAACGTATTGCACCTCTTCCTCCGGGGGCCAGCGGCCGTGTCCCGGACCACCGCTCTGCCGAAGAACGCTCGAGGAATCAAACCCGCGTGCGTATTCCTTTGCCTGGCCCAAGCGGTCTTTACCTCACCCCAAGCTGCGCTGGCCCCTAGAGTAAACTAAAACAGCACTCACGGCGGATCTCTTCATTTTGGGTTTTAAAGAGAAACAACAATAACGAAAGGAGAGGACTAAATCAGGCGGCGGTGACGGGCTGAAAGGGGACGAGGTTCGTCTGTTTAGGAAAACGGCAGATGGCCGCTAACCGGCCGTGACGAGAGCGGTGGAGCCGTGCGATGCGCCGTGCTGCTGAGGTTGAACTTCTTTACTGGTGACTCATGGGCTTGCATGAAATGAGCCCCCAGGATGCTCATAAAAAAGACAAGGGGGGGGCGGAGGGGGTGTAATTACGGTTTAATATTGAGCCATCTCGATAAAGACTGCAACTTCACGTTTGGGAGAATTGCTGGCAAGGAACAGAGTTCGGGGGAACAATGAATACTTGTTTCTAAGTTAATGGTTTTTCAAACTTCAAGGACCTCTCTCCCCTAAACATACATCCAATTGTTTTACGTTTATCTCAATGGGGTTCTGGCTACTACCTAACACCCACACCCACAGACAGAGACACACACACACACACACACACACACACACACACACGTCACACAGACAGACGAACACACTCGCACACACTCCACATAGACAGAGCAGACACACAGACAACACGCACACATGACGTGATAGCTCTTCCACACTGAAAGTATTGACACTCTCTAGTGTTCTAAAGATGAGGGCCCGTACGCATGCGAGCAGCAATAAACATGCAGGTACCATCCCTAGTGTAGTATGCTTGAGAGATGCTCGAGGCGCAGGCGTTGGCCCAGCCATTTGGTTTTTTCGCCAGGGCAAGCGTGCTGCAGTTGCCGCTGCCGCAGCATGCGGTGACGGGAGATATTCTGCGCTGACTGCACTGTACAGCTTTCGTATAAAAGAATATTTAAATACACACCCTTAATACACACGAAAAAATCTGGTGTGAACTCTCTGTCTCTCTTGTCTATCTGTGATACTGTGTGCCGAGCTCTCTCTCTGTCTCTCTCTCTCTCTCTCGTACCTCTCTCTCTCTCTCTCTCTCAGACGGCTCACCTTGCTCCGTGGGCTCTCCCGGGGGTGGTGGGTCACGGCTACTAAGCATTGTCACGCCATAGCGTTTGCACCCTGGGCACACAAGTCCATCCCGCCATCGGGTCCCGGGTTGGGGGCAGCTTCACAATGCTGGGGCTATGTGGCTCGAGGCTCAGAGCTCTCCCAGACAGGTGTCACTTTATCAACTTAGCTGCCAATCAGAGAATACGAAGGCGCAGTAAAGTGCCCAAAAGCCATTTGGTTTTCCCCGAGCAAAAGGCTTTGTGATGTGCCGCGGCGGCGAGGCAGCAGTCGGTGTAGATAAGTGATTTAGGATTGTGTGTGCTGCGCTGACTGCACTCAGCTTTCGTAATATGGAGGTGAATACACACTGTGCATATTCTGTGCATAAAAATGTGGTTTATATTTATGTGCATAGCTCTCTGTCTCTCTGTCTCTCTGTCTCTCTGTCTCTCTCTCTCTCTGTCTGTCTCTCTGTCTCTCTCTCTCTCTCTCTCTCTCTCTCTCTCTCTCTCTCTCTCTCTCTCTCTCTCTCTCTCTCTCTCTCTCTCTCTCTCTCTCTCTCTCTCTCTCTCTCAATCATCTATGTATTGATCATTGATCATCATCATCATTGATGTCTCTGTGGTCTCACACATCTCCCATCTACAGGTTCATCCCGGGCCCCTGGGGGCCGTGCAGCAGCTCCTGTGGCTCCGGGGCCCAGGTGCGTAGCGTCCGGTGCCAGGTGCTGCTCTCCTTCTCCAAGACGGTGGCGGACCTGCCCGACGACGAATGCGAGGGCCCCGAACCCGCCAGGAGCCGCCGCTGCTACCGGGCCCCGTGCCCCGGTGGCGGGCCCCAGGAGGGAGAGAAGGAGGAGGAGGCGAGAGAGGAGCTTCACGACTGGGAGTACGATGGTTTCAGCGAGTGCTCTGAGAGCTGCGGAGGAGGTAGGGTGCTTTGTTTGGCTCATAGTTTGAAGCCCAAAAACCTGCAAGCCATTAAAAAAAAAGAACTTGGTGGATGCCGCATCGCACGGCTAGCTGTCCAACCATCGCGAGAGTAGTAGTAGTCTTTATGCACCGAACACAGTCAACTGCACAACGGTTGAAGCCTTGCAGGCCAAGCTTAATCGCGACAGGCCCTTTTCCCAGAGGTGCCGTCGCAGGACAAACACAGGTGTCGCTCATCCCACTAGTTACGGTTCCGCTACCTGCCTACACCAGAGGGTCCACAGTCAACGTGTGGTGCCTTCCGTAGTCTACTCTCCCCACCGTGGCCCCGGTTCGTTCAAGTAGCAGAACCCTCGTTAGTGTTGTGAGCGACACCTGTGTTGGTCCTACGGCGAGGCCCCTGGGGAAAGGCTCCACTGAATCGACATGACGTGCCACCACTGGGTACCACGGAGTCCTTGTGAATCCTGAGGGAGGTCGTTATGAGGCGGGCGAACGCTCCATGGGCCAAACACACCCAGGTCAGCGGATGAGTCGTGAGCCAAGCACGGCTCCGGCCCAGAGGTCTGAGACGGAGGAGTGGTAACGGCGGTGGACGTGGACACTAACGTGGGAATAGTAGCGTAGCGTTGGACCCCTGGACGTCGTCTCGTCATCCGCGGCAGCAAAGGTGACCGCCGTGCCGGTCCAGCGACCGCCACTTTCACCAACATCCTCCTGCCAGCGTTCCTCAAAACCCCACTTTGATCTCTGCGTCACTGTGTGTGTGTGTGTGTGTGTGTGTGTGTGTGCGTGTGTGTGTGTGTGTGTGTGTGCGTGTGTGTGCGTGTGTGTGTGCGTGTGTGTGGATGGTTGCATGAGTCCTTCTATGTGTAAATCCTACTCGTGTTTGTAGGGGGGGTGTTGGTGTGTGTGAGCTTGTTTGAGTTCCCTGTCTTTAAGGGTCTGCTTGTGCTCAGGCTAACTCTTCCAGCGTCCGCTCTGTCTATGATTAGAGAGCGAGGTATCCAATGTCAAACACACACACACACACACACACACACACAGGGTGGTTCTGCTGCCGCTGCTCCTGTGGACCATCACACTGCCGGGCCCCTGACTGGCTGTTATTCTCCACTGAATTAAGAAACGGGGCCTAGCAGTTAGCGTTACAGTGTGGTGCTTTGAGCACGAGTCCCACCGCTCACACGCTGGACAGAAGGTTTACTCGTGGGGCTTTAGGCTATTGCTAGCGTTGCGGTCGACTGTATTATTTTGATGTCTCCTCATGGAGCGGCTTATCTAACAGGGGCCCTTGGGTTGGGCCCCGTCACAGTTCATAACGGACAGCCGCTTGTAGAATCTGCTAAGATCGTGTTTCATACGAAGGTGCTAATGTTGGAGCCGCTAGGATCAGTGTTAGCATTCTTTAGCTCTTTAGACATTTGCATCTGCAGGGAGATGAGACATGGTTCGCATGTTCGTATATTAGGGAAACACAAACGAACGAGAATTCAGGCGCTAAAACAGAGATTACCGCTAACTGTCACAGACTTAATATTTCATTTTGTTTACGGTTTTCCAAATTCCAGTCAAACATTTAAACATATTACAACAATTTAAAACGTAATTGGATTAAATACAGTCAGAAAACAATACAATAAATGGGTCGTATCAAATCCCAAAGAAAGAAAGCATGAGGTAGTTCATAAGGCCAGAGCCGGGCTGACTCCCGGGGTGCTGTGTGTGGTTTCAGGGGTGCAGGAAGCGGTGGTCATCTGTCTGAACAAGCAGACACGGGACGCCGCGGAGCAGAGTGTGTGTGAGAGCTCCCGTCGCCCCCCACAGCTCCTTCAGGACTGCAACACACAGCCCTGCCCACCCAGGTGAGTCAGGACGGACACACACACACACACACACACACACACACACACACACACACACACACCTGACCTAAAGGGTTATAAATACGATTATGATTTCCTATAATTATACATATTGATTTATCGTTGATCCGGTTGAGAACACAAAATAAACAATAACTGAACAGTTTTATTGTACATGCTACACACATGATGTCTGAAGTCTTATTCTCTTCTGTCACATTGACAGCATTTCCCTCAACGTGTTAATTCATCCCACGCATGGGTCGTACCTCGCGCCAGCGCGTTGCATAAACACCACACCGGCACGTTGTCAACGAAACGGGGCCCTCGCTGGCGAGGTTCGGTTCTGCGGTGGGGATCCGTTTCGCGTTAGCACCCCGCGCTCCGTCGACCGCTCCACCACCGCTAACGCCCTCGCCGAGAGGAGCCCGCGGCGCCCGCTCCACCACCGCTAACGCCCTCGCCGAGAGGAGCCCGCGGCGCCCGCTTCACCACCGCTAACGCCCTCGCCGAGAGGAGCCCGCGGCTCCCGCTCCACCACCGCTAACGCCCTCGCCGAGAGGAGCCCGCGGCGCCCGCTCCACCACCGCTAACGCCCTCGCCCAGAGGAGCCCGCGGCGCCCGCTCCACCACCGCTAACGCCCTCGCCGAGAGGAGCCCGCGGCGCCCGCTCCACCACCGCTAACGCCCTCGCCGAGAGGAGCCCGCGGCGCCCGCTCCACCACCGCTAACGCCCTCGCCCAGAGGAGCCCGCGGCGCCCGCTCCACCACCGCTAACGCCCTCGCCCAGAGGAGCCCGCGGCGCCCGCTTCACCACCGCTAACGCCCTCGCCCAGAGGAGCCCGCGGCGCCCGCTCCACCACCGCTAACGCCCTCGCCCAGAGGAGCCCGCGGCGCCCGCTCCACCACCGCTAACGCCCTCGCCCAGAGGAGCCCGCGGCGGCCGCTCGTGTTTTTCCAGGCCTTGGGGCTTGTTTTGAGGCACAACAAACGCTGTATCAGACGTGTTTCCTTTGGCCCGACGGGCTTTCCCAGAAGCACCCCCCCCCCCCCCCCCCCCAGCCTCCAGCTCACAGCAACACTCTTTGGATCGTATTCCCTATAAAAGGGAAACAGCCATTGACTTTGGACTGAAGTATTGCATTAGTTCAACCCCCCCCCCCCCCCCCCATTCCCTCTCGTCTACTTTCTGTTCCTGGACCGCTTGTACGAATACGAATAGTTGAAATACTACGAAGGTATTTGTTTGGAGTGCTTGCGTGTGATATCCGTCATAATCGTATATTCGTGTCTTTTCAACTGGCCCAGCGGAGCCAGAACACGATTAAGCGTTGATTAGGTCACGTGAGACGCGCTTGGCGGGAAAAGCACACTGGGTCCTGGATATGTTTTGAGGGTTACACCGCTAGATTAAAAGTAAACAGGTTTTTTTTACGCTTCTATTTCGGATCCAGGCTCATGCATCTGTTCAGTGATTTAGCGAAGCTGTGTTTTTATCTCGGAAGTATGTGCCATGGGTTTCACCCCAGCGGTAAATCTGATTTTAAATGTGGGTCCAAGGCACCACACCATTGTAAAATCCATTACTTAGGTGTATTCTGTGCAGCGTGTAGCGTTGTTGACAGGCGGCTCCGGCCGAAGCTCTCACTCTGGCTGTCAGCCCCGTCCAGGTCGTCTGTCCCTTCAGACCCCACTAGGCTTCCCGCCAAATCGGGATTTATGTCCGAGGTCACGATGACTGCGGAAAGTATGAAAAGCCCATCTTTTGGCATTAAAAATGTACTTTCAGACATCTGTGGGTTGGGGCCGCAGATGCTACATCAATTTCTTTGTTAAGGAATCTATGTCCATGCACATTGGACCCAATGGTTTCAAAACATGATCCTCCTTTTAATAATTGCAATGATTGATGATGATTTGGCGATATCGATCGCCAAAAGGGAAAATGTGCATTACTGTGGCAGCAAAGTGATTTAAGATAAGAAAACAAAAAGGGATGACATTCTTTGTGTTTTTATGTGTTCTTTAAGTCAAAACCGCAAAAGATAAATGGAAAAAGATGCTAGCTATCACATGCTATGCATAAGGGGAATCATTTGTAGTTTCAATAATGGGTAGTTTTGATAATACTAGCATATGCTAGTACTACCAAAACTACCCATACATAACGTGTGATAGCTGGCAAGATGCTAAACAGTTGAATTTCCCCAGAGGTCAAGCTAAACATTAGCTAAACCCCCCCCCCCCGCAGGTGGCAGACGGGGGAGTGGAGCTCCTGCTCAGCGACCTGCGGCGTGGGCCTGAAGACGCGCACCGTGGCCTGTGCCCACCGGCCGGCCCGCGGCAGCAACCTCACCAGGGCCGTGCGGGACGAGGAGTGCCCCCCCTCCAAGCCCGGTCCGGTGCAGGCGTGCAACCGCTTCGACTGCCCCCCCTCGTGGGACCCCCTGGAGTGGGGGAAGGTACGCAAAGGACAGCTCGGCTTTGGGGGCGGGGGGGGGGGGGGGAAGGACGCTCGCTGTGGTTCGACCAAACGTTTGGTTGTGTGTCAAATAGTTCTGTTGCACGACATTTATTCAGCAGACACGTTTGAAAGAAGCCACTTACAGTGAGTGCAGTGCACTCAACAAGGACGATATAACCCCAACAAGTGTACATCAAAGTCCACAAAAGCATAACATAATTGATTATAAGTATATAGTAAAGGATTGATACTTGATACTCTACCGTATATCTTTGTTATGTTGTGACCCATCGTTAAAAATAGCCAATCACAGCCTCGTATTTCTGCCGTGCGTTCCAGTGCTCGCGTAGCTGTGGCGGCGCTGGCGTCCAGATCAGGGAGGTGGTGTGTAGACAGCATCTGGCGGACGGCAGTGCCCTGGCTCTGCCCGACTCCTTCTGCCCGTCCAAAGTCCCCGGGAACCAGCAGCCCTGCGCCAGGCAGGACTGTCCGCCTCAGTGGGTTACCGGGGTCTGGTCCCAGGTACTCCTCCTCCTGACCTGGAATTGAATGATGACAGTGAATGCAGGAGGACTCTCATCCTCTTGCACCTGATGTGTGTGTTCTCGCACATGGGCGTCATGTGGGTTGTGAAAGAGATGATGTCGTTGTTATGGTTGTGATCGTATTTTCATGCTCGTACCGTGATGGTTGTCCAGTGCTCAGTGAGCTGTGGGAAAGGCGTCCAGAGGGTGGAGTCGGCGTGCGCCATGCAGCGAGAGAACGGCAGCGTTCAGACCCTCTCCCACGACTCCTGCGCAACGGTTCCACGGCCCGCCAGCGTCCGGGCGTGCTCCCCGAGGCCCTGCCACGGTAAGGAGACTCACGTCAGCGGACGTTAGTTGTGACATGGAGTCGATGCTCGTCCTGTAAAACCCGTCGCTAACCAACAATGACTTTTTAATCGTTGGCTTTGGATCGCTGAGGTGACCTCTTGTTGAAAACATGCGACTGAATCTTTTAACCCTCTTTCATTTCTGCCCCAGAGACCAACAGGCTGGAGAGGGTCGAGCCGGACCCCACCATCCTGGCCCAGAGCAGGGTCTACATCCAGCGGAGGAAGGGCAAAAAGCTGCAGCTTGTGGTGGGCGGCTACGCCTACCTCCTCCCCTGGACGTCGGTGGTGCTGCGCTGCCCCACCCGACGCTTCGGCAAGAGCCACGTCCAGTGGCTGAAGGACGGCCGACCCCTGGCCGACCTCCCTCACCTCTCCTTCACCTCCCCCGGCCACCTCAAGATCCACCAGCTGGACGCCTCCGACGTGGGCGTGTACACGTGCGTCGCGGGGAAGGCCAGGGAAAGCTTTGTGCTCAAGGTCATCGGCAGCAAGCAGAAGCCGTCCTGGCCGGGCGCCGGGGAGGCGTGGCTCCACGCCGGGGAGGCGTGGCTCCACGCCGGCGGACCGGGGCGCAAAAGCAGCGGGCCAGATGTGCCGCTGACGGCCGAGAGCCCGCAGGAGCCGCGCGACGCCTTCGGCCGCTACGACGACATCGCGCGGCGGCTGCTCGACTTCAAGGCCTCCGCGGCGCATTCCGGCGGGAAGAACGGGTCGGCGCCGGGGGGCGAGGCGACGGCCGGAGAGCTCTCTGATCCTCTGTTGCTGATCGCCGAGACGAAGACGCTGGACGCGATCATCCAGAGGCTCTCGGAGGGCCTCCAGGGGCCCCAGGAGGAGCTCGTCGTTGCTCGGCTGCTGGGCGAGATGACCGCCGCACAAGGGGACACCAACGAGTCCACGCTCCACCCTCTGGGGAGATCCGAGTCCTCCACGGGGGGGCCCCGGCTTTACAGGCCCCGCGGCAAAGCCCACGCCACCAGACCCAGGGCCCCGATCATCGTCCAGCGGCCCAGGAAGGTGGGCCTGGCGGTGGCCTCGGAGGTGAGCGTACACGTGGGGACGCCGGTGACGCTACAGGGGCGGGTGACCAGCGTGGAGATAAAGTGCGAAGCCATGGGTCACCCGGCACCGACCATCACCTGGACCAGGAACGGTCATGAGATCCGGGCGGACGGCAGGTACGACAACACCCCTTGAATGCCTCATTTAGGTTGTACAACCCGTTTTTTGTATGTGAATAGCGATGGGTGCCATATCCCTGGGCTCAGAATAGAGATGGGAAAAGTGGAGTTTGGATTACGATTTTGATACAGTGGTGACAGGGGACTTTCCTCCTTGTGTGGCCTCAAGGGCTCCGTCAATAAAGAAAGGCGCTGGAATGCCGAGCGTTTCTCTGGATCCCGTGTTGAAGGGTACGGTTCGATGGTGGTTTGACCATGCCCTATGGTGCTCTAGCTTAGCGGGTCGCCTTGCTTTCTGTTGTCCTGGTGCAGAGTGGACCTGCTGCCACAAGGATCCCTCCAGGTCCTGTCCCCGGACCAGGAGGATGAGGGGGTCTACACCTGCACCGCTTCCAACCGCCACGGCACCGCCTCAGCGGCAACACGCTTACTAATCTCAGGTATGAGGGAGCAATCCTTCTTTTGTATCCTTTTCTTCCCCCATGATGCGTAAAGCAGACCTTAAAGCCGTTATATGACAACCCCAAAAGCCCTTATCTCAACTTTAATTTGGACAATCGTTGGTGATGTCAGCGGTGGTGTCGTTATCCTCAAAGACTTTTGGGGTGGGGTAAGTAATGTCTCGTGTCTCGTCGACGGACGCCTCACTTTGTTCTCCCGAGGGGCGGGCGGTGTTGGGTGGTGACTCTCGTCTGGTGGAGCCAGACATCAACACCGCAGCCCTAGATCTCTTTAGCACACTCTCAGCCCGTCACTCTGAGTCACCGGTGGGGAATGCTCTGAACGTGCCACTCGGCTTGGATCTCACCCTCCGGAGCTCCACCTCCGCCTCGCTCCCCCGCGCCTCACTCTCCCGCGCCTCACTCCCCCGGCAGGGTGATTACCCATGAACCCCCTCTGCCCCCGTGTCATCAAAGCACCGACGCAACTTGGGTCTCCCTGCAACAATGAGAGTGGAGGAAGGATGGTGGGGGGTGCAAGGCACATCAAGGCAGCATGTGTGTGCTGCATGCGTCTCCTCTAAAGAGGGAGGGGGGGGGGGGGTTGAAAAGGCATTATGGGGGAGATGGTCGGTGGAAAGGGGTCGTTAAAGGGGAGGTCTATGGATAATATAACGAGAAATGCATTTTTCAAACGTTTCATGTTTCTATTTTAAGGATGTAATGTAGATTCTGTGGGAAACCAACGAATAGTTTCAGGTTCCTTTTGAGGAAGTGACCTCACAGAAATATTTTCCGGTTTATAAATGTGTGTGTGTGTTTATATCACAAACAGGAACTCTCTTGAGGAAGGATCTAACCGAAACACACATCATAAAGAGCCATACAGTTTGATAAAATATGTCGGTTGGCTTTTTGGGGCACTGATAATGGAACATTGACAAAAATATATTATCCATTTTCTGGTACTAAATAGGATTATTTATTATATTCTAGTTTTAGATTTGTATCACTTAGTAATATCATGGATCTCAGCTTATTTTCCGGTTTGCAACGTACATGCTCGCACATGTTTTGATTTAACTGTCCCATATCCTTGAAGTAATCTTGCATCAGGCTTGTATGAGAACCATATGTATTTAATGTTTTATGTTAAAGCCTGGCTACACCAGCATTCACTGTCCTCCCAGAGTGGGCTAGTCCTGTGGCTTCTGATAATGGTTTTGTCTGTTAATCTTCATATCATATAACAGTTACAACAACAAGTTACAGCAAGAAGTTTAAACAAACTGCATATAGGCCTTTATAGAACTTAGGAAATCTGAACCCTTGGACACAATGGTCCATTTGGCGTTGATACATTACTTGAATAATAGGTTTTAATATTTTTAATATTTGTTTTATTTTATTATTTTTGTTCACAACAACGGTCAAGGTTGTCTCCATAGAAGCGGTGGTACCGCGACGGATGGCTCCATCTGCCCTGACTCCACGAACAGCAGCAAGACATCGGAGCCATGTCATGGACAAGCCTGCCCCCTCAGGTACCTGAGTGTACTGTTGCAGTCCTGACTGTACAATTCTTTATTTCCTCATCTCACACACATACAGTCACTAGCAAACACACACACACACACACACACACACACACACACACACACACACACACACACACACACACACACTCCCAAAAGCCCAATAAAAGACTAATAAATTATTATTGGTGTAACATATACACCAACTAAGTGGAATAACTTGAGACACTGAACCATTGCGTATTTAACAGGTCCAGTGTGGCTGTCATCCACATTTGAGACATGAATATAAAGTTGTTGCCCCATGTGGTCCTTGTTTAAAAATAAAACACCCAGCCGAATAGTGTTTTATTGTGTACTGCTACATTTTCAACGAGCCAACGACATCGTCTCCCTGTCCAGCTACCATCTGTCACTTCCTGTCACTTCCTGTCATGTGATCTTGATGTAACATGTAGAAGAATGCAGCTTTGAATGTTTTTACATGTCTCTATGTTTAGCGTATGCTTTAGTATACGTGATTAGTGAGGGGCCATATGTCCTTGGAACAGTATTCATGACAATGTATCAACATTTGTTTATTAATCCCAAATGGGATGTCACAGTACAAAGTTGGTTACAGTTGAAGGAATTAAAAACATAAAAAAAAAACATTCAATGAGATTAGGTCTACAAAGAATATACAGAAAATACTTAAATAAGGGAGTAGGTAACAAACACATTTGAGAACTCGATAAATAAATAATAAACAACAGCTATTATTTAGTTGATTGGAAACAACTTGCGACCACACCTTAAGAAATCGGAGGCAATGTAGGACACATCTAATAACTATATCGGGATGACTCAAAGATCAAACTACTCAAAAAACTAAGAATGTAACGATTTATCCGACTTCATGCAACTTTTCCTTTTCGGTTGGTGGTGTTGGTGGTGGAGCAGATGGCGGGTGGATGCTTGGTCACCCTGCTCAGCCAGCTGTGGAGGGGGCACCCAGGGCAGGAGGGTGGCCTGCGTGGGGGGCCCTGACCAGAGGCCCCTGGAGCTGGAGAGCCAGCGCTGTTCCTCCGTGGGGAGGAGACCGCCCTCCGATACGAAGCCGTGCAACCTGCAGCCCTGTGCCAGCTGGACCTCCGGCCACTGGGGGGCGGTAAGCTCTCCTCAGCTTCGAGTCAATGTCACTTGTACAGCCGTTACTCACGTCACAGTGCTTCAAAGGTCACGATATATGAAACTCCCTAGATAGGTTTAATACAGGTGCCCGGGTACATTAAAGGGGTAGACCCATAGTTAGTGTTATGAGTGACAAATGTGTTTATCCTATGATGACGCCTCTGTAAAAGGGATCTATTGGATCTCCCGAGAGACACAGCATTTAAAAAATTTTGAGTGGGAGGCCAGGAATACTGGAGAAATGAAAAGTGAACAAATCCTTCCGGCGCTGACCAAAATGTCAAACATGGTGCCTGCAACACTGTTGTAGAAAAGGTTTGGACAAAACTTTGCGGTAGGTTTCCGTGCGTCCCTTCTGTTATGCGTCTTAATAAGTTCCAGGTACTCGTTTGGAGACTTGGTTCTTGGATAGCGTTTTTATTTTTAAATCATCCACTAAGTGGCAGCATTAGATGTCTCTCATTTCACATGTTAGTGTGAGGGGAAACACACATTCCACTTTTCTTTCAATCGACTAAAACGTAATAAACTTGTGTCTTTCATCTGTCCTTTTAGTTTTATCCACTGAATGCCTTACTTCATCCAAGTGGAAATTAGATCAATTCTAAACTGTAGTCCAGCCAATTACAATTGGCAGCCATGTTTCCTTTCCTCCCTTAAAAAACATGATTTAAGAGAGGAGATCAAATGAATAACACATGGTTATTAACGCGAGCGAACACAAGGATATGACTTGCTAAGTTGGACGAACACGCTGGGAGATTTGTTGGAGGACCTAAATAAGCTGGCGATTTGTGATGTCATTCACGCGTACACAAAAATAAGATACGCTAAAGCTTTCTTCATCCCCGTTGGGGAATTCAAGTGCCATATGATAGCAGCAACAGCATTGACAGTAAAACACAGGAGAGGTACAGGAAAGAATAAGTGTACAGAACCAAACCAGTAAGGAATAAAACTCTAAATAAGAATGCAAACTAAGATCAAGTGAAACACTGAGCAGCTGGCCCTAGAGATCTGCACTGGATCTCTGAAAGTGTGAATGAGACTTCACACTTGTGTACAGTCTGTCAATACAAATAGATATGTACATATGTTCCGTCTCTCAATAGTCTCAGTCGTTCAATTTCTGTCTATCTAATGCACCAGATATGACTATGAAAAGAGTATATGAATGAATGAGTACATGTGTAAATGTCCATCTGTGTCTCAGTGTCACGGGCATTGCGTGGGACCCAGCTTGGCAACTCAGCGTCGGAGTGTTCACTGCCAGGACAACAATGGCACTAAGGTGCCACACAGACTGTGTCCCGCGCCACAGAGGTGAGGTCCCAGTGCAATTTCTCACGTCAAGTCATGTAAAATAAATGACCGTCCTGATTTAAAATTGTTATGCTAAAAGGCTCAAACTGTGCCAAACGATGCTTCCTGCGTGTGCGTAGGCGTGTGCACGCGTTCATCCGAGGGGCTCGTTTATCGAGCCCAACGGGGTTCATTCTGAACCAGCATCATCACTATTCACTGCTTGCTTGCTATCGGCCCTGCGGGCTGAGCTACACAGGATCCCACCTATTAGCATGGTTGTTATTAACGGCACCGCCCTTCCACGGCACCCAGACCCGGCTCTCTGAGGAACTGCTCGTCGGGGGCGTGCGCGCTGCACTGGCGCACCGGCCCCTGGACCCAGTGCACGGCCAGCTGCGGTCGCCACGGCTTCCAGTCCCGCCGCGTGACGTGCGCGGACCCCAAGACGGGCCGCTCCAGCCCGGACCACCGGTGCACGTGGAAGCCCCGCCCTCCCAGTTGGCAGCGGTGCAACCTGATGTGGTGTGGACGAGGTGAGGCGGAAAACAGAAAGCGTGAACGGTGTTTCAGAGATGTTTCTGTTTCTGTCTGTTTCTGTTTGCAGTTGGGTTTCTGTTGTTGTTGCTGCATTTGAAGAGCAAAATGTTGAGGGGATTTCCGTTTTGTTTTTCAAACTCCCACTGTCTTTTTCTAGTATAGATCCTTTACTGGGTTGGAAATCCAATGATTAGCTATGAGAAGGGTAAACAATCAATGAAAATTAACACCCCTAATGGGTAATTCTCTATACATCAGTCCCTTTTATTTTATTTTATTTTGTTCTGATGTCACACGTTACTAACACACACCCTTACTAACCTGACTTTGCTAGACCTACAGCCAATCAGAGCAATGAAACGTGTGGCAGCCGTCTTGATTGGTTATGTAAACGCCTCAACGGCGCTCCCATAGGGCGCTCATCTTTCATTGTATCAAACCCGCCCCATGTTAGATAAACCGTAGTGATTGGCCCGACCCGGGCCAGGCCGGCTGGAAATCTGTCTGAAAGGGAGGGGGGCCAGACGCATATGCCATATGGTTCCCAGGCTATAACCAACACCCCCCTAACCCTAACCCTAACCCCCCCCCCCCCCCCCAGTATGTCATCAAAAGTCTCATGCTGCTTCCCCACGTGGCTCTAAATAATAATAATAATAATAATAATAATCATCACGGTGCGTGCGTCTTGACTTTGCGTCTCCCCAGCGGAAGAGTGCCGGGACAGCACGCGCTACTGCGAGAAGGTCCAGCAGCTGCAGCTCTGCCCCCTTCCCCAGTTCAAAACGCGCTGCTGCCAGTCCTGCCGCGACACGCCAGCAGACCCGGGACACAGGAGGACGCCAGCACCATGACCACAACAGGGGCTGGACGGGTCCTGAGACAGGGGACAACGTGGGCAGGTGGGGTGATGAAGAGGACTGTACTGTGCTGTGGCCCACTCTAGGACCAGACATTGGTGTAACCCCTGGCAACAAAGCCTTCAGTTTATTTATTGTATTTTATTATTAAATCGAACTGGAGTTCATGACCCTTGCTTTTAAATGCCAGAAGTGACCTGGGGGAGGATTTTTATAGTGGGGAGCGGACACCTACGCTGTAACCTAATAGCGATGGTTTCCTAACGAACAGCTGTTGAACTGCCTTTATATGCCATCCTATGCCAAATTCACAACTAGTGCCGTGTTTCACAGAACCACTGGAGTTTGAAATATCCCAGTTTGACAAAGCATACATTTAAAAAGTAAAGAACATACATGGGGTGTGTCAACAGGAGAATGCCATGCCAAAGAGCCTTTCATATAGAGAAAGGCATATTATGTAGTTTGCACGACCTGCTTAAAGACATTTTCTTTAAACCATTCAGGTAAAAAAAAAAAGACAATCCCCAAGATGAAACCTCGCAATTTGTTTTCTGGTATCTTCATTGGACGAAATCGGTTTCCATCATATTGCACTACTATGAAACACAACTTCTTTAAGGAAAAAGAAAATCAGACTTTTGCACTCAAAACTCCAAGTCTATGTTAGGGACGTGGCTTGGTGAGTTGTTGTTTTTATCTCCTCTTTCTTGTTATTAAATGTTGCAGTTTGGATGTTTTTCTTTTCTTTTGTGACATGATTTGGTGACTTTAGCCAAACTGTTGGAATGTTTCTTTAACCACTTTGACTCTGTGACATATCTAAGCTCAAGGTCAAGCATAGTCTTTGCTTCTACCAAACCCTCCTTCTACCAAAGATACAAACTATAGTATGATTTATATTATAGTAATACTACTTAAATAGAAAATACTAACGTGACACGTTGTTGTTTCAGAAATAACCTGAGCAAAGAACCTTTTGAACCTGTTGTGGGTTTTTATGGGCCCATGTCAACATTACTGGCACTTTACAATAAGGGAACATTAATTAACCATTCATTAACACGAGTTAATGCAGCAATACACATTATTATATATAATTAGCATATGGGATATGGCTAGGGTTAGTGGGTTTAAATAATATATGAATTAATATGTTAGTTGACATGAACACCATTAACAAATTATTACTAGACCATAAGTTAACTGTTAATTAACTGTTAGATAATGCTTATTACCACATTAATTAATGTTAATTAGTGGTTATTTAATGCGGCCTATTGTAAAGGGTTATTGGCCATATTACCCAAATAATTATAGGTGACAGATCAGATTGGCACCGTGTGAACACTCACTTCAAATCAAGGTTGGGCCATGTTCATAAGCGGTTCTAGATTCAACACAGAGACCTCTCTGATCTCTGCATGCTAACCATCTAAGGAAATCTAAGGAAGAAATCTGGAAATGTAGTGTTATTGGGCCGGTAATGTGAACGTTGCCTAATAGATTTGTCAACATGGCCACTGTAAAATAAAAAGTGTATTCTGGGTAGAAACCTTTTTTGTTCATTTATTAACTGTAAATTACTGCTGGGTTTGCACTTCTAGCCTTCGTCTTATGTCCTTAGCAAATGTCACCCATTCAACAACAACAGGAACAGTATATTCAGTAGAAATTAATGTCATTAGCAAGTAAACATTTTAAAATGGGATGAAAACCCTGTTACTGTTTTTTGTCTTTAAAAGCTCGAACTTGTCAACCTTTCACGACTTTTTTCAAAAAATAATTTAAGTCAGTGTTTGATCTATAATCTTAAAAACATATATCATGCTATTGTAGTTTACACACACAATATGTTGTCTTTTGGAAGCTACACGGCTTTCATACAAGAACAATGATGAGTTATGTAGATATTACCTGTTTGTTTATTAAATGTTTGCTGAAGATAAGATGTTTTTTTTTCTTTGAACTATTTATTTCTGTGTGTGTGTTGTTGTTGAACTGTGAGTTTTCTTTTTGTTGTAAATACTACAGGGCTTGGATGTTACTGATCATTTTATCCCACGTAATACTATTCAACGTACATCTACTGGTGATGTAATACGTTGTCTTTCCACGCAAATGCCTGGTTATTCACTAGACAATAAAATGAAATACATTCCTTCAACAATGCTTGTGTTGCCTCTCTTTCGTCAACATAGCTCAGTGTTACAGGAGCTGTGTGTAAGTCTACTATCAACATGTATTTTATTAATTGTTTTCATAATCTGTGACTGAGACACTGAGTGACAGTGATATATATATACGAAACGTAACCTGCAGTCACAGGGAGATTAGCTCGCCATTCCAGTTCGTGATTCAAAATAACGACTTTGTCCGCATGTGAGTCAACCATGTGGGTAACCTTTCACCACATGATCTACACAACTGCTGTGCCAAGAGCCGCTTCCTTGTTGGTGTTTCACTGACACAGTGAACTAAGTCACATCCTCGACCACTAATGAACAACACATGCAGAAGAAATACTTCCGCGCATCAAGGATGCCAATCGGTCAGCACCCCCTACCACCCCGATAAGATCGCATTTTTTTTTTTATTTCTTTTGGGGGGGGGGGGGGGGGGGGGGGTGTGGATAAGGTGCAAGATGGTGACAGCAGGAAGGGAAGTGGCTCGATCATGTTTGAGTGCAATCAGGTTGAAGAGAGTTTTCCTTGTGGACACACTGGAAGAGAGGATTGACTCCCTGCTAGACGTTCTTTTGTCAAGGGAGGTGTTCAACCGGGACGACCGTGAGGACGTGCTGTGTCAGTCGGGACCGCGAGCGAGAGTGAGAAAAGTGCTAGACATCTTGGAGTGCAAGGGCGAGGAAGCTGCCAGAGCATTTCTCTGTGTTGTTGATCAACCAGAAATACAAAGTAGCGTTGTGGGAAAGAGCAAAGACCAGCCGCTGTCTTTAGGTATGTAAATGAACCAATGTGCTTTACTTGGATTTTATTTTGTTATTTTACTCCATGAACTTATTTAATTCTAATAGTTATGCAATACCTGTCATAATTATTTTTTATGACAATATTTATTCCGCGGTTTCGGCATTGTTTGAAACCAAAAATATTTGAACGCTATATGAAGGAAATCTCAATGCTCATTGTCCGATATTTTTCTTATTCAGAGTACAATAAAATTAAACAGAAGCACAAAGAAGTCCTCAGACGAAGGAGTGACAGCATGCTCTTCTATAACACCCGCCATGGCGAGAAAATCCTATTTTCCCAACAATATGTCAACCTTCTGTTGGTCAACGGACACCAAGGCCTGGACATCAAAAGGCATGAGGTCCTAGCTTATGGACGGAAGCGACTATCTTTGCAGCACAAGTCTACAGAGCATCGGCGAATCACACCCTCCCAACTCTTTTTCACAGCAAACGGAACCCGGCCTGTCAAGAAGATTCTTGTGACAGGGGTGGCAGGAATAGGAAAGACCATCTTGGTGCAAAAGCTGCTGCTGGATTTTGGGAAAAACAAGGACCACCACGGCTTTGACTTTATCATCCACATGACCTTCCGGGACCTCAATCTGGTGAACAAGCCTGTGAACCTCCGGGAGTTGGTCTTGCGGAAAAACCGTCACTTGGCCAAAGAGTTGGACAACATATTGGCCAACGACGACAAATTGCTCATCATCTTTGACGGATTCGACGAGTTCAGACACTACAGGCGCTGCGACATAGACGCGTTTGTGTGTGAGCCAGACGAATACGGCGAGGTGGAGGAGGTGTTCACAAGCCTGATGTTGGGTGAGCTTCTCCCCAACACTTCCATCATTCTGACGAGTAGGCCCACAGCGATCGGCCACATCCCAGTGGGCTGCGTTGACCGCTTTGTGCTCATTGCTGGCTTCTCCCTGGACGAGATCCAAGACTTCTTCTGTCGCTACTTCCAGGACGAAGGCCTTGCGGAGAAGCTGTTCAGGGCGGTGAGAGAGAACGAGCTGATGTTGACACTGTGCTACATACCAGCATTCTGCTACATCATCTGCTGCATTCTGAAAGAAAGCAAAGACCTCGCCGGGGACAATCCTCAGACCATGACGGATATTTACGTGCAGTATTTGGTGGCCTTGCTTCGCACTCACACCCAAGAGAGAGCAAAGGCCTCCAGCGCTGATCAGGGAACATGCGGCGGTCAGCAGCTCTCCGACGCGGTGCTGAAGCTGGGCCGGCTGGCGTTCCTCAAGCTGATGGATCAGCAGACGCTGTTCTATGCCAGCGACCTGGATGTTGCCCCATTGGAAGGGTGTCCCCTGGCCAGTACCTTTCTGGACAAGATGGTGGCACAGGAGCCTGGCTGCACTGAAGATGTATACTCCTTCGCACACCTCACAGTTCAGGAGTTTTTTGCCGCAGTTTATTGTGCCATGACGGACCAACCGCTACCTGATGTATTACAGCACGACAGCAGCACCGGCGAAGATACAGTTAAGAGTCACTTGGATCTTTTCAGCCGCTTCCTCTCTGGGATCCTCTCTGAACGCAATACCAAGCTTTTGGCGAGGCACGTGGGGTTGTCGTGTGACGATGGCAAAGCTGAGGCTTATCGCCAAAGGATGGTCAGCAACCTCAAGAGCGTGTGCGAAAACGGCACACACATCTTAAATAGTTTGCATTGCCTTTTTGAGCAGCAGAATCCTTCCCTGGGGCAGGAAGTGCAAGCACAGACTCTGCGACTGAATGTCAGTGATGAAGCCCTCTCCCCTATGGATTACAATGCCATCAAGTACTTCCTGAAGGCCACTGTGGGGAATATCTCAGAGCTGGATCTGACGGGGACGGACGTAAGTTACGAGGCATTGAGAGATCTCACGCCTCACTTGCTCAAATGCGAGCGTCTCTGGTGAGTTCTCAGGTATAATACATCTTAGCAGATGCAACAATAGTGTTCATAGACAGTTTGACTGATATTTCTGTTACGCCATTTCATTTCCCTTCTGTTTGTTTTGTCCTTTATCATTGTTTCTCAATTTGAGCGGAATCCAGAATAACCGCAGCAATTATACAAATGATTCATTCTTCAGGGTTGGAGAAAATCCTCTTGACATGGATGCGATTCAAGTCATTGCTGATGTGCTGCAACGGTCAGACTGTTTCACCCATCTAGGGTAATGTGGCCACCACTGTGTGCATTGTTGTGGAAATTATCTTTTGAAAGTAAAACACTTGAAACATATTGTTAAAACAAAGCATTGTAGTGGATTGAATTCAGCTGAATGAGAAATCACACAACACATCCACCAGAAGCTTGTCTCAGCTACTCTTCGGTCTTTTAAACGTCTCATTTGGTCAGCATGCATGCATGGGGTGTCAGTACTCTCTGAAGCTTCTCTTCAGAGGGTAGTCTTTCAAATGTCTCATTTGGTTAGCATGCATGCATCGGGTGTCGGCAGAATTCAACACTAAAGCCCATACCTTCAAGCTGACTGAGATAACACACTGTGGCGAAGACAACGGCAACTCATAATATGCTGACCAAGATGACATATTGACCTAAAATCCATTTTGCAAAGCTCACACGATAGATAATTTACATGATAAGATAAGCACAGCTCACAAATACTACATTTTCACCACATTCCAATCATTTTACAGAGCTATGCTAGGTGTTAGGATAAAAAGGTTTTATTGATTACTTTATTTACAAAATGTGTCCCATTATCAGATTTTGTTCATTTTATTTTATTAAGTATTACGATTTTATTAATATTATAGTCCATTTCTGCCACGCCCGTTCCACGAGATACCACTACATTCTACTGCACCTTCAACATCCTCTACAGCTGCAATCCATGGGCCTTCTGAGTCCCAAGTTGGCACACATGAGCTTAACATTCTCACACATTTCAGCTTTTCACTCCCTTCTCTAAACTACTTTTCCTGTGGTCATTCTTCCGAATACAAAGCTCGCCTTACAATTTCAATTGTTTGAGCTGCTAGAAAAATAAAAGACTCACTACAGATTCTTAACTGTGGAGGAACTCCACCACCTTTTTCAGTTCCCCAACATTGCTTCTCCTTTCCAACAATGATTTACCTTTATTACTTTATCCTTCTTTTCGACAGTGATGTTATGTTATTAGCTTAGGTGTACTCCAGGCAAACGTGATACTGTGTCAATTACCACGTTATTAGACCGAGTCATCATGGAATTTAAAGATGAATCTAAAGATTCCCAACCAACACTTTCCATTCCTCATTTTTAGAATTGGATGGGCAGATATTGGAGATGAGGAACTACTGGTTCTGTCCAGTGCAATACGCAAGAAGAAAGTACTCAAAGAGTTATGGTGAGCGGTAATGCGACAGTATAAAACTGTTTTGTCATGATATTACGTGGGTGGCCTTCATTTCTGTGTCCTCAAAAAGGGATTTTCTATGCTGTGCTTTTGTAGAAGAAATCCTGTATTCCAATTATGAAACCTAATGTAATAGATTATTTATTCATGTGTTCGTTGTGACTACGCTTTCAAAATTGTCATACATTTTGTGAAGTGAATGAAGATTACACCTTTTCATGAAGATCTTAAAGATCAGCACTTTAATTGGACTGCATTTAGCTATCAAAACTAAAACATCACTTGAACCAATCTAATAGGGCATTAGTGGATTACAATCAAGCAATGTATAATCTATATCTTTACCCGTGATTTGTTGTAGGTAAACTCAGGTCAGGGTTTTGGAATTAAGGGTTAACCAACATATAGGCCTTAGTCCTATAGAGATTTCAGTCTACACATTTTAACATGAACCCTAGATCTTTTAAGCCATTTATTGTATTAGTTGCTCCAGTATGTTTTTCTATCATCCAATGTGACCAATGTTTTTTCTATCGTAGGATGGAGGGGAACAGAGTGACCTGCAAAGGTCTGCTATCACTCAGTGACCTGACTCCGAACCCCCTGAGAAACGTTGTGTGAGTTCAACAGCAACAACGTGTTTTCAAATCGACAATAACATGAGAATCATAATTTGTCCTCTGTGTTACGTGTGCGGAGTTCATTGTTATGACGCCTGATGCGTTGATGTCGCTCTGTTTGCTTACGCGTTTATCAAATTTCAAGGAATGTCAATGATGTTTTCTGTCCAAACGACAAAATGCTGAACTGTATCCCTTCCCCCCCCACCCCCACCCCCCCCCCCACACACACACACTCACACACTCAGCGTCATATGGAACAACGTGACGGACACAGAGGTCCGAGCGCTGCACTCGCATCGCGACGGCGGGGACAGCCTGGCGGTGGACTTCTCGGAGGACGAGATGTGGGCAGGCTGGGGCCTGTGGGTGTTCAACAGGTGCGCGGTGAGCAGCAATGAGAAACTCCTCACGGTGCTGTACAAGGTGTGCAAGATCTCCCCGCACTACCTGGAGACCGGCTGGGCCCAGACTTTCTACCGGGACCTCGGACGACTGGTCAGGAGCCGGATCGAACAGTGCACGGAGGAGGACATGCGGAGGAAGCTGGAGAAGTTTGAGGGCTTTCTGAGTTGGTGACGACGGAGGCTCGCGCGCCAGGGGGAGTCCACCGGGACACTACCCGCCTTATTGGTTGGGGAACAGAGTTCCCCAAATGTGTCATAAAAGGGAAAAGACGGTTGGAGCTCATTATGCTAATGAGTTGATTTGATGGAATGCCCCAGCACCACGCTGACCACGTGGATATTGTTGTGACTCACCAATGCTGCGTGTTTCAGGACACACGCGGTTCCAATATGATGGCTCTGGCAGAACACTACTTTTTTTTGTTGTCTTGTGTTTCATCATCATTGTTGTTAATATTATTGTTTTTATGTTTCACATTTCGTAAAAGTCATCATGCATGCAGGCCATAGCAATGTGTGAGTGACTCAACACTCAAATCAATAAGGCTAACAATTAGGCGTGCAACAATCAAAAAACAATAAAAACAATCCAAAGACAATCAAAAACCACATTAAAACAGTACACTGTCTGACCTAGCACTATGATTCTGAACCTTTTAAAGGTCAAAACAGCTTGGAGCCTGTGTGATATGCACTATGTGTATTCTGTGTCTGTGGTTGGTTATTGAAAGAAGATGCTGTCTGATAATAAAATGATAAATAAACTAGAACTTGCATTTCCTGCAGAAAATGCGTTGAGTACTGTAGTGCAAAAAAAAAAAAGATTTGATCTTAAAAACATATTTTTCCAAAAACATATGTTTTATATATTTTAATATATCTTTTTTTCTTTTTTTTTATATATGTTTGTAAAAACATATATTTTTCCAAAAATATATGTTTTTAAGATCAAATCTGGTTTTTAAAAAGAAAATAATTTGATTTAAAAATAATGATAATTAAAACACAGTCGCGTGATGATGAGAACAGCCAGGACGCTCTACTGTCCATACACTTCCAGAGAGGAGAGAGATGTGGAGGGGTGCGCGCACACGCCAGACGTGCACCGCAGGGAAATAACCCCCGCTAACATCACGGAATCCAAGAGTTCGTAGGAAAGGAAGTGCGTGGAACTTAAGCCATATACAGTGACGGCAATTAGCTGTCAACTAATGTGTGCTACTGTTGCGGTGTGCGAGCAAGGTTCTTCCGAAACCTTGCTCTCGCACCGCAACAGAGTAGAGAGCAAACAAAAACACTTTGTCTCAGCATACGGTAACCGTTACGGCCCCAGCTCTTACGGGGAAAGGGAAGCAGCATAGAACCAGGTGGGGTTGGTCAAATGAAAGGTATTTATTACCAGGAAGTTGTGAATGTATATTGACATTTAAACGTCTACACCCCAAATATAAGACGACCCCACTTTTTCAGACGCATTTCCAGAAAGAAAAACTCGTCTTATATTCGGGTCAATACGGTAATTGGCCTGCGTCTGTTTTCTTCACGCATGCACCACGTGGTACTTGTGCCGAAGCAGCTGGTCGTTTGGCTCTGTATAGCCGGAAAGGGAACTTTTGCTAAAACAAAGGCATTAGTGTCTTTTGCTCTGTGGCCACCCACCACAGACTAGTTTCATGTCCGCTTAAGCAGAGGTGAAAGGGAATCATTTTTTCTGTTCCTAAGCCACTATTGGCCTATTGTCCACACTTTTGCGGACAGGTTGTGTGCATGTTCTTGATTTTGGCCACCTGGCATTGGCTAAGAGCAGTATTTCTCCATCTACTGGTGATATAAGCATGTCAGCTCTTCTTGGATAAGATACGGTCGAGAAGATAACATTTTACCAAGAGCATTGACTTTGTGGACAACTCAGTTTTACCGACTACCAGATCAACATTTTCGATCGGTTTTTCCTGTCAAAACATAAATATTGGCCAGTACGGGTATCGAACCCGCGACCTTGGCGTTATTAGCACCACGCTCTAACCAACTGAGCTAACCGGCCGCATATGACTTGTACAATGAAATTTATAGCTTTATTCATTGTCGTCTTTTATACTTTTATTACTTTCTTTGATTCACTTTTGTCCGCTGTCCTCTTTGTACTTTGAAATTACACATATTTAACGACATTAACCTGTAAAAACTCTCCAAAGGACATTTAATTTGCGCCGCCACTACAGGAGGCGGTTCTCTCACAATTACGTATTTAATGTGCGCCGCGGCACCACTACAGAGACGCTTCTCTCACAATGACGTATTTAATGTGCGGCGCGGCACCACTTCAGGAGGCGGTCCGTGTTGTGTGTTCATATCTTAGGTTGACATGTACTTGCTCATCTCCTAGAGGGAAAATACAGACTGTTTATTGGTAAGTGTTGATTTGGCAGAATAAAAAGATGGCATTTTTGCTTTGCTGTATTAATCACGATTGACTTGTCCATGTGTTGTGTAACTAAATATTAAATTTGTCTCTCACAACGTCAACTTAACGCTGTGTTCCGCTGACAAGCAAATTCATCAATCGAGTGATCGAATCGAATATATACATAATTCTATATATTTTTTGCAACAATTTAGCATTTTTAAGCAGCTCGAATAGTTTGTTGTGGCTTTTTATAGTTGGAAGTCCCATCATGTCGATGCAATTTTCTCAGTTCATAACTAGTTGCTGCGATTTCAAATATGTCTTAAGCCCACCAAATAAAAAAAATAAAAAAAACACAAATCCAATCCAAGGTTCAGTATGCAAGTGGGTTTTGTTAAGAAGTCCAACCTAAATCCTGTGATTCATCTTTAAGACCTAGATCAGGCTCAAAAACAAGTATGTGCAGTGGAAGTAAATGCAGAGCAATCTTCCTGAAATAACCGAATGGACCCACTAAGAGACAGCATTGATATTAGAGATTCTGTAGCTAGACGAGACAAAACTAGAGATTGCTGATGTTACTTTGACCACTACAGCTCCACCTCCACCACGAGATGATTGACACCGAGAGGAGGCCCGCTGCAGGGCAGGCTAAGCATCCGGACCCCGACGGTAAGACCAAGGAGAGTGAGAAAAAGAAGAGGTCTCGGGTCAAGCAGCTGCTGGCCGACATCAAGAAGCAGGTGGAGTTCTGGTTCGGGGACGTCAACCTCGGCAAGGACCGCTTCATCAAACAGCTCATCAGTGATTCGGCCGATGGATGTAAGTCCTTGTCAGAGGCGAATACCTCTAGTAGAGGGGTTCTCAACCTAAGGTTGATGGGGACGGGGTGGCTTGAGAGTGCTGACTTATAAGCTGCAGACATTTGAGGATACATTTCTGATTATGAAACAATTATTGTAAATGATTTGAAATGGCTGGCATAAGTCCTGCTTATACGAAGAGACTGCGAAATAAATCACAGCCACGAGCGTACCTACAACTACTCCTGCTACTACTTGTACTCTTACTACAACTTAGTGTCATGCAATAAGTACTAAATGCGTTGTGTTCCTCAGATGTGGATATTTCTGTGTTGACGACCTTCAACCGTATGAAAAGGCTGACGATGGACACCAAGCTTATCGCCCGGGCTCTGAAAAATTCAACCGTTGTCGAGGTACTTTGAAGCAGACGCAGAAAGTAGGAAAATGATTGGTGGGAATCTATAGATACCACGACATCCACCGTGTATAAACCAACATGTATATTTAGCCATTCTTTTCTGTTTAATTTGTTGTTGTTCTTAAGGTCAACCTAGAGGGGAATAAATTAAGACGGCAACACCCGATAAGGGACACGACAAAGAATGTGGACGGCTGCACAGTCTATGTGGTAAAGGCAATCATGTTTTGCCCATGACTCTCTCATCTGCACCACAAATTGTATTAAGCATGCTTACTAATGCTAAACATGTCATTAACACTGCAATGGTATGGCATTGGAATACACTTTGGATAAAAGCACTTGCTAAAAATGGCATCTCAACTAGGCTTCAGTTTCTTTAAACAATTGTCTATATTCCATAGAGAGACAAGTGATGCGACGATTCCACACACGAAACCTATTGAAACCTCTCTTCTTCTTTTTTCTTCTTCCAGGAACTTCTGCCGAAGAGTGTGACTCACGACTGGGTCGAGAGGGTGTTCGCCAAATGCGGCAAGGTCGTGTACGTCAGCATCCCACGATACCAGTCCACCAAGGACCCCAAGGGCTTCGCCTTCGTGGAGTTTGAGAAAGAGGAGGAGGCGCAGAAAGCAATCGAGGTAGAACCACCAGCATTTCAACACTGGAGAAATAAGAATATTTTTTGACATAAAGACCGTGGCTGTGCTGCAGCCAATCACGGCCAGGGAAACTCTGGGGAAGAGATTGTAGGACTGCAATCTCAATGGGCCTTGTGTCACCTGTTAAGCAATGTTTTATTTATTTTTTCTCCATCTGACACAGCTGCTGAATAACCCCCCCGAGGATGCCCCAAGAAAGACGGGCATTTTCCCCAAGATCAGAAACAAAAAGGGCGTTCCCATACAGGTGGACGACCCGCCGCCACCAGGTACTTCCCACGCGGACATCGGCGGTCTCCAATGACTTACAAATGGACCAGCTAGGATCAAACTCACCCCTTCTCCCTTTTGTTGTGGGCATCTCTTGCAGTGGGAGAAGAGGAGAAGAAGAAGCAGAAGAAGAAGAAGAAAAAGAAGGAGGCGGCTGCCGCACGGGCGGACGAATCCGGGGAGCGGAAGGCGAAGCCGAAGGAGGAGATGGAGCTGCAGCCCCCCAAGGTGAAGAGGAAGCGGTCGGAAGGCGAGGCTCCGGAAGACCGCGCCAGGAAGGAGAGCGCTCCGAAACAGTCGGACAAAAAGAGACGGCGCTCCCAGGCGGGAGTGGGAGAGCAGGAAGCCGACGTTCAGGAGGAGAAGCCGGCCAAGCTGAGGAAGACCAGCGAGGAGCACGCCGGCGAAGACCAGGAGGTGCAGGCGGGGGTCAGCCAGATGGACGTAAAAGGTGAGCTCTGTTAGATGACAAAAAATGTTTATAATAAATGTGGCTTTGGCGCCTGTGTGGACAAGTCAGTGAAAATGGACGTGAAGGTGGGTGGAAAGTGAGTGGACCCTGGGAACACCTTCTGCGTTTTTTCATTCAAAGTTCATACCATGCAGATTGTAAGAGATGTGCATTCCATCCAGGTTATCTGCAAACAGCTTTGTGCTAAAGTGACACCAAAAATCGAAGTCCTGCTGCTGATCTGACGTATAGGTGTAATATTCCCACGCTTCAGCCTCCAAACAATAACGTGCATCTAATGTACTGTCTGGGATGCACGGTGCATTCCCGTCATGGTGTCATTCCGGAGCAAACGTTTTGTGTGCTCTCTCACAGCGGAGCCCGCTGAAGGCGAGGCTGGCGGGGAGGGGGTCAAGGCGGACGGGGAGGGGGTCAAGGCGGACGGGGAGGGCAAGGGCGACGGATCGCTGCTGAAAGCCAAAAGGAAGCGGAAGAAGAAGAACAAAGAGAAACTGAGGATAGGCGACGAGGTCATCCCGCTTCGCGTCCTCTCCAAGTAAGCACCCGGGGAAGGATCTCTTTTGTACACCGCAGCGCGAGGCTGGGGGAGCGAACGATGGATTGCATGTTCAGATGAATATCGCGGGCGGTGGTGTCACCTCAACCCCATTGTCGGTTGTCTTATTTGTTTGTTGCTGTCCCCGTAAAGGAAGGACTGGCTGGGTCTGAAGCAGGAGTACTTGGCCTTGCAGAAGCGGAGCATGGCCTCCCTGAAGAAGTGCATCACTAAGATAGACCACAATGACCAGCGTGAGTTTTCCCCCAAAAGAAACCGCCTCCATACTAAGCAAATAAAAGGAGGGGTCTCTTTTTGTTTTATTTTATTTATTTTTTTACTGATTGTTGGATAAAGAATTAAAGAGAACTCATTTTTTTCCCCTCTAGCTGAGAAGAAAATGGCTTCATTGGAGAAACTAGAGAAGGAGATCACTGGACCCCAGTTCACAAGTGGAGTCATTCTGAAGATAACCGACGCTAAACCGTTACCAGGCAGAAAGATCATCAAGGTAGAGTACGGTTTTACTTACTCTCGACACCTTTGACTGTTTATTCGCAAAGAAATAGTCTCCAAATATCTAATATTATAACCAATCTGTAAGGCTATCAACAGGTTATACAATGAGGAACAATGTTCAATGTAACGACTTATCATTTTCAATTTCCAGTTGACACTATCCTCTCGTTTATTTTGTATTTTCTTTGACTAACTGCATTACATTTTCGATCCAGGCACATGCACCGTGATTCCATACCAGTGTATGCATTTTCTTATTTGCACAGGACGCCCTCTCCAAAATATCTACGGTGGCCTACGTGGACATACTGGAAGGAGACTGTGAAGGGCACATCCGCTTCAAGACTCCCGAGGAAGCTCAGGCCGTCGTCCACGATCGCTCGGCCGTCCAGAAGGAACACGGCTGGACGCTAGATCTGCTCTCCGGTAAGAGCCGGTTCCTCCGAAATACCAAGCTCTTTCGGTTCCTCCAAAGTCTCATCGCTCGCAGCTTTATTTTGGTGAAGGGTTGGCATTGATCTTTTTCTATTTCTTTAGGTGATCATGAGCAACGGTATTGGCAGAAGATTTTGGTGGACCGCCAAGTGAAGTTGAACCGTCCGAGGGAAAAGAAACGAGGCACAGAAAAGGTGCGTTTATAAAAAAATGTTGGGGAGAGAAATAGGAATTCCATGTCTGGTTTGAAATGCATGCAGGTGATATCTCCTTGAAAATGATCTCTGTTGTCGTTATGTGTGTGTGGGGGTTAATTATACAGTGGGGTATGGGATTGTTTTTGTGCGAGAAGGTTTCAGTCATGTGATCTGTTCCATAAAACAAATCAAGCCTGCCATCTTGGTACATAAGGACGTCTAGAATGACCAAGCATCCAGTTATTATTCTTGTTATAATAGTGAAGAAGCACCAAGATGGCGGTTTGAAAGGTGCATCTCCTTTACTGTTCGCTGCATCTTAATACTTACTTGCTTTAAATACCGACATGTTAGGCATGTTCTTGTGACATCATTTGATATTCCAACACAAATGTTTGCCTTTTCTCCACACCGGCATCTAACGTTTAACTTCCTGTTGCTTCTCAAACGCAGCTCATATCAAAGGCAGAGAAAATCATCATGGCCCGGGCAAGGGAGGCCAACAAGCACATCCACTTCCAAGATGTCTGAACGTGTCGCACTTCATTCATTTTGTTTTTAACTTGCAAGTTTATTTTGGCAATGGGAAAAGGCCAAACCTAATTTAAAATACCCATTGAAATATCAATGTGAACTTTTTGTGACTCAAATGTTTTCCTAGTAGTACATGTTGTAAATAGGAGGTAAAAGGCTAC
The DNA here is from genome assembly GCA_026745465.1 of Lota lota. Lineage (NCBI taxonomy): Eukaryota > Metazoa > Chordata > Actinopteri > Gadiformes > Lotidae > Lota > Lota lota. The sequence goes on from JACYXH010000035.1 coordinate 1,140,533, forward strand.
CTGTAGCGAGAAAGCACCCAATTTCATGGTTGTTGAAAAGTAAAACCATTTTTAATAGCAATAAACTATTCGTCAAACATCAGATGTACTATTTTGGCCGTGACTGGTTTATTAAAAAAATGTGTGTATTGAAATACGTTCTTTAAACTTATTTGAACACTGTAATATGCAGTAGTGCAAGTGATGACATTACATGTGCATTTCAAGAATAATTCCTAAAATATGTCCGATTAAATAGAATTGAATAGTTTGGTTTAAATAATTTAAATAACACATGACCTACAATGTTCAGTAGTGTGGTCTAAAATACAAATTACTTTTTTTTTTCTTCCTTCTACAGTACAATGCAATTTAAATGTCATTTGATTTGCTGAAAACGCTGACATATTAAACCGTGTAAATGGGGGGCCAACGGCGACATCTGGAGTGAACAACTAAGCGGACTTATTATTTATTGCATCAGTAGAAAGGCGGATGTTCCCTGAGCCAAGGCCTGATGTTGACCAAGCCCGGTCAACGTTTGCTATCGCCCCGACCTCTGCGACCTGACCGTGGCCCCCGCTGACCAACAACCCGCACCCCCCTCCTCCTTGGCTGAGAGGCGAAGACTCCTCGTCGGCGCCGTACCCCGGCTCCGCCACGCCCATATTCGCCGGCGCGGCCCCGTACAGCCGGTGGCCCTCGGGGTCCACCGAGTGGTACCGGAACCCCGGAGGAGTGCCGCCGCCGTCCTGCACGCGGCATCGGGGAGCCGGCCGGGCGGTGAAGCTGGACCGATAGACCGAGTCCCTCTCCATCAGGGGCCCGGAGTTCAGGGGCTTGGGGCGGGGCTTACAGCTGACCGCGCACTGGGCCACCTTGGGGGTGTACGACGAGCGCGCCGTGGTCGTCTTGGCGAAGGGGCCCTTCGGCCGCTCCATCTCTTGCAGTTGCGAGGCCACGGGGACGCGGCGCGCCGTGGCCCACGCCTTGAAGTCCTCCTTCATGGTGGACTTCATGGGGGCCTCCGCGGGCGGCCGTGCCCGCGTCTCGTGGGCCGGCCGCACCGCCTCGGGCCGCCGGAATCCGCGGTGCTCCCCGAAGTCGGCGCGGGTCGTGGAGAGATGGGCCATGTCCCCGGAGGGGGCGCTGTACTCCTTGGTCTTCGGCTGGAACCTGGGCTGAGGGGGCCAGGCCTTGAATTGCGCCGTGAACTCGGTGGTGCCTTCGAAGGCAGCTGGGTTTTTCTCCCACGCCGCCGTGGGCTTGAAGGACCTCGCCATTTCTGACTGCTGACCCCTGAAGTCCTGGTGGCTGGTGTACAGCCGAGCGAGAGGGGCACCGGCCGGCTGGTACACAGGCCTCGCGTTGGGTCTCCTGGGCTGCACTGGGTGCGACAAGTATTGGGAGCGGTAGTTGGTGGTGCCGTCGAAAGGCAGGACTTCCCGGGCGGGCGGGGCAGGTTTACAGCTCTCTCTGACCGTCACGGGGGTGCTGCGGTGGCAGAAGCTGTCCCGGTTGGTTGTGGTATTGGCAAAGATTTCTCTGTTGACTTTCAGGTTGTCACATGGTCTGAAAGGGTGGATCTTCGGAGGACTATCCCACGCTTGGAAATCTTCTGTTAAAAAAGGACAATGACATCATTTTTAATTGATGTACAACCCACAACCTGCTACACTACACATGGCACGGCATGGCGCACCTACCTCTGTACACCGAGCGAGATACCATTTCTGCTTTCAGAGGACAGCGTTCAGCTGTCTCGGTTCCACAAGGTGAATGGGCTCTCTGGTTCCCATAATTTGATCTGTTAACACATGGTTCACATCAATCAAATCAATTCATAGTTCACATGACATTACTCATCAAACCTTTCAGAGACACCAATTCTTAACCAGGCTTTAATATGCTAGACAACTATCAACCAGCTGTGTTCGTTTAAAAAGTGCAAAACTCATACGCCCGAGTGTACCTGACCGTGGGTCCTTCCAACGGCTGGCAGGCATCGTTGTGATTTCTATTGGATTGAACAGGAGGCGAGCGGAGCCCAACTTTTTCCTGGACATGTGGTTTTTCGGTGTTTTCGCAGTGGTGCTTCCTGAAACAATAAAAACAAGTGTGTAGTTCTGAGGTTATATCTTAAGCACCGTTTGTTTTCACAGTGAAACAAAATCGCATTTCTGGTGGACGTCTCCCATCAACACTGACTTCATCATATGTTGGAGGTGATACATTTGAAGACGAACGAACACGTTTGAGGCGCCGTGGCTCCTGGCACACGTTTTACGCTTTCTCTCCGAATAAATCGGTCCCACAATTGCCTTCTTTTTTATATATTTTTATAAACATGAGCTCACCTCATCCATGTCGTCGCTCGCTGTAAACCAATCGTTCGCTACATCAATAGTATTAGACGGGGAGCGTTGATGGGCGTCTAACTCGCTCGGCACGGGAGGCGCGGTCTCACCGGTGCGACTCATCAGCGGCGGCGGCGTTGGGAATAATTGAGGACTAGTGAAGAACACGAGTCGTGTTGAATATAGTGCTTCTAAAAATAAACCCGCACGATTGCCTTCTCACTGCGATGCTCGGGGGGGAAGAGAGCAGCACACGCGGCTTGTGATGAGGAGTACGCACTGGATTGGTCTTTTTCATCTGCAAAGACGCTTTTGCGATGGCCTGTGGTACGGTTTTTTTTTTTATCGATGCATAGCATTCAAAGTATGCCATATTGGCATGATTAAAGATATGAGCTAATTCAATATATGGAGGCCATATATTTGTTTATTTTCATTTGGTATTCGCTGCGTATGCCATTTGACAAGTCATGACGTATCATTTGCCTACTCACCCACAACTGCAGATTTGGCAAAGACACCAGGTCATGATGTCCGTCGGCCAGGTCAGCCAAGTCACAAATAATCCATGGAACCCGAGGAACAAATTCCGACACAACTGTATTCACATCATAACGATAAACACATTATGATATGAATTCGTTGCTGTTTATCTCGGGTAACCAAGCAAATGTTTGGAACTCTGTGGGCGCCGCACACTTCCCACAGAGCTGACCTTAGGCGACACGACGCTCCACTAAATGCCCCCTACCGTTTGTTTCCAGGTCTCTCTCACTTACACATTTAAGTCGTTAAACGTTATAACTACGTATAAGTCCTACAACTGAAGTGTGCGTCTTTTGTTTGAACACACACGCATGGTACGGATCCGCACACATGTCATTTTCATGGCCGGTGTGGTAGTTGGTTTATCCGAGGTGAAAGACATTTTGAACCCGCAAAATGTCAGCAGTGTCAGTGTTTTGGTCAACGCTGGACTTCACGGTCGGCAACATCGCGGCTGTTGTAATCACGGTTGTAATTCAGCGTTTTTTTTTATTGATGCAAAGTAAAATAATACAAAATACCTTTCCACGTCCACTTCAAGCACAGTGTTGTGTTTGTTTAGTATTGACTCAATCATATTTATCTAACTTCAATTTGAATAAAAATAAACAGTTCAAATAATACCTTACATATTATGGCCACATGGTGGCGGGCGTTGACAGTTTGGGAAAGAACCATCTGTCAAATACAGTGTTGTGTGTTGTATAAATATATACTAATAGGTTTTAACAGCCTACAACGTCATGTGTTTTCCCCAGTGCCTTGAACGAAGCATAAAGTAAAATATGGTATAAAGTGGTTCCATTATTTATTGAACATACATTATAGGGCTACCCACACTTGCTTATAAGATATAACGCCATGAAATTTGGATTTGTGCAACTTGTCACTTGTTCATTCCAAAAGGCAATTATTTCATTTATAAGGTTACCAGGAGGTGGCGCCATTCGGTTACATTAGCGATATCCGTGGTTGTAATCAATATTATATATACTATAATATTAATATATTATCTGATATTACAATAAATAAATATAATCAACGGCAAGGACCTTTAGCCTCGTTCCCAGACGTTCTCAGGTCAATGACGCCTCAGTGATTGGCTCGGTTTGTTCGTTAACCATTAGGTTGGACAAAAGCCAAATAACAAGGCGGATTGGAAGCTTTTCTAATATTGAATTCTACCGTTTCACCCTGAGAACTTCATCTTTCAAATACGAAGTTCACGCACAAAAGGCAGTTATCGCATGACAAATACCTGCACCTAAAATGAAAGAAAATGTTTTAGTTGAATAGGCGTTGAGCTGTTACACCGTGCATCCTAGCATGAGCTTGAAACAGCCAATAAGATATGCTAATGAGCCCGGACACATTTGTAGGCGTGTTGTTGCAGCCTGCAATCACCAAGAGGAGCATATGTCTGCAGTATCCCCCATTCTCTCTCTCTCTCTTGCTCTCTCTCACTCTCTCTCTTGCTCTCTCTCTCTCTCTCTCTCTCTCTCTCTCTCTCTCTTGCTCTCTCTCTCTCTTGCTCTCTCTCTCTCTCTCTTGCTCTCTCTCTCTGTCTCCCTCTTCCCTGTATGTTGCAGCATCCCACCGTTTATGTGTCATTTTGTATCTGATACTTTTGATAACTGCACTTCGCCTCATGCAGTGAAGGTGTGAGCAACAAGTTCGCAGGACCAACTAGAAAGCCATTGCACAGGTTGCCTCGTCCTGGCTCCTCGCTGCGCGGAGGGGGTATCTTTGGTTCTCGGTGGGAGACCAGCCACTTAGCTGTCGCTGTCACCCAAGTAACTGTACGTGAAACGTCGTGGCGCAGGCACACGGCAGGCATAATTGAGTGCCGTCATTTCGTGACTCAGTGGCCGATGAATGTCGTTTTTTTTTGTTGCTCTCACATAGTTTAAAGGTAGTTGTATAATTTTGCAGACTGGGGCATCTTACTGCGTGCAAAATGGAGAGAGAAGTGCCTCCTCAAAAGCGACAATATTACCGCACAGCGGTGCTGAATATTTTCTCGCCTTTATGTTCAGTGGCGTCCATTGCATTTTGCGTGTTTCTGAGTATCAACACATCTGATATCACGAACCGGATTGTGGATTTGGAAAGTAGAAACGGCGAGCACACTTTAAGTCGTCCTTTGGGCTACTCGGTGGATGATTTTAATGTATTGATTCAAGAAAGAGTAGACGAGCTACTGTCACAGGTAAGCCTGATCCTACGCTGTTTACTTCAGAAATGTTGTCTATATGTCTATGATCGTTGTCTACAGTTAACGATCATCTGCAAGGATGACCTTATTGCTTCTGCTTCACCACTAATACGTGCGCATCGATGGAAATTCCTTGTTTTGACATTTCAGCGCTCCTATGAACAACTTGCGAAGATTCGGATCGCACGCCAAGCAGAACCAACCGAATGCAACTGCCCCCCAGGTAAAGAACAACCACATCAACATTCATTCATTGCGATGAGGTTTGGACGTTGTTTGTATTCGTTGTGGAAATATCAACGTTTCCTCTACTTTTCTGGCGGGCCACATAGACGAGTGCAGGTGCGATAGTGAATGAATGGATATGTAATGGTGAATGCATAGTCTGTGTATTCTGTGAAACCGAATGCTCAGTCTTCATATATTTACCGGGGATGTGTTTTTTATTTGAAGTGCGAAAGGGGGATCTAACCAGTGAACTTGCCCCTGGCTGCTCAAAACATTCACAGATTCACAGATGCGCATGTAAGCTTATCCTCTCAAATGCAGAAATGCACCCTTCTACCGCCAGATGGGGACATTAGTTCCACGCTATAATAATGCATATTGTAAGAGGACATGATTACGTTTTCACTGGGTGGTCAACGTTTTTAAAAGAGATCATGAATACCAAACACACCGAACGGATTCCAGCAGACTACTATATGTATTTTTCTTATGGCAATCAAAAGTGACGTTATTAGCTTTCAATTAACCTTGGGTGACAGGTTTGTCTAGCAGAGTCCTATCTATACAACAGCATTGTTCAAACACCTAGTTGAATATTACACACACCAACAAAGCACGTGTAAAATCATCCAGGGATGATTTAACTCAGCTGGAAGCAAACCTGATCCCACTGCCACAAAAACAAAGTATATATGAAGCAGCTGCTCTCAGGATCAGGTGCCTACGCAGTTGTGAGATTCACCTACATGCACTCCGCCTGGGAGACTGTTCTCCATGATGTGTCCTCAGCCGGTCAGGCAAGTGAATTCAGGTTCAGGATCCAGCTTCTAAGTGGGCCAGCAGTCTGCAGTATTCAATAGAAGCTCTTGCGTCGAGTGCGAGTTGCTCGGTAGTGGGGGTCGTCTGCTCAAATGATCTGGACGCACCGCTGGCATTAAGCACATTGAGCCCTCGTAAGCGTGCCACTTTCTCTCCCAAATCCCAATCGCATGTCTTCAGTTTGTTTCCCCCTCTCCCGCCGCAGCGCGTATAGTTCAGAAAGCAAACAATGAAAACGTTTCCCATCGATTGAAGCACAACAATGCTAAACCGAGGCAGCAGCCGGCTTGATATTGGAAGCTGGCGAGGGGGTGGCCTCTCAATTTGTATTAATGCGAGTATTATTGCCATGTTTTGAGTGTTGTAACTGTTCCTGAGATACAGGGCCTCCATGTCCAGGTCTGACCGTACTTTGTTGACGTTGGCCTGCATGGAGGCCTTCATAGGCCAAGAGTATTTTCGCTCACAGTGAATGCCTCAATGGACTTGCTCATATTTACCCTGGGTCCTGCCAATGTGATAGCCACTGGCTAGGCAGTGATATGCCTCTGTTTCCCACAGACCCCTCTGTATTACTGTCAAATACGATGCAGCAGATGCGTAGATAAACGCCTGACCCATGGCCTCTGTGAATCCATTTCTTTTTGTCCAGCGTTCCAGATGCTGTTGGATGTATTTTGAGCCTTAGAGTTCGCTTACATGGTTTGTTGTCACCTTAATTGTTGTTGTTGTACTTTCGCCCTCGTACCTCCCATGAACTGAAAAGTCTCTCTCGTCCGTCCCCGGGGCCCGGTGTGTTTTTAATGCAATGCCGATGAGAAAAGAAAATACTCAGCCAGCATGTAACAAACAACGCTGTGCTTTCTACCTGTTTACTCGCCCGTCGAATCCCTACGCTCTCTCTCTCTCTCCCACCGCTCCGACGTAGCGCTTTGAAAGGGAACGATGCTCACTTGAAGAGCGGGGCAGCATGTGAGATGAACATGCAGATGTTGAGTTTTTTTTTATGTTTTCCAAGGCAGCACCTCAATTCATTATTTATCTGTGAGACTTATTTGTGTTATTGGTGTTATGAATACAACCATGTGCACATTATTTAATGTGGCGGTTTCTGATTGGTGTTGCTGATGCTTGATGATTCGTTCTCATGAGCTAGGAGCTACATTCACAAAAAACAAAAACAAAAACAATGATTGACAGCTGAGGGCATCAATGCCTGGGCAGATCTTAATCCCACCTCCTCTGTTACCGCGGGACACTTCATTCGTCACGTGAACGGGCTAAGTCTCCTAGCGGCCTGGCACATTAACAGTCAAGCCCATCGCCTTGGATATCCTAAGCCACGCGGACAGCCCAAACAGCTCATTAATTAGTGACAGAAAAAAAGCCAGCGCCTTGTGTGGGTCGGAGCTCGGAGCTGATCAATGGCGTGTAATTACCGAGCGCTAGGTTAAGCTAAGCAGACTTCAAGCTTGCCATCGCAACCAGCTGGTTTGGGTTAGCAAGGACACCAACGGACGTTTCTGGTGAGCAAACAGCGCCGCGCACATGGAGACTGGTGCACAGTGGGGGGGCATCGTGTGTGTGTGTGTGTGTGTGTGTGTGTGTGTGTGTGTGTGTGTGTGTGTGTGTGTGTGTGTGTGTGTGTGTGTGTGTGTGTGTGTGTGTGTGAAGAGCGGAAACGGAAATGTTTGCAGTTTGCTTGCCTCAGGGTTTATTTTGTATCCACTGCTGGGAGGTGGTTTTAAAAATGAGCATTCAGCGCCATGAGTTTAGTGCTCTCGTTTGGTGCTGTTCTGCCCTTTGCTGTTGTCTTCCTATTTATAGAAATGGAGAGTTCTTTGAAATGGCTATGCCCCTCATATTTTTCCTTTTGCTTTCGTCTTAGGTGAGTTTGCGAATGTGACAGCATGCATCACAGTGAAATGTGACGCTGAACTGTTTACAAATCTTTTATTTCTTTTTTTGATTCGGTTTAGCAACCTGGCTGTCTTTGGTGTAGCTTGGACGCAGCAGTTTCTTTTTTTGGGGGGGTGGGTGGGTGGAGGGGGGGGGGGGAAGAAAAGAGAAGAATAGCAACAAAGTGGGGAGGGAGCAGGGGTGGGTTTATGTTAGAAGAGTGACACAGTTGTTCACTTACTTTACATTCTCCCTGAGGTGACGTTCTACAAATAAGGCGGTAATGGCATGACTTCTATGGGCTTGACTTCTATGGGCAAGTGTCAAAACGGCGCACTGCACTCGCGCTGACAGTACCGCTGGCTCCTCCCGCAGGAGGAAAAAAAGAAGTTGAATGGAGGCAAGAGGCGTACCAGTTCTACCCGCGCTCCGCAGGAAACCGACACAGGAGCCGTGAGCGGCCGCCGTGGCCCCCAGTGCATCGGCTATGCATGTGGAACGCGGCCCGTCTGGGTCTCAGTGCATCGGCTATGCATGTGGAACGCGGCCCGTCTGGGTCTCAGTGCATCGGCTATGCATGTGGAACGCGGCCCGTCTGGGTCTCAGTGCATCGGCTATGCATGTGGAACGCGGCCCGTCTGGGTCTCAGTGCATCGGCTATGCATGTGGAACGCGGCCCGTCTGGGTCTCAGTGCATCGGCTATGCATGTGGAACGCGGCCCGTCTGGGTCTCAGTGCATCGGCTATGCATGTGGAACGCGGCCCGTCTGGGTCTAAGGGTCTCAGCAGGGTCGCCGTTTCCGTGACAAAGAGCAACGGGGCGGCACACCCTGCCGTTCAATCAGAGAACCGGCCCGGTTGTGCGACGTGCGGTCGGGCCAATTCCAGAACGATCCGCTCTAACCCTGAACGACGTTAGACCATTTTCAAGGGTTTTCTTTTTTGACGTTTGTTTTTCTCTTTTCTTTTTTAATTCCGTTTCATTTAGTTTCAACCCCACTGGCTGTCACGCCGTAAAGCGCAAGGCAAAATAATTGACGTAGATTCTCTTTGGGTTGAGAACAGCTTTCAGAAGATGTCAGGCAACTTATTCCCTTGTTCTAAAACACACGCTAGTTGTTGACCTAAATTTGTCGAGCAGGCGAGTAAATGTAGTTTTCAGTGTGGTTGTGCTTCGTCGGGCTCCGTGTCCACTGGGCGTCATGTTTTGACAGAAGTTGACATTGATTTGAGGGTTGCTATCATGTCATCAGCGGTCTGATAGCATTTAGCTGTCCCCTTTTTGGGGAAAAATGATGTCATTTCTTGTTTAAATATAGAGTGTGAAAATGGCAGAAGCATCACTTTGGGAGGCCGTCATACTGTCCCCAAGTCTATCGGCCTATTGATGGAGAAACTCAAAGAACACTTGTCTCGGCGGTGACACAGCAGCTTCCCAGGTCGTGACCTTTGACCCTCTGCGGTTGGGACCCTTCGTTGCGCCTTCTTCTTCAAGGACGCAGTGTCTCAACCCTGCACTTCTGCTCGTTTAGTGGTGGTGGGTGGTGTAGGGATTTCACAAAAGAGGGCTCACACACTTTGGGTACAAATGTGTGGGGGTTCTCTCTCTCTCTCTCTCTCTCTGTCTCTGTCTCTGTCTCTGTGTGTGTGTGTGTGTGTGTGTGTGTGTGTGTGTGTGTGTGTATCGAGGTGGTAGAAAGTTCCAGTCAAAAGTCCCTTTTGTCGTATGTGACCTCTGCTCTTCCCACGGTCAGACATCCCCAATCTGTCATAGTCCACAGGAAAAAGTCTTGACAGTTCAAAGAGAGACGCGAGCCTCCAATGAGACTTCCGTGAACAAAGCACCAGGAACGTAAGTAGAGCAAAAATAGTTTCGGGACCACATCTTTTAGTTTCTTTGGGATGAAACCTTGAAAATATAATCAGACCACCTTATTATCGCTCAAATGGCACATATCCAATGTCTCCAAGTGGGGGCAGACTACAGAAGGAAATGAACGCCCAAGTTCCCCCTGCGACTCCATAGTCTCCCTGAAGGTCAGCCTGTGGAACTAAAAATCAGGTTTCCCCGCGCGGCCTGTCGAGCCTCCCACGCTGCACGCCAAACTCGCTGCCCTCCGCCCTCTGGTTGAGACCCTCGTCTCCATGTGAACGCTTCTTATTTCCAGTGTGAGCTTTTCCAAAGTCCAAATGCGACGCACGCGCGCACCGCCGCTATCGTCACGGAAACCTCCAGACGATGAGGGGGAGCGGGGAAGAACAGGCACCCCTCGTCACTCACCCACCCAGCACCCCCCCCCCCCCCCCCCAAATCTCTCCCCCCAGTCTGTGGCTTGGCACCCCCGGGGCTTTTCTGCCGCAGCATGGGCGGCGTGTGGGTGGAGGGAGGGTGGGTGTTGAGGGGTGGGGTACAGATGCTCCCGATCTGCGCTCTGTCAAGCTAATAGGAACGGGCACTGCGACTAGGACAAACGACCAACCTTGTGTAAGGTGGTAATCGTGCCAGTGTGTGCCTGGCATGAAACGACACGCCAATAAACGCACGCCACCATTCATGCACACCCCTGAAACGGTCCTTCAGTCATCTAAAGCTCTTTGTAGGTTCTATATGGGGGTGCGTGATGTTGTAGTGGCTGCTATGGAATGGGACTCTTAAGGTAACTCTTAATGGGCCTTAAGGTACTGGGTTCGATCCCCATGTCCGCATGAGGCAGCCTTGAACAAGATGCTTCACCCTCAATGGCACACATCTCAATGAATTCACAGCCACTTTGGAGAAATGCTAAATGAAGGAAACGACAGTGGCTGTGTGTGGATGTTGGCTGGTTTAAGCAGCCTCACCTGGCCGAGTCTGATTGGACTCTGGGGCTGGGTGAGGCTGCACACCTGTTGCACATTGAGTAATCAGTGTGCACAGTTTAAACCAGCCATCACCACACACACTCAGGGAGAGCTCTCCTACATGGAGCACCAGCGCCATGCATCATTATCGACAAACTTCTACAATAAACCGGATTTCAACACCACCGCCCTGCGTCCTTGCGTTTGGAGGAGCCCGGCAGGAGGCACCTAGGTGGAGAGTGGCAGCCACCTAGGTGGGGTGTGGCGTGCAGTAACAGACATTGCTACAGGCGAACTATGACGACAAAGGTCATTTCAGAGTGCCCATTTTCGCCCAATAAACAAAACGAAATCGAAGTTAATCCCACAATCACGTGAAGGTTGAGTGATGTTTCCCCCCCCCCCCCCCCCCCCCCCCAGTATGCAGAACATGTTAATGTCTCCCTCATAGAACAAAACCCAGACGACACTGCAGCCTGTCCATCGTCCCACACACGTCATTAAGACTTCCAGGGAGTCAGTCAGGAAGACCCCCACCTCCCCTCCTCATGTTCCCCAGCTCACCCAGTCGCCCCACTCTCATCGTGAGGGGGGGTTGGGGGGGGGTTATATGGGAGAGACGGGAAAGGAGGGGAGCCACCACGGGATATGTACTGTGTGCAGGCCGGCTCCTCTTCAAAGCTGTGCTAAATGGGATGTGAAATGGGAGTCGCAGCATACATCTGAACGGGCCGTAGACGCACCAGGCACACACTGGCACGCTTGTGGACGCACACTTGTGGACGCACACTTTGTTGCGCATGTAGGAAGAGCAATCCCGGTCTCTTCTGCCACTGTTGCAGGTGGTGCAGATGACACATTGCAGAAGACCCCATGAGATTTTAAACCTTATCCAAATGCCATTTCCGTGCAGTGGCATTTTTCTCATACTGCCCACTTCTCTGTGCTTCTTCCAAACGTGGAATCCTTTGAGGCTGATGTTGGTTTGTTCAAATGATCTACTAAACATTGTCTCTTGAGTTGTAGGTCGACGGTGTCTCTGTGCTTCAGGGGTATTTATTGGTGGTACTTGTACCACAGGGTTCTTCGTGGTCTGCTCTTAAACCCTCTGCCCCGAAGAGGCCTCCCCCCCCCCCCCCCCCCGCAAGGGTATATCTGACGAGGAGGAGGGGGGAAACAGCTGTGAAGCTTCCAGTGCGGCAAAACTCTCTCTCTCTCTCTCTCTCTCTCTCTCTCTCTCTCTCTCTCTCTCTCTCTCTCTCTCTCTCTCTCTCTCTCTCTCTCTCTCTCTCTCTCTCTCTCTCTCTCTCTCTCTCTCTCTCTCTCTCTCTCTCTCTCTCTCTCTCTCTCTCTCTCTCTCTCTCTCTCTCTCTCTCTCTCTCTCTCTCTCTCTCTCTCTCTCTCTCTCTCTCTCTCTCTCTCTCAGAGGCAGACCCTTAGCACTTTAATTCAATCAGACGGTCATTGGATCCGGGCCGACCAGACGGCTGGTTAAAGCGAAGCGTTCCTTACCTTCGTCTGTGGTGCCACTGCTCCACATGTCAGACGGCCCAAAATAGGGCCGTCTAATTTCCGCTTTTAGACGGATAATGGTACTTTGAGACGCGGCACTGTGTGTGTGTGTGTGTGTGACTGTAACCTTGACTGGATTCAGATGAATGACTTATGCCAGCATCACATTTCTACACCTATTCATAAGAGCAATAGGCCTTGCTTGATAAGACACTCGACTCTAATTCTATTTTATGGCACACTGGGCTTAACATTTGGACAAGGAAAGGTCAAGCATGTCGCGCCAAAACCTGTAGTCCAATGAACATCTGTTCTAGTCACTGTGATGATTCACGTGGGACTAACTTTACAGACATTGTCCAGTAACAATGTCCTTGTGTAAAACAAACCATTTGGCTGCTATGACCTTTGTGGAATTGTAAATGTGTCTCAATGCCCACTACTACTGAATACAACTTATTGGTTGTTACAACCGTGACGCCTTGATGCCAGCCATCAATTCAAGCCTAATTGATTCCTGTTGATGAGCTCTAATTAGTTAATTGTGTTCACCTGTTTTCCTTTCTTCAGCCCATCTAGTTTGCTCATTCTTTCTGGTCTGTGCATGAGTTCCACCTCTTGTCCATAATTGGCATTACTACAGGACATGTGATATATTTAAACAGACGAGCCTATTTATGCAGTTTGTTCTGCTATTGGGGAAATCCACAGACCAACATCTTTAGAGTAAAAAGAGGTTTTGGTCAGGCTTTGTGGCTCAAGTTCACCTTACCACAATTATTTATTCCATGATATCACATGGGCTACTTTACTTTTACCTTTTTGCTAATCTCGGATCCAGCAGTCTTTTGTCTGAGCAGAACTTCTAGGCGAGACGGCACAGAGCCTGGAACGGAAACCAGAAACTGAAAGGGGCGGAGCTACGCCTTGTTTCCTGTTTCATTACGGAGATATTCTACTGAACTAGAAACTAATTTGCGCCAGTGGATGTAGCTTTCAGAAAGGGATTCCCACTCCACAGCTGAATTGGATACGTTTTTGTAGACACGTACAACTCGCTAATAGAAAAGGTCACAAGTTATGTTTTTGTCTTTGCAGACTTGACATTTGTCCGTGTCTGACTTATGCGGTTTAAGGTAGCAACTGCCTCGTCTTTTTCAGACTGTTCGACTGTATAAGATGATCACGGATCTCTCGTCTCCATGTCCTCGACCTTGAGAAACAAATGACTCTCAATGCAATCTCAAAGCCCCTGTTGAGCACCAGAACCTTTTTATTTGTGAATACCCAGAGGCAGAGATTATAGGCAATAGACTTTGTACCTCGTGACGCGAGGGTGGGAAAGTAGGAGGTTTCTCACAAGAGGGATTCACCTTGACTCATTTGTAGCCCACGGCAGGATTTAGCACAGCCTAATTGTTAATCTATCCGACGCCATGTTCTTTTTGTACTTTTGCTAATGCATGAAGGTTGTTTGGGTCGGGTGTAGCTCCCGATGTCAAGGTTTATGTTTGATTTCTACGGAGGGAGTCGTGGAATAAAGTATAACATGACTGATAGGCGGTAAATCAAGGTGCAGTGGACCATATTATGTCCCGGATGTATCACGGCATGGCTGAGAAGCTTTGTTCACGTTCATCAAACATTGTCCGCTCGTGATCGGGTTATGCTTTGAGCGAATGCTGCTGAAAAGACTCCTCATTTGGGGATACAGCTCAACTACGGTCAACATTGAATGTTTTTATATATTCAGTCACTTTCAGAGCAGGGTGTTATTGTCAGTAGGGTGTTATTGATATATTGGTGTTCAAGTAACAACCAGAAGAACACTGACTCTAACAGAGGTTCCTTGGTGTGTGTGTGTGTGTGTGTGTGTGTGTGTGTGTGTGTGTGTGTGTGGAAATCAAACAAAGCGGATATGAGGCTACGTCAGAGAGGTGTTGTCTGAGGTTCGGCACGGTGCTGACAGGGGTCAAAGGTCAGGGCCGCGCAATGCCAACAAACACAACTTTTCTTTATTTGTTTACTTGAAGCATTCAGTTGGTTGTGTCCAATGGCAGAGGACCGCGAGAATCCCTCGTTTGTTTGGGAAGCAGGAGACGCTGTTCCCGGCGCTCCTCCACTCTTTTCAATCATACGTTTTTTTACGACGTTTTTTTAACGTCTTTTGTACATTTTTTAAATCGCACAGCGTAGCAGGAAAGAAAAGGTAGCCTTTAGTAGCTGTCTCCGTCTCCATGGTTTGGCACCATGTCTCCTCCAGGTATAGCTCCCCTCTGGCCGGTTCTCAGATTAACACACGCGGGCCAAAGTCAACAAGGCAGGAAACGGAGGACGAACGGGGGCGCGCTAATAGCTTAGCATGGCCGCCGCGGGAAGGAAGCCAACGCGAGACGCTCGCTTCCTGTTGACACAAGACTCGTACTAATCTGATAATGTGCGGCAAGATCGTTTTATGGCCGATATAAAATTGCTACGCGCTGGGAAACTGGCGTTCGAGGACATGGGGTCAGAGAACTGATGGTGGGTAGGTGGTTGGGGGGGGGGGGGGGGGGGGTCGCTGTTCATTTTCTTACGTTGTAGGAGGTGGCGCCACATTCGCCTGGATTCGTTGCATTCGTTGCTCCCCTGAACCCCACTGTGTTTAATTGCCCTGTGTGTTGAGGGAAGCAGGCCTAAGGAGGTATGTACCAACATTTTGGGTGAAGTCTGGCCGGGGCCTAATAATTGTTCACTTAGCATAACTCATTGGGTGTGCTGTCTGCACAGCGGCTGCCAGGACCGCCCCCCCCCCCCCCCCCCCCCACACACACACCCCCCGCCCCCCAATCCCTTTCCGCACACTTCAAATGGAATGGGCCCCCCCCTCAGCCACAACCTCGCTTGCTTTGGCAACGGCCCAGAGGCCCAGAGGAGGACAAGAGAAATGAGACCTGTTTGAACTTCCCCGTTTGTCTCGCTCTCGCTCTCTCTCGCTGCCGTCTGCCACCGCACGAAAGACGTGCGCTGATGAGTTCGAGTCCCGCCCGCCGCAGCAGCGTTTGGTGTCATAAAAAGGGCGGAGCGGAGGGTTTGGATTCAACAGCAGCTTGGTTTCTGATATGACCCCCCCCCCCCCCCCCCCCCCACCACCACCACCACCACTTCTCACAGCAAAAGAGGAAAACTATTTCCTTTTTTTATAAATACATATTCTTTGCTTGTTTTATGCTGTGGCGTCCTCATCATCATCCCCTGTGAGTAAGAGAAGTTTGTGTAAAAGGCTGTGGTGCAACGCCCTGAAATGATGAATGGACGCAGGGTGTTTCTTTAGTGCATAACAAGGTACTTGAAGTCGGCAGGCCCCTGTGGGAACTTGAATGTTTTTCCTTGCCTGCTGTGTAGTTGTTGGTAAGTAGATGTCCTGAGAGTTGCACTGTTCAGAATGACCCTGTGTTATACCGTGCATTTGAGAAATACAACAATTGGACTTTGAACTCACGGTGATAGCGAAGAGAACTGTGGCACCTAATGTGACACATTATTGTAACTCAATAGAATCCAAATGGAGTCCCATTACGTCCGTTCCCCCCCCCCCCCCCCCCCCCCCGTTCCCCCTGCAATTGCTGGAGCGTTTCTTCTGAGCAATGCTTTTATAGGAACCAGGTGCTTATTGTTACCCAGGTGCAGTTTGGGACAATGTTCAAAGTCTTTAAAGCGTCCAGTGTGGCAGCACGGTTAGGATCATCTTGATGTGAGTGTGGCTAGGCGTTCGGTCATAGCAAGCCTGTGTGTTTGTGTGTGTGTGTGTGTGTGTGTGTGTGTGTGTGTGTGTGTGTGTTTGTGTTGGTTCTAGACAAATGTTTGACACGGTTTCTTATTTGGACCGGGAAAGGCCCCCGTCCTCCTCCCAGGGTAGCCGGAGATGAAACGGCAACGACTTGCTGACGTGTTTGTGTGCACGTTTACGCATTTGTGGCCTTCTTCTGTTTTTCCTCGCCATCGCCACATACAGACATGTGTTGCGAGTGTAAACGCTGCTGTTGACCACAGCAGGTGTGGGCCGCAGGGGAGGTCTCGAACCTGGTCCTAATGCAGAAAACATCAACATTTGCTCTCCATATCGTGTGTGTGTGTGTGTGTGTGTGTGTGTGTGTGTGTGTGTGTGTGTGTGTGTGTGTGTGTGTGTGTGTGTGTGTGTGTGTGTGTGTGTGTGTGTGTGTGTGTGTGTGTGTGTGTGTGTGTGTGTGTGTGTGTGTGTGCGGAAGCGCTTACACGTCAGGGCTTTTATCCGCTGTGTAGCAATGTGTGAAGGGTTCAAGGTTTTCCTGGCGCCGCCCTTTGATGTGGTGGCCGTTCCTCTTTTGTCCGTCCCCTCGCGGGGCAACAGGGCCAGGGAAAGAATGGGGGAATAAAAGGAAAGAAACTAACGTCTTGACTGCATCACAGACGGTCTCGGGTCCAAACGGAAAGTGACAGCCAAAGAGTTTCTGTGAATTAGCCAAACAAAGTCAAAGATTGGTCAATCAAGAAGGCTTTTAGAAAAGCAAAGCAAAATAAGTCATACGCTAACCACACGCACATGCATGTACGCGCGCACACACATATAAAGCCATGAAGGATGAATGTGTGCGTGTAAAGTCCTACGACAACAGGCGTGTGAGAAGCCGCTATGCGGTCGTGCCAGAGGGCCCAGACCGGAGCAGACGGGCCAGAGGAAAACTGGTTAACACTTGGTGAGACTCGCTAACGTCCACTTCACCAAGAGACGGAGTTAGCCGTGGAGGATTCCTTCTCCACCTACTTTGCTTTTGACGGTTTATTTTTTTTTTCACCGCCAAAGCAAATTAGCTGCATTCCAGCGGGAAAGGTGGCACCCCGGCCGTGGGACTGCCGTGGTGTTTTTAGACGCGGACAGTTGCCTGACTGTCTGGCTGCCGTTTTCATTTTTTTATTTCTCCATTTTATACAGCCTCTTTCCTTCCCTCTCCCACACTCTCGGCACTCTTGCGCGCGCCCGCTGGGCGGCGAGGAAGTCGGTACGCTTCATTAAGCCAGGGCGGCACGCCACCCATGTGACTGAAAACAACAGAGGCTCTGTTTCGGCCCAGAAATGACACTTACAAATGACACCGTGCCAGAAACGGGCCCCCGAAGCAACGGCTACCGGTTGCCAGGCCCCCACCCTAGCTGTGTTTTTAATTATTTCTTAACTTTTTTTTATAATGTCTTCGCTTTGGGTGCTAAGTGGACTGGGAAAAGAAAACATCCCAGTTGGGTTATTGTACCACCGTAACACCCGATGGCGGATTTAGACCGTGAGCCTGCAATTCAGTGGATCGATTCAAAGCAATCGAAATGAACGCTATCCCCTTCAGATGGTCTTCGTTTACTATACGAGCAAATGTGCCAGATATTCCGCAACGGCAGGCTGTGTAACGGGTTGTCAGACACTGAAATCCTACGAAGCCGTCAATGTCGTCCGACCGCGCGCGTAATTACCTCCTTAAACTTGAATCCAATCGGGAAGTACAAGCATAAGCAGAATATCTGAACTGAAATAGCAATGGTCCCCAAAGCACAGGGCAATATTTAGCATTGCATTTGATGATGGATTATCATAACATATGGCCGCTGAATGTGGCCCATGTCCAAGATGGTGGATTAGCGCCTTTCTCTGTAAAAGTAATTGGGAGTGGGCATATAGGTGCTCTAAGCTGACACAAGCCATACGGCTCAGACATTGGATGACTTCCAGCTCATGCCGAAATGTATTTTTGAGCCAGACTTTAGCTTAACATGGAATAATAGAGTGAGAAGCGTTCCACACATGTTTTGTGACAGATTTGGCGGTCATTGTTTTGCAGTTTTCAGAGACTTCTATACTGGACACAGTTGAATTTAAACTGTTGACTCTCCCGTCCTGCTAGGACTGCTCTTAATTTTGCTTGTCGGCTATTTGTCACAGCATGCATCGCAGGGAATGTTTTCCTTTGAACTCAAGAGTTGCAAAGCCTGATCCGGGGGAGGCTCAGTGTTTTCAGAGCGGGGACCCCCCCCCCCCCCCCCCCCCCCGTGGGACAGGTGTGTGTCTGCTGTGCCCGCAGGCTGGGTGGTGCGGAGGATTGGGGAAAGGTGGGAGCGAGCCGGACATTTGCCGCGAGGCTCGTCCTGGACTCGTCTGTTTAGCCAGCCAAGCCGACCAAACGCAAACCAGATGAGGAAGAGGACGAGGACGAGGACGGGGCCGTGGGTGGGGAGGGCTGAAGCCTGGCTCGCCCTCCCCTTCGCTCTGCTCCCTTCACCTTTTGGCTCCTGTGTTGACGCTGGAGGGCGGTCGATAAGATACAGCCTGATGATACCCCGTGGTGCGAGCGATAGCGGCTACTGTGTTTTTGCTGCTATATTTTCGCTGCAGGATCATGACACCCGCTCAGATGGTTGTGTGTTGTGTATGTATTTGAATGCCGGCGAATGGGACACTTTAACACTTTATGGAAACTTAAACATTACTCCTTTTTCTTTTGGCTCTTACCCGGGCAACCCGATATATTTGATTACATAATGTATGATTTTGACACAGTTTTGACTTCATTCATTTGATTTAAAACTAACGATACACAGGGACGCGTTGGGGTTTCACCACCTCGGGGAGATGTATCCCACTACGACAGACACTCAAGACATTCCACTTAAATTGCCGCTTTGCAGTCCATACAAAGGAGACTTTGTTAAAAAAAAAAAAAAAAAAGTACCTGACAGCCCATATTAGGAATCCTCCTCCATCTCACTTTTTGCACGGGGCTAACTGGTAGCCGCCCTGATCTGGCAGGATCACACACTGTTTTCTTTAGGGATTTCTGAAATGATTTAATGTGCCATTATTTGCCATCCTATGGCTTGGGTCCTAAGCCTTATATCCTTGAGAAGTCTGCTTCACTGGCTGCACTGCGGCCATGGGCTGTTTGATTATTAACCTAAAGTACCACAGAGCCATTGATGTCTAGTCGTGTTCGAGTGACTTCTCAGCTTGCCAAAGTTTCTTATTCAAGTTTACATCAGGAGGCCAAATGAAGCTCAGTTCTTTCTGGGACTAAAAGTGTCATCATGGACACGCGTCTAGTTTTTTATCTGCAATGACTTCCTGGATCTAAGTTGGCTGTAGTCGTCCTTGCCTAGTTGCCTAGTTGCAGCAAATATTAAATCAAGTGCTTTAAAGTAGAAATTGAGTCGTAACACATGTACCTATTGATATATTTACTCCCTATGAGATCATCAAGGTGATGAGAGGTAAACCTCTATAAATCAACCCTACGTATTAACCTTCCCAATCTTGGCTATGGCCTCTCAGTTTCAAAGACAAACCGCAGATATTAACAGTCCCTTTTTTAGAATGAGAAACCACACACACACACACACACACACACACACACACACACACACACACACACACACACACACACACACACACACACACACACACACACACACACACACACACACACACACACACACACTTGTGTGTGTATATTAGGTTTTAGCTTGATATCCGTGCTATTTCGAGCACGTTGAGTGAGATCAAAATGCAAGGTTGCCCAGCCAGTTGGCATGCCAACACAGACCTCATGAGGGCCGGTCCCGGTGGACATGATCGGCCCGGACCCCGGTTTGTGTCTGATGTCTGGAGCGGGCCTTCGGGGGCCATCTTTGTTCCCTCCCCCACCCCAGCCTGCTCATTCATCAATCATCGTTCATTCATCTATCGCTACCTTTTGCCGAGGCCACAGGGGCCTCTATGGGCTCCGCAGATACCGCCGCCCCTCCCCTCCTGACATACGTTTTGACAAACAGAAAGGGCGCAAGCTGCCAAAACAGACGGATCTCTTCGACGGCTCTCTTGTTTACGCTGCGCTGTACTGGGA
This sequence comes from Lota lota, assembly GCA_026745465.1. Classification (NCBI taxonomy): domain Eukaryota; kingdom Metazoa; phylum Chordata; class Actinopteri; order Gadiformes; family Lotidae; genus Lota; species Lota lota. The sequence continues at coordinate 1,160,830 of JACYXH010000035.1, forward strand.
GAGGACGGGGCCTTTGACCCGAGTGGCCCCGTGTTTAAACTGTGAAGCAGCTGAACGACACTTAAAAGACTCAAATAGAAAACAGGGGCGACGTTAGGATTCCGACCCTCCGCTGTCATGCGCCAAGGAAGGAAGTGCTGAGGGAAACGTGACCCGGCTGTGTTCGCGGGATTCGGCCGGTTTGATTGAATAAAAGGAGTAGGGAGAGAGGTTACTGATACGGCGTATCAAGTCGCAGACTTTGTAATGGATGCAAGTGCTTCTGCTCTCCTCGTGACCTTCCCCCCACGAAGAAGGCCGTAGGGCGGATTCCAGCGCACGCTACGTAGTCCTCGTTGGGTTTTGGAGAACAGAACACACGTCCTGCCGTGCGATCCTGGCGTCCTCTGGGGTGTTGGCGAGGTGGCAGTCAGAGCGAGACGATTAGTCTCCAGCTGGCATCGGACCCCAACGATGACCTCGCTCAACTCACCGCAGTAGCTCATTTTGATGAGCGGCGTTGTCCTATGTCTGCCGTTGAAGTTGTTTTTGAATAAACACTTTCTCCTCGTCCATGTGTTTTTTTCTTTTTTCTTTTTTCTTTTCATGACTGCTATCCGTAATAAAAGTTTCATTTTTAAAGGAACTTACGAAAGCAAACGGGGAATCAGATGTCGTCGCTTCCTGAAGACGTCGAAGTACCGAATTCGACGGTTGGCCTGCTCTCTGCGTGCTTTCTTTGTTCGGTGTGGTGCAAGCCCTGGCGAAGAACATTGAAACGTTGCGTGGAACCTGTTCCCGTGGCGTTCCCCAAAGCGCCAATACGGGATCCATCTCTTTACTCCTCTTTTAGTCTTCTTTTAAAATGCATTCCCAGGACACACTGCAGCTCGCTGGGGACTGATCTCTGCCAGTGGTCGCCGCCTTTTCTTTATTTTCTGTGAAACGTTTCCCCCCTGAATGAGAGCTCCTGGTGAACCGTTTACAATGTGGGTACTATCGCCAACCTTCACAGAGAGAGGGAGAGAGGGGAGAGAGGGAGAGGGAAGGAAAAACCCAACATGTTAGAATCAATACATCTATTGTTTGTAAACCCCTCCACACTCGACTCTAGAGTCGTCACCACCACCAACCCGCCTCAGAAATGTGGTGTACACTAAATAGTGTTTGTATGGCAGCTGTCAGCTTGGGGAGCTAAATTAGACAGAGGGGTAATTCCAGTGTCTTTTAGGAAAATGCGATTGGACGTTTGAAAATGCCTTGTGACGGACGTAGCACTGATGATGTCACAGTGGTTACGATCACATCGCCTGTTGCTCACCGCGGGGGGGGGAAATTGGGTCTTAACACTCCAAATGAATCCATTAGGGTCTGACTGATTCAATAAACACCCCACTATCTCCGCTGTACAACTGCCCAGATAGGCATCAGAGACAACAGGGCGCCCACTTAGTGGAAATGTATCGCTGGCAGTGGATGCAGATATTGAACGTGCGTAATACCAACCATCTTCAGCGGCTAGCCACACTGTTCGCCAGAGGTCGTCCCTACGCTCACTGTAAGTAAAGTGTAAGTCAGCCTGTTAGCCTGTTAGCCTCCTGCTTTACGGCAACTTAGTTTATTTACAGCATGGCTCAATTCCACTGCGAGGGCTCGTGCCCGCAGGCCTTGGGGTAAAGACCTCCCAAAGCCTGTAAACCGGACCGCCAGCTCACACCTGCCCCTGGAATTCGTGGATCACGACCCCCCCACCCCCACCCAAACCCCAGATTGTATTTTGGCTGATTTAACCTTTTTAACAGATGTTAAAAGCCAACTGTTTATCTCTGGCATCAGTGTCGTACGGAAGAGGCCCTTCATTGCTCTCGGTCTTTCTTGAGGGGCCTCCCCTCCCTGCAGCCTAACCCTGCTGCATAGTCCTGATCACCACACTACCATGGATAAAAACACCATGCACCTGTTCCTCCTTTGGCCCGCTCTGAAGTGCATAACAACCGGGCTCGACGTGGATCCCCGGCGCGGTGAGCTGAGCTCAGCCCTGTCTGTCACCGAGTTGCCTGTACTCAAGAGTTTTACTTTTCAAAATAAAAGCGCAAAAAGCCCCTGGCAACATGGGTGTTTGGTCTGATTCCAAGCCAAGGGCCGTTAAGACCACGGCTCTGGGCTTTGGACTGCTGAATTCTCACCGTATTTAATTAAAACATAAATCATGGCTGGAAGGTGCGAAGACTTCAAAGGTGTTGAGGGAACAGCTCCCTTGGAAGGGTGAATTGCTCACCTTCCATGCTGCTGCTAGGATTTTAGTCACCTTCAAAGGCATGACGATGATGTAGAAATACACTATTGGGTTGTTTCTTGGTGAGAATGCTACCAGTCTGTTAAGGTTAATAGAATGACTTGTTTTCTGCTTCTTTTTTGTTGTAGTTACATCATTGTATTATAGTATGATTCACAAGACTGTATTTATATTTCTACTGTTGTTAAAGCATTTCCGTACATTTTATGATGCACAGTATTCGACCAATAAGGGACGACAGGTTTGTGAACTCGGTTTACATTCAGTAGGTCAAACCTTGAGCGGGTCATTTTGTTCTGATTTCCGTCCCTAACCAACAGAACAACCCAGTAGTTCATAGCGTCCGTCTTTATTCCACTCTTGGAAGTCTACCAACAAGGTGGGGACCGATGCCTGTGGAAGAGCGTGTGTTGTGCTTTTCCATGGAGACATGACTCGCCGAATAATCACGCGTGCATTATAGACCCGTACTGTTCACACACAGCCCAGATTTGTGTGAATGCATTTCTATACATTGAACCATGACAAAAAACAGTTGGGTATGTAAGAACTAGGTGGCCTAGTGGTTACGTTGTGTACATTTTATTTAAGTTAGATACTACAATTTATAGCTGCAACTGTACGGGATTGATAAAAAATCGACCCAGATTTTTCAAATTCAGATATTTACTATGTTTCATGGCTACGATATCCATGCCACCACAGATCTTAATTGCCTTTCCTTTTGAAGTCATTTACTCCCCCAAGTCAGTTTTTGTAATTGAGAAACAGTGGTATACATGAACTATGCTCTGTGGACATATCAATCTTTCACCCCCCCCGTGCCTGTTGAGAGGTCTGGCAGCGATCTGACCTGTGGCTTATGACAAAGGACACTCCATCAATCTTGCACATGAAAAAATAAACCCACCAGCTGTTTGCAGCGCTGTCACAGGCAACAAGGAAGGGATACTGTGTCGCCAACTGGTGGCTAGGTAATGGCGCGACCTCAAGGAAAGGGAAGCCATCACTTTCCACAGATTGGAAACTGATTTATGTAATGGCAAAGTACTTTTGGTATTTATATATATATATATATATATATATATATATATATATATATATATATAATAGTTTCAGTCATTTCTTTCCACTGATTGATGCAGACTGTAAATAAGGTGAGATAAGTGGCTACTAAAGCCTTTAGTCATAGCGTAACCCATAGCGCTGAGGATATGAGTCACTTCTGTCCAGTCTACCACACCCCCGACCGGACAAAGCAACTCTCTGACTCCCGGGCCTCAATGTTGTGCTTGGATCGGAGGTGCATCCACCAGGAGCAGGTTTAGTAGAAGGTGTCCACTGTCTTAAGACGGGATTACACCCCGGAATGCCTTCTAAACCTTCCCGGAATAAACTGTCCCATTCCTGTAGCATGCTGTCGAACCGAGCGATCCTTCTTAGGATTCACTGTGGCGTCCTTTTCCTTCCAGTCGCTTTTTTTTTGTATTTCAGTTATTTTGTTTACAGTAGGAGGAAACGGGAAATGGAATACATCAATTGAAGTAAATAACAGCATGATCTCATTCTGTTAGGAACGCATCAACACCTTAATTTGAGTGATTACTAGCCTTTTGAGTGATTGAAGCTGTCCTTTTGTATGACCTAGACCGTTCAGCACCATTTTAGTACTGTTTTCGGACCCAGTCCGTTAAGTCATTTAACCTGTTCTGTTCAATTTCAAGTGCTTGAAAAGGGAAGTGCCTGCCATGCAGCGCTTCATAGAGTAAGCATCGTAATGTGCTGATGGTGGCGGCGAGAAGTCATTCCTATTGACCTGGAGCTATTAAGTGCCTCGGTGCACAACACTTACTCACTTCTGTTTCACATGTTGCCAAAAATCGAACCCCGCGTCTCCTTGTTTAGTTATCCGAGGTTAATCAATAGAGCGAAGAGCCTGCACACATTAATGAAATGAAGAGTCTTCTTCCCCATCCAATTAGACAATAGACGGAGGGAATACCCTTGAGAAATGTGTTCACATCTATATATAGGTACTGATGCTTTGCTCCATTACAGCATCAATTCAACTTTTTTATTTTTCTCTGAGTAGATCCCTTCATTTATTTTCTCCCCTATTGAAGCTAAAGACAAACCTTAGCATTATGGTAATGTTATATTTCTTTAGCATTCACTACCCATTAATTCTCCTATATCCAAATTCCATAATCGTGGGTGTGGGTGTGTATAGTGCGTGTGCGTGTGCGTGTGCGTGTGTGTGTGTGTGTGTGTGTGTGTGTGTGTGTGTGTGTGTGTGTGTGTGTGTGTGTGTGTGTGTGTGTGTGTGTGTGTGTGTGTGTATGCGCTCATGTGTATAGTGCATGTTATGGGTGTGTGTGTGTGTACGCCCGCATGTGTATAGTGCGTGTGTGTTTATGAATGTGTGTGTGCATGTGTATAGTGCGTGTGTGTGTGTACGCGCTCATGTGTATAGTGTGTGTGTGTGTGTACACGCACATGTGTATAGTGGGTGTGGGTGGGCGCGCGGGTGCCTGTGCATGCGTGCGTGTGTGTAGCACCTACCGGCCCAGTGACAGTGGTTGTAAAGTCCAGGCGCTGTAAGGTTAGACACATTGCCCCGCGGGACAGGACTGAGTTAGAACTTGGCCTTGATCAGGAGTAGCTCGGGTTACCACCAGCTGCCCACCCACATTTTGCTGGCAGGTTAAAGTGTCTGAACTGAGCCCAGCGCCAGCCGTGAGCTCAAGCCCTAAGGAGTGTATTGTGTCTCCGGCAGGCCTGGTGCCCAGCTGAAGTATAGGTTTAGCGCTGCGAGGGAGGGGGGGTTTGCGGTGGGGACTCACTGGTCAGACTGGGCCTAGCTTAGGAAAAGCTACAAATCAGAGATGTGCTCCACCCCCGGCCTGAGAAGCGCCATATAATGCTGGAAAGTGGCTGTCGGCGAAAGATATTTACACACCATCATACAGAACACATCACTTTTCATGAAATGCTTGTTTAGTTTGGTTGGGTACTAATAAAACGTGTGTGTGTGTGTGTGTGTGTGTGTGTGTGTGTGTGTGTGTGTGTGTGTGTGTGTGTGTGTGTGTGTGTGTGTGTGTGTGTGTGTGTGTGTGACTTGATGTTGACGACGGTTGCCGTGCGCCGTCGTCTCGTTCGGCCGTCTGCGAGATGCGACGAAGGGGTCTCTTTAAAAGCAATGATCACAGCGGGACACGGACTCAGAGGGCCCAACGAGGAGCCTTCCGCAGAGTTTACGTCTCCGATTAGATTGTGGTTAATAGTGCGTGAAATTAAACAAAACCGCCCGTCAGCTCTTTTATACTCACATGTGCTTTCCTCACATTCTCCTTCCTCCTCTTCCTCCTCTTCCTCCTGCCCTCCGAGCTATCATCCACTTCCCTCCGCAGCCATTCCCGGCTACATCAGCCCCCCCCCCCCCCCCCCCCCCCCCCCATAAGAATTCCCAGAATCATTCCTACATACGGGACGGTGGCCGGATGACGCCGCCCGTTGGCGCATTGCTGGGATTGTGTGTTTGCCGTCATGGCAACCAAACTGGTCAGGGAGTTCGGGGGTCGGTCGGGTGGGCTTTGTCAAAGTGGCCGTTCCCGATTGGATGAAAGGCCGACATTGTCAACGTCCAACGGGTCTCTTTGTGTGCGGACATGTTTGACAGGGGGGGGGGGGGGGGGGGCAGCGTGTTTGTTGACTCACAGTGGGAGGCCTTCGGGAACCAGCCGTCTGGCCCCCGATGCCGGCACCGCTGTTCCGCGCAGTGGAAGCCTCCGGTTACTTACCTTGCATCATAAACTCGTGCGGTTCTGGAGAAATCGAGGACCTCACTGCAGCTAAACGAAAAGAACGCGCAGTGCTCCGTTTCCAACAGTACAATTTGCCGTATTTGAGTTGTATTTATGTAGGTGAGGTCTACCTCTACCTGACCGTAACATTGTCAGCACGTGCCTCCCTCAAAGGGGCTGACACGCACTCCTGGCCGGGCACGTCGTCTTTTAAGAGCCTTCGCTCCGCGGACGTCTCAAACCGCCGTCCTCTTCAGACGCTGCCCGCTGGGAGCCAGTGGCGTTTATGGAGCGAGGGATCCGCTAGAATCACTCCAAACTTTGCACAAGTTATTTGTGTCAGCACTGATCCACTGTACGTGTCACTGGTGGTATCAGATGTAGTAAAAGTGTGGGGGGGAGGTGTGTGTGTGTGTGTGTGTTGGAAGGGGAGGGGGTTCAGTAGCTGTTGAGATACTACAACAGCTGGTACCTCCGATCCGAGTACGCCTGAAATGTTTGGCACTAAAACCGGACCGAGGCATCTAAGTGTTCATTCCAGTTAAGTGTAAACACGAACAGGTCGCCGTGATCCATCATTGCCGTGACGCAAACCCTCGGCCGGTCTTTGCTGTCAGTGCACAGGGGAAGTTTGTAATTGCGTGGATCTGAGGTGGTGTGTTTGAGTACTGGTCTGGGTGGTGTAGCGTGGATCTGGGGGTGTGTGTTTGAGTACTGGTCTGGGTGGTGTAGCGTGGATATGGGGTGGTGTGTTTGAGTACTGGTCTGGGTGGTGTAGTGTGGATCTGGGGTGGTAGGGAAGGGAAGCAGCTTCAATGAGCCCATCTATAGAGGGTAGTATTGTCTGTATTGCATTGTATTAAATGCATTGTCATTGTGGTTCATTGACTAAAAACCACTAAGGGCTAAACTGTTTATCTGTGCAACCAATACGAGTATTTAAAATGATTTGGATTCCTATATGTTTTGGCTCTAGCTACTTGGAGACATGATTGGCTCTCGGTTAAGTGAACAGAAATCACTTAATGGATTTGGTATGGTACATAATGGATTAGGATAGCTCCGTTCACTGACTACAGAGAATTTTCATGGCGTGTTGATAGGTTTATGTTTCACATAAGTCACCCCGTGGAAAGTTTACTCATACTGGAGAATAAGGTCTCACTTCTGAGACTACGACATCTGAGCTCAGCTGCCACTTTGAAACGCCTTCTCCAGTTTTCTCTGTGCACTGTACACTGTTCTGTATTGCTTAAAGTAGCATTGGTCTTGGGGGTTTCGAAGATGGATGTATTCTGCCCAATACAAACATTTGCTGTAAGATGTGTGTTCACAGACCCTCCCTCCCTCCCTCCCTCCCTCCCTCCCTCCCTCCCTCCCTCCCTCCCTCCCGCTCCTCAACCACTTCTGACTAAAGCAACACCCCCAGGAAGAAGGTGCTTTTCAAGGGAAATAAAGAAACATGTCTCCTCTCCACACCTCTGCGACCAAGTTTGGGATTGACGGACGGGGGTTTTCAGTTTCAATGCGCCTCGACGCTGGAGTCCGCCACGGTTAGTTGCAGACGTCCCTCTGATTAGGATCGTTGTTTTTCTCCTCCATCTTACTCTGAGATGAACTCCCTTGCGTGCTTCACCCCCTCCCCCTCCAGCCACCAAAGCACTGGAGTTCAGGGGCCAAACCCCTCGGATCTGGCGCAGAAGCCGGTGTTTGTCTTGGCAGGCGTTGGACCTGAAAAAATGTCTCTCTTCCTTTTACAACTCTATAATGGCCATCAAACCGGGCGTAACCCCCTGCAACCGCTGGCCCCCTAGTTCCAGAGCCCCCATACGCTCGGCTCCTTCTGAGCAGGGGCCCTCGGCCGTTACTCTCAACTGTCACCGACGCACGCCATGCCCTTCTCCCGCCGGGTTCGGCCTCCTACCCCGTGGGGGCCCGACCGCCCCGCCCCATGGCGACCTGATTTACGGGCGAAAGCGATCGGGTGACGCGGGTTTGTTTGCGCCATGTATTTACGCTGTCACTCGCTGATCCACACAGAGCCGTCCAATCAGACGCTGACATGACCAGTGCTCACGCCTATGTATTTATGGGGGGTGTTAAATGTGGGCATTCTCCGTGTGGCCCGAACGCAGACGCCCTAATTGGGCGTCTTTCCTTTAAAAAAGGAAAGCAAATCCCCAATGCCAAATGACGTCGCTGTACACAGTGCAAGAGTGTTGCCATTGTGGGACCGCACACATTCTAGGCTCTACTTTAAACATGCTGCATTTCCGCGTGGAGTCTGTGAGACCGCAAAGCATCATTGGTCTGGAGTGTTCTGACAAAGCGTTGTGTTTTAAACGCTTCTCGTCGACCCGGGGCTGACGGCTGTCAGCAGTTCCTTCCTCTGGGACTCGTTCGAGGTGACGATCCCCTGCGATGCACCAGCCCGGGACCGTCCCATGGCCGACAGGGCGACCGAGACCAGGGGGGTTATTTTAGGTCCGAGGTGACATTTGGGAAACATAAGTCACCGCTGTCAGCTGCGTCTGAATCCCCCCCTCCCCCTTTCCTCCCTCCCCCCCTCCCCCTTTGTTTATGTAGGACACTACTGTTGTGTAGTGTTTGTAGGATAGTTAACATTGTATTACTATAAATCCACCTTAATGTCTCTCCGTTGAGGTGTTTTGACGTCGTAGGACATTATTATATATATATATAATATATTATATATTATATTAACGCATCATTATAATCCATTATTTGCATAAATTGATTATTTAAAGAAACTCATATTTCGTGGCATTTTAGCAATAGCGATACGATCAAAGACAAAGATGTTTTATTAGTTGTAATCGTCTCTATGGAAGGAGTGCGTATTCCTCCAGACTGCTCTCGCTTTCTGACATGCTGGTTTTACCCGAACCCCACTTGCTAAATCAGTGTGGCAAATAACCTGCAGTCCTTTCCCGAACACAATTGCTATCCAATTTCCGTGGCTGCACAAAGGGATAGCATGTTATTAGCTTTTCCTCCTCACAATATTTATTGAAAAGGACAGCATGCCTGCATTTCATTTAGTTTGGAAACCGAATTGTTTTCAGATTAAACTTTTCTTCTTTTTTTCAATCTGGGTATAAAACTTCCTACTGTTGCACTTTTTTCTTTACATACTTTTTTTCTGTCCATAGCCAGCCATAACTCTTGGTACTTAATAGCCATTACTTGCTTTTTAATCTGCCAATACCATTTCTGAGCTACTTAATCAAACCTGTGCATATCTTCAGCTTCAGGCACAAAATAAAGAAAGTCATTCCACCCCATTCTTCATGAGAACCATAAACGGGTCGTTTCTCTCCCTTTACTTTCATCATGGCAATTTTCTTGCACTGATTTTTAATGAAAAAGTCGAGTCGCTTCAACGGTTGACTTGAAGGCTGACCCCAGTGTCCTTAAATGGCTGTGCATGCGTCTCACGTTCTACAATGGTAGCTGGGAGTGGGGATTGATGCTGATGACGTAGAGTCTGTAACACACATGTATCCACAACAGGTGTGTGTGTGTGTGTGTGTGTGTGTGTGTGAGTGAGAGTGTGTGAGCGTGTGTGCGTGCGTGTGTGCGTGTGTGAGCGTGCGTCTGCAATACACCATACCTGCTTACACGTCACCTATATATCATATACATTTAGAAATCCATCAAGGACTTGTTCCCAGAAAGGACTTGGCGCGCTAAACGCTCAACTCTATTACTTGCCTCTGAAAGTGCATTTCAACACGCTTCTTGGGGGCGGGTGTATTTCTTTCTCTTCCTCTCCATACTTGCGCTCTGCAAACGGTTTAGTGACGGCTGTTGGCCGCATGTTCTTTATTTAGAGGGAAACGGAGGCGAACCCTCGCCAGAGTTCCCGGCGAGATATTTGTTTGTTTTAGCGAGGCCCCAAAGCACCAGGGGCCACACAGGTGGACCCCTGACAAGTGCAACAGACAGATAATAAACAGTCTCCTCGGATTGTTGCAGCCGGGTTCCGACGGCAGTCTGATATCAGACTATATTATATTATTATATTATTATATCTGACTGTTGGTTCGCCAGCAGACGGGGAAAAAGGTGCTCTTGTGAGTTTATACTCGGAGAGGAAAACCTCGAGGACGGACACGGGACTCTGGAAAAGAGCTGAATTGCTTCAGCTCTTTTTTATACATGTATTTATATATATATATATATATATATATATATATATATATATATATATATATGTCTGTACCGATATTCTAAAGCACAGGTGAGAACTGAAATTCAGGCATTTTGTTTAGGTGTGAAGTGATTGCATTGCTTATATAAATAATATGAAAAAAGCTACAAATGGCTGCCTTGTGACACAAGGCTCAACACATAATCTTGCTGCACAAACAAATTGAATACTTTAATTTAATGATCTGCAATCAATCATTATGATGCAAATATTAGATAATGCAAATGTTACGTTAAATTATGTGTTATGTGTTATGTGAATGTTACATTTAAAAATAAATGTAGCTTTTCTCATTTTAAGTAAAACGAAAACGCTGCATAGTATAAATCTAAAGTAAGGTCATCCAAATAACTAAAGCCAAATCTTTGTGCAGTGTAGGGGGTCTTTCAAAACCCCTTCACAAATTGTCAATCAATCCGATTTTATAATTGTAAATCCAGCAGCGGCCCTGTCCAAGTCTTTTGAAGGTTCCACCAAACAGAACATACAAACAACTCAAATATTGACGAGTCGTGTCAGGAAGGCAACTGTGGCGACGACGGTTGAACCAAATTTATTTTTCTCTTTTTAATAAAAAAAACAAAACATATTGAATAATCAAACAAATCTGAACGACTCATAATATGTCTACGCAAGAGTCAATGTTCAAAGCATGCCCTCCCAGAATATTTCCTGGCCTCTGGTTTCAGCGAGTCCAGAAGTAGCTCTCATGATGATGCTCTCTGGTCCAATGTGCCGCGCTGCCTGCAATATGTTTATGCTTTTGTCTCGTTGAACCCCAGCTCATTAGTGGCCCCCTGGCACCCGCCTCCTGATGTCCCCCTCCCCCGTCCCGTCCCCCCGCAGACACCGGGCCCTTCGCCATTCGCCGCTGTGAAGATCAAAGGGATCAAAATCGAAGCAAAATAAATGCGTCCGAACAAAAGGATTCTTTCTCCTGGGCTCGCACATTGGAGCAATCTTGCACAAAACAGCTGTTCCCCCTTGCGGGTCTTTCTCTCTCGTTCCCTCTATCCCGTCCTCCTGTTCCCCCTGAATCACTTTCTCTCTTCAGCTCACCCACCCACCCACCACCCACCACCCACCACCCACCACCCACCACCACCACTTCATGAGTCATTCATGAAAAAAACCAAGATCCAAAGCTGAGTAAGAGGCAAACGTAGATGACACTGATGAGTGAAATATGCGCAACTTCCCAATCACCAGCCAGTTACCCGGTCTGTATCCTATACCCGATCTGATTGGCTATTGTTGCCTTGGGCGGGCCCCGAAAACTAGGATTGCCCAATGACAGAGCCAGCTAACTAGCGTGTAGAAAGAAGTCCTTTACACACACACACACACACACACACACACACACACACACACACACACACACACACACACACACACACACACACACACACACACACACACACACACACACACACACACACACTTTGTTTTCAAGAGGCCAACAGTATCTTGTACCTAGTACATAGTACCTATTCCAAAGGTGCGCTTGGTGTGTCTCTCTCGCCACCCTAAAAAACGACACTGGCTATCGGCTTAAAAACATCATATTTACTGCAGCTCACTCAACATTGAACCAACGAACAAACCGAACTGACAGAACTCTGCGCCGAATTTCAACCCCCAAACTAAAAGTTGGCACACGCCACTTTTCAGAACAATCAAACTTTTATTTTTGTCAACTCGATACCGCAAACCACATACACTCTTTGACTATCCAATATTTTCTAATAAACATGGTTGCCATTACAGAAAAGCACCGCACCACTTCGGACGTTAGCCACTCATTAGCCGCTGAACAGAGTTGAAGAATCAACACAGACGTGTGGATGAGGCACAGGGCAGTTTGTGTGTGAGGCGTGGAAGTAAACGATTGCTTATGGCCATGCTTGATACAGTGCATGTGCATCGTGCACACGTGAAACACTGTTCTCACATTTATCAATCAAGTCAAGTGAATTGAAGACAGGGCTGCAGCTAATGCCAATAGTGGATCGCTCTTATGGTTGAGAAGCCCTCAAATAATTGGACACCTGCACACTTGGGGTGGAATCATAGCGGCTGATTGCAACCTTTAGTTAACCTTAATTCAAATGAAGAGCAAAGCTTCTTACACCACGTGGATAGGGGGAGCGTGGATAGGAGGAGCGTGGATAGGAGGAGCGTGGATAGGGGGAGCGTGTACCCCCGCGGTAAAACACACGCTACACGCTACAGCATGTGCAAACCGTGTCGAATAAGAAACAAGCCAGATCGAATATTTATTGCGCCGCGTTACGTGTTGAAATATGTCTGGCTGTAGCGAGTCTGTCTCTGTTAAATAGCAAAGCGTGTGGATTTTCTTACTTTGCTGCATTTGTAATGTGGACGTGTATATCACCTCCTAGCTCAAGGCACAGATCTAAATGGAAGTCCGGGGGGGGGGGGGGGGGGGGGGGGGAACCCTGGAAGTTGCTTCTTCCTCCAGCCTGAAACCTAAGTGTGAAAGTGTGTTATGACTGCCTGCTCTGGGCACTGTTGGACAGTAGGGAAGGCTGACTGGTTGTGCAGGCTTCTGAGGCCTCTCTTCGGTTTGGTCAACAGTGGCACGCTGACTTCATCCAATCAAATGCCAACTTGTGTAGTGGGAAGATGTGGGGGTGAAGAGGGGGCAAAACCATTTCACGGCACACTGCGCCAAGCATCGGTGTTTGACGCCGCAGAGTAGAACCACCACCATCACCACCTTCACTGCCTCCCTGGCAGGGCTTTCCCAGCCTCTAGATCGGATCGGTTGGATTCACTGGAACGTGCCACGGTCCTCGTCCCACCCTCCACTGGGAAATTCTGAGTGGCGATCAGCGTGGAGACATTGTTAGGTTCCACAGAACGGTGCGCCGGCCCCCGCCCCGGCCCCCGCCCCCGCCCCGATGGAAAAATGTACTGGTTTCGAGGCAAATCATCTGCTCTGCGGCTGTGGCAGCTGTATGTGCGTTGAGAAATGTGCTCTTGCCTTTTGGAGACGTATAAAGCATACGAATGAAGGATTTACTGGCGGTAAAACGGATGAACAAGCCACTTGTGTAGCATAAACACATTAAAGTGGAGAGACTCGTAGAGGACAGCCAGTTGGAGCCAACGTTGGAGCCAAAGTGGCCCTTTAATGTGAGCCAGGTACTAAGAGAGTCATTACAATAAAAAACTATTATACATGACAATAAAAGGGAGAGAACTGCAAGCTGGCCTTCAGCATATGGGAAAGTGTGCGTTTGAAACTCTGGTTTGCTCTGAGATTTCTATGACATTTTGGTCTGGCGTCGTAGACAGGATTTGCAAACCTGCTTTTTTTTTAGGTGATTGTATGGTCTGTCTCTGTCTCTCTCCCCCCTCCCCCCCAATCTCTCACTCTCTCTCTCTCTCTCTGCTTTATAATCCAATGGTTTAGGTAAAAGTATGTGTGACATTACAGTCTACAACAGATTAGTACTGGATTAACAGTATCCCCCTAATGGATGCAGGATTCAGTGTGTTGACTGAGCATTACGTTATGACCTCAACCGATCCTTCATAATATGTATATCAAGTGTAGACACTAATTATTTAGTGTGGTCCCCCCCCCCCCCCCCCCCCCCCCCCCCCCCAAGCTTCTCGACCTCATGTAGGCCTGCTGTATTTCAGTAAGCAGCCGTTCACACCCTGCACTTTTTCAAACGGAGAAGAACTCTGGGCTCAGGCAGCGGCCAAACAAATCCTCCATCTGGGTCCCCCCCCCCCCCCTTCCCCCGACGGTGAGAGATGTTGCATTCGTTTCAAAAACCAAACCGGGGGGCCATGATTCATGGAGCTAGGGTCACACGGCACATCTCAGATTGGCCTCACGGACGTCTCCCCTCCTCTGCCTGCAGAGCAAAAGGAAAACACACACGCTCACTGAGATGGAAAGGACAGGTTTACAAGGCCCACATGTGATACATGGGAATTCCAGTAGTTCAGAATAACGTGGAAGAACTTCCAGTCCATGGGAACCGGATCGCCGGGGCCCAGGCTGTAGACGGATCCCACCGTGGCAATCTTGACGTCCTGTCATCAATCCTCTGATGGGCTCAGTGAAGGCCGATTCTTGGAAATTCATTTGATATCTATTTAGTTTAAGCTTTCAGTGTTTTTATTTGACCACGTTGTGTTGCCCTTTGCGTGTTGGGAATCTGAGGTGGGCTAGGATGTTGTGCTGGACGGTTGCGTGTTTGCTTTAATGGAGTTTGCGTGTTTGTGTGTTGGAAGGGAGGCATGTTCATTCAAAGGAGAGGCTTACGTCGGTAACATTTATTGATTTCTGCTCAATTAATACAGTGCACTCAACAGATCCGCTTGGATCACCGCTGTCAGGGAAGTGGCTCGCGTCCCGTCGGTTATGAATGGGAGCGTGCAGATCTATTGGCAGGGATGCTGCTCTGCACTAAACACATCTCGTCTCAGTAGCTATTAAAACCCCCTATCTCCTCCCGGCGTTCCAGGAATTTCCAATTCTTGCCCTCAGCCCGAATCTCTCTCTCTCTCTCTCTCTCTCTCTCTCTCTCTCTCTCTCTCTCTCTCTCTCTCTCTCTCTCTCTCTCTCTCTCTCTCTCGCTCTCTCTCTCTCTCTCTCTCTCTCTCTCTCTCATTGTCCTGGCACAGTAAGCATGGCACTAACCAACGCCACCTGTTGGCCGGGGACAGCGGTTACAACGCCGGGGGAGAAGAGAAGACGGCCAAGGCATGCTATTGGCCCAGGGTCGCCACAGCGATGGGAGCAACAAGGCCAAGGTCAAAGGGATGTTGGCATGTGTGCAGTAGGGGACATCATGTTCTGCTGCTCTTCCTATCCAGCAGGGGCCCGTGGGGCCAGCGGGGGGCTCTAGAGTTACAGGTTATCAAGGAGGAGATGAGGGGGGTGGGGGGCTGTTAGGTTTTTAGCCCAGGAACGCTGAGAGTAACTTTGGGAATGGAACCCAGAACCTTCCTGCTAGGCGTCTCACCCCCTTTCCCCCCGCTTACGTAAGCTGGCACACGACCTGTCATTTGAGTATGAAGGCAAAGCTTGCACACCCACCAGTGGATTAGAAACGATGAGGCCATTACATTCTGGCATGGCAGCCAACGCTGGAATACGTGTGTGTGTGTGTGTGTGTGTGTGTGTGTGTGTGTGTGTGTGTGTGTGTGTGTGTGTGTGTGTGTGTGTGTGTGTGTGTGTGTGTGTGTGTGTGTGTGTGTGTGTGTGTGTGTGTGTGTGTGTGTATTTATATATGTATTTATGTATATGTGGTGTAGAGGGGAAAGTAATGAATACGCGTTTGTCACTTTCAAGACGACCGCACGGTCTTTGAGGGGGAAGATGAAGCAGGGATTCAGAGACGGCGACGGTGGGGGGCGGGGGGGGGGGGAGGGGGGGGAGGGGGGGGTTGGTCAGGGGAGTCCGGTGGTTAGGGTCAGGGGTCAACTCTCTCGGATAGCCTCGGCGAGTGCGGGCCAGCCCCCGGGTCCTCGGCTTTGAAACGGGAGGAGCCGCTGCAGCCTACTGGTAACATACTGGTAACATACTGGTAACCACGCCCGCCATTTCAAACCCAGTTGTCGCGTCAGGTGCTCGCCATGGCTTATTTTTAACACCCCAGAGGAAGACGTTTTACGGGGTTATTTAACCGGGTTTGGAACGGGGGTCAGAGTATTTGCTCAGGTCACGGAATTCGCCGTGTTGCTTTTGCACCGGATTTGGAATGAGCCGGTAAAGGCAGCGATTGTGTAATGGCATGCACGGTGAAGACAAATGCATATAAATGCTTATTTTATTCTAAGTGTGCTGATGTAGAAGTTTTAAGCACAATTGGAGGAAAAATATACCAAAAATACACATGGGCCAATTGGAAATATTTGTGAAATGATTTTAAATGTTTGGTGTACGGGCCGTTAAACATTTATTTTAATTAACTATTTTACTATAAAGACTAAACCCTACAGCTCCAAAGAGCAGAACATCTGTTTGAATGATATCTCTCTTTAGGGCCCTGTTCCAAATGTGTTAAGGAGGAACGCTGAAAAGAGGTTCTCCGCTGGACACTTGAAAACATGTGGCAGCCTGGGTGCTGTAGCGACACCACATCAATTAGGCATCAGAAGTACGAGAGAAATGATCAACCTTTATCTTAATCAATGTTTCAGCACCTTTATCCCCCCCCCCCCTCCCCCCCCCCAAGCCGTGGGGGGGTGCAGGCCGGGACACTTGGGGGACCCCTAATGTAAATAAGAGCGTAAATGCGGTCATTAGTATTCTCGCTGCCACAGATGTCTGGGATGTTATGCAGCAGGGAGGGAGAGGGGGACGGATTAATGAATGCCTTTGAGCCGACCTTCGCTCATGGATTATTCAAAGCCGCCGCGCCAGTTGCTTCTGATTGTTTATGGGCCGATGCGCACACACTTTCACTATCTTTCTTTCCTTTTATTTACAAGCAGACGTTTGTCTTTTTAGTCACACCCAGGAATATGGTCCATTTTGACCTGGCAGTTTTAATAGAAGTAAAGTAAAGGTCTCTAGTGCACATTCATACAGGATTCTGCTTCTCTGCGTCTCTGAGACGCGTTTGGTGAAATACATGTTAGACACGTTTGACAGTTCTCTAAGAATACAAAGAAGGTAAGATTGCCCTGCAGAAATAGTTTCTGCACTTATTTCCAGTGGCGTTCTTCATAATTGATATGCTCTGAAAAATGCCATTAAGGGTTCTGCTTATTATTTTCATGCCAAAGCTGATTGGCTTTGTATAATATGCTAAACTGTGACTCGGGGCATACAAGTATCCATCTGTTATCCAACTGAAAGGGATGAAAGAAGAAATTAACATCAATAGCACGCATGTTTACAGTCAAAGGTGTGAGATGGTGTTGCTTCATTCCTGTATTCATTACTCAGAAACCCTGGGCACTAACCTTTTTATAGGGATTTCACCCTACATGCACCCTGGTTTTAAAGTCGCACTCGCAACCCCTGTCTTTGTTGTTGACAGGGGTCCCCCCCCCCCCCCCGTAGCACAGAACTGAAGATAAGTCACACCGCCGTCCAATCATGTCGCTCGAATTGGGCTTTGATCTCTTAATCAGACCCAATGAAGGGTGGTTACCGGGCAGAAATACCTGCCACCAGGGAGGGAGGTCTATCTGTGGTACCCATGTCCCGTCCCATTAGAAGTCTGCTGACCGTAAGCTCAGCAGACTGTCTCTCTCTCTCTCTCCCACTCCCTGTCTCTCCCCCCCTAACCTCCCCCCCCGCTCTCTCTTTCTCTCCCCCTCCCTGTCTCTTTCTGCCTGTCTCTCTCTAACGTTCTCCCTGCTGTAACCCCAGGCTGTTTGGAGGAGGCCTTGCAGCCAGCCAGATAGACCACAGCGCTGAGCTCTACCCTAACTCATCTCGGTAAATCTCCGCTCGAATGCGGACATTGTCCTTTTTTCCTTTGAGAGCCCTCCAGTTCCTGGAGGTGCTTGCTGTCAGAACACTTCAGTGCGTATTATACAGTTGAATCTTGAATCCCTAGTGGGGCAAAGCCACGGCGTGAACCAAGCCTAAAAAGGGTTGTTTTAAAGTCGGTACGTCTAAGCTGGATCTAGCCTTGATAAAACATATTAACTTGCTGTTCGAGCTGGATTAGATCACTAGTTCTTATTCTTAATGGTTGAAGGATTGGTTCGCGTCCCATCCCGTTAGATGGAGCGTCATCCCATTGGTTATTCCCGATGGGTTTGGCTCGCTCCTTTTCAAGTCATTGGTGTGAGAGGGCCTTGTTCTTGGCGCTTCCCTTGCCCCTTCATCTTGTTAATGGTCTGGCTCTCACTCATTAGTGGCCACGCTGTTCGCCAGCCAGGAGCAGCCATGCAAACACTCAGACGTCCACGCTGATGCCGTCTGTCGCCTCGAATCAGCCCCGCGGTCAGAGATTAGACTGGGAACTCTGCCGCCAAAATTCCCACCGATGGAATGCTTCTTGTGATGAGATGCGCCGCTATAAATGGCTGCCCCCCTTTTTTGAGTTTTTGTAACTTTTGGCTGTGGTTATGCAAGTGTCTTGGAGAGAAGGTTTTACTGCGGCCGAAGTTAAAGACCATGGGACACAATGCACGCTACGGGGGGGGGGTGGGGGGGGCAGACCAAGGACCACACGGTTGACAAGCCTAGCATTCTGGATGTGTATTTCAGGGGTATGAGGTCAGTCCAACAGACACAGGCCTAATTATCTGTAACAAACTATCTTTAAAAGGAGTCCCGGTTTTTGATGTGTTGCTCTTTCCTGCCACCAAAGTTAGAGATGCTTGCTATCATCATGAATACAGAAGTCACGCTGGTACCAGTTTGTTAGCAGGTAGACTGTGCGAGCTAACATTAATCATCTTGTAGGCTGTCTAATATAACTAATTGTGCCCCTTGGTAGAATTTGTACAATTTGCACAATATCTTGAAGCATTTAGAACGTGGTGGCAAGGTTTTAAGTAAGCTCTGGGGAAGAGCATATAAATATATTTGCATTCACCGTGTTCATTTGATGTACTTGTCGGCATTATCGGGGGGGGGGGGGGGGGGGGGGGGGGCGGGGGCCTTTCAGGGCCTCTGCGGTGCGCAGGAGAGACCAACGCAGGCTGTGATTATGCGCCTTTGTTTCCTCGCCTTGCTTTTTGTGTGTGAGCGAGGGTGGGAGCTGTAAGGCTAATGGGCACATTTGGGTTCCGTGAGGGCGGCATAACGCACGGCCTAGGAGCCAATCCAGCGGGGGGGGGGGCCATCAAGAGCTCCCGTCTCCTCCCATCTGAAGTCACCCCAAGTGATTCATTCAATGATATTGGAGATACTGTAGGGAAACCAAAACCAAATGAGTCCCTCCTCCTCCTCCTCCTCCTCTTCCTCCCCTCCACCACAAACCACACAACATTTTGGAAAGGCCTCGTCGCATGAAAAGTTGAAAGTGCCTCATTGCCCCTCGCCACCCACCACCCACAACCACCCCTTTCCCCTTTCCCCTCTCCCTTTAATGAAACAAGGCGAGCGTAATCCTCTGCAGAAATCCACAGCTGGTCGCAGACCTAACGGCCAGAGACATGAAGAGGACATCCACACTTGTAATGTTTAATAACTGGAAGAAGCCAGTGGGGGGGGGGGGGGGGGACTCGCGTCAAAAAGAAACATGTTACCCCATTTGTCTCTCACCCAGCGGGATCAGTGTCAGCGTTTCATGTACCTTTCAGGGGGGGGGGGGGGGGGGGGGGGGGCGGGGAACCGAACTGCTGCTAGCTGGAGATTCCAATCTCGACGTAACCCAATCCGTGCATCGAGGTGGTGGGTGTGTGTGCGGTGGGGCGTGGGTATGTATGTGTGTGTGTCTGTGTGTGTGTGTGTGTGTGTGTGTGTGGGGGGGGGGCTTTTTTGTGTACAAGTCTCTCAGTCACTGCAGCGCAGCCTCAGAGCTTGTGGTCCTGCATTCCGCGTGTTAGACACAAGCTGTCCCAATAAAAACCTCCCTATCGCCGCCTGCTTCATTCTAGCGGTCTGGTGGCAGCTTGTGTTGGGGGGGGGGGGGGGGGGGGGGGGGGGGGGGGATGCGGGTTTTCTGGTGCCAACCTCCGTGTTGTAGCTTTCTCACATCCGCAAACCAAAACAGTGGCATGCTGATACGTGCTCCAGACGCCAGCTGGGGGGGGGGGGGGGGGAAGCCGCTAACAGCCAAATAGCATCGGTCTGTCAGAGCTGGAGGCCGCCGGGCCTGTTCATTCCTGTGGGCCGGGTTGTCGTCGGTTACAGCCGCCCGCTCCAATCAGTTGGCACCGTCCGGGGTGGGGCAGGGTGGGGGGGGGGGGGGGTTGCCATATGTGCTGACAATCATTGGGTGTCACTATAATTCTGGTGACTGCAGAGTCTCTTTGCGGAGTAGGGTGGAGCCTGTGGTCACCGCAGAGTAGTCACCTGCCAGACTCCGGCCAGAAACCCCGGTAGCTCGACCTTGTTCTGCCCCCCTCGGCATAGCGTATGTTGACGGAGTTGGCTGCTTTTCTTCTTCTGTGTTTGCCGGGGCTTTTTGTTCAGTTAGGGAGAGTGGGACGTTCAGCTGGTGTTTGCAACAGCAACGTTGGAAGTTTATAGCCCCCATCCATTTTCCCCCCCAGTTGTCTCAACCCCCCAAATAAATTGGCAGTGTCTCTTCCCCCCCCCCCCCCCCCCCCCAATAACGTGGTTCAGCAGGCCCACACTTTGTCTGTGTGGTCTGAGATGTTCACATCACAGTGGACCCAACCTCATGTTCCCAAACCCACAAAGACGAAGGGTTAGGTTCGAAGAAGACACAGAGCTTTTGACAGGAAAGTGTTTCATTTCATCAGCGGTGATTATAGTATGCTTATGAGGAAAGGAGACCAGCGTTCCCTTTCATAAGGAGACGAGGTAGGAGAGAACCGGGCATTATGAACCAGCCCTGAGACACTGGATATGATGTGTTGCAGATGTTCAACTCTCAAAGTACCATCTCTGATAATTGTGCCTCAAATGTATCTTGAATGGCTGTCTTTGGGTTTCAATTGTTGCTCGGTAAGGCCGCATTCTGGCTGGCGTTTTTGAATGCAAGTGCTGTTGCTGTGGAGGTCAGAAGTGTTGTGTTTCTACCACCAAAATGCTAATTTACACAAATGTATAGCGAACAATGAACGATCCGTCCGGGAGATGACGAGTCAGTCTTTCTTGAACAAAGGAAGCCTTTGATTGACATTATTGCTGAGGCCTTGAGCAAACTAGCGTAGTTTTGGTCAAGAGCAGAACTTTTAAAAGGAAGCCATGGTTTTTTTGTTGCCAAATTGCAAATACGCAATTATCTCGGGGACGCTGTGTGACATCGTTGGTCAGCACATCTGCGGTCATGTCTTCTCTGTGAGCCATTTATTCCTTGATAAAGGCTACAAAAAGAGTTGTTTTTTTGTGTGTGGGTGATACCACAAAAAGGGCCAAACAACCCGCGAATGGAAAGCCCAGTCTGACCAGCTGCCATCCCTTGTCAACATGCCTCAGTAAAAGCATGACTTTCGAGGCCACAATGTAGTCTACAAAAAAATAAAAAGAAGTTTCAATGTTGCATTCTTTCGAGTGCTGTATTTATTTCCCCACGCCTTTGTCTCCGCTGCCTTTTGTTCATTACGCTCTTTTGCGCGTTGTTACACTTTTGGGGGGGGGGGGGGGGGGAAATACCTGCCGAGATCCAGCACAGCTGTGGGGGCTCGGGGACAGGGAGGCTGCAGGCGCTGGGCAGTCGCAGTGGGCCGTCTGCTCCTCGGCTCCAGTAAACACACGGAGCGTCCAGCCTGCCCACTCAGTCTGCCCCCGCAGCCAGAGTCAATGCGGCCACACACGACAGCGTCCGGCAACCATCCCGCCCAAGCCTTTTTACTTTTTGGTTCTGTGACTTGTGACGGATGGAAATGAGATGGTTCGGTATATGGTTTGTGGTGCCCGGGTTTTTAAATGCAGGTTCAGAAGGGCTTTTAGTTCAGGCAGCTGCTTTGAAAAGCCGAACCACCGTTCATCCATCGGCAACAGCAGAGAGTATAAGCCACGTTCAATGGGGGGATATTTTAGATTCAGAAAAATAACTTTTATATAAAGAATGACCGAACCAAGCGATGACGGGCACGTCATGAGCCAGGAGAGCTGTTCAACGAGTCGTTCAATGTCCTTGAACACGAGCAAACCCTACATCGGGCTAGAAAGAGCTCACAGCATTCACCTGCGCCACAAATCATCACTTTCAGTACATTTTCCGTTATTCACAATAGGAAACTTTTCTTGTTCCAAATCGCTGAACCCGGGTCCGTTTCCGCTCCGTCTCCGATTGGTGGAAGTTTCCTGCGGAATAAGTGAGAGCTTGGCTTTGTTGAGGACACTTGCATAACCAGTGTGGACCGACCCTGTACCCTTGCGCTGATGTCTGTATGCATCAGCGGTTTGACTTAAAAAGGCCGATAACGTAGTGACCGTCTTACGCCTTGTCAGAGCCATTTTCCACAAGCCTGCTTGCCCCGTTTGCTTTTAGCTACGTTTAGTCGTGCTCAGCATTTCTGTGCCTGAAAACGTGCTAGCTTGTTGAAATGTGGCGATGCAGCCCGAGACATGTAGCTATTTACCATGTAGCATGAATCCTGATGTAAGGGTTTCTGGAATATGAATTATTGTTTGGATATTGGCAGAATATTCTCGAGTCTGAGAATCAATTAGATTATTAATCCGGTACGTTTGTCATTCTTTTTATTTTGTATTAAAACATAAATCAATATTCATCAGATCAATCCACAGATCAATCCACCAGACCCGGCCTGGATCAGACCGGTTATAGTGGGAAGTGTTGCAATATTTATCTTTGTCCCAGCCAGGGGAAGGAATGGGGGGGGGGGGGTCACTAGGGGTCAGCACAGAGGGGTCAAAAGGTTACGTATCCGTGCGGACCCCTTGCTGGGAATGGCAGTGGGGTTAACAATAGCCCACTCACTGGACCACCGCGGGCCGCAGTAACACGCTACCCTGCCAATGTCAAAGTCCACGGCAGGAATGTGCAGGTGGTCAGCCAGGGCGCACACAGCAGCAGCGCGGTGTGCGTTCAAGATGCTACCGGTCAGCGTTGGACGGGTGACAATTCAACAGTCTGGCCATCTGGGAATGTGAAAAAATGTGATCTTTTTTTTTTGTGTTGCATTGTGGAGCGAAATTGAAAGAGCAGTGTGCGATCTAGTTTTTTTCTTTTCAATGTTTTATTATTTTCCGTTTTTTAGATGAACCATCGATCACAGTTACCTGTCCATTGTTGCATTCCTCGTAAAAAGGGCTTGTTTACTTTTTTTTTGTTTTCCGCAAAGTCAAGATGTATTTCGATGTTTCCCACCGTCGCCCTCCGCATGATGCACTGTTTCACGAGACCATTACCTTGAATTATCCGCAAGCTGCCCTGAGTAGAAACAACAATACGCCCACATGGAGACCTTCACTGGCTTTCTTGAGCAAGCAGGGGGGAGAATGAGAACTCATTTCCCCACCTCCCTCACAGCAAGGACTAGGAACCCCCAAACCCAGTCCACATTCATGTCCCAGCCGTCGATAATTTACCACTCTCCTTCTCACTTTGCAAAGTCAACATACTTCTGGCCACCAATTAACTACTGCAGTTTCCTGAGCGAAACTTGTGTCTGGGTAAACGATGTCCGTAATCACGCAGTACCTCGATGTGCTCCACGCTACAATAACATTTCTCCTCGCCACAATTATCACTCTGGGCCAGGGAGTGAATTAGAGCTCTTTTGGCCTCTGCTACAATGAAGCTCTCTGGGGCTGTCCTGGCAGCCCGTTCCTCAAACGTGTTTACAGAGCGTTTTAATAGACTCGCTGAAGGGGGGAATTTCTCATCAGGACCCCGTTTATTTGTTTTCAGGAGAAGCTATTCTTTGTTTTTCTTTTTGTCTTATCAGTAGGCCGCATTGCTGGTTGAGATCAGAGACATTTGTAAACATGCAAATACATGGACGAGGACGGCCCCATCACTGATTTTACAGCAGCTTGAAAACAATAGACATCTGCCCGTCCCTTCCTTTCAAACTCCAAGATGCGCTGATGCCGACTCAAAGTGATGGTGCGGAAAGTCATTTCCACCAACGTATTCAAGAACGTGTTGTTTATCTATTGCAACACAGTTGAAAACAACAGCGTCATGGCTTTGGAAGCCGTCGCTCCAAGTTTGTTCTTTTGGTACGAGGAGGATTTGTTGCCCACCATCGCCGTTCTGAATCATGCGTAGGATTGGCAATAACACGGAAAACTATATTTGTTGGTTCTTTATTTCCCGCTGCAGGTGGCACTGCACAGGGCAGACGAACAGGGTCCTTGCGTTGTTGTGAACCTTTTTGTTTGTTTGTTTTGTAGTAATGTACGGCAGCATGAGACGCCATATGTCCTGCAATGTTTTAACCATTCATTGAAATCGTATAGGAGTGATGCAGGTTGTGAGTGCTCTTAGCTTAGATACTCTTCGCTTAGATACTCTTGAGGGCTGTATACTGTACGTGGACAGATGGACGTTGCATCTGCGAAGCACAGGGCTAAGAGTGTTGGGGATAGGGCTTTAAGAGAGTGAAAAAAACTGGTTAGATGGAGGAGGAAGCTGTAATAAAGCAAATTGGCTCTTTTTATTTGCTTTGGCTCCTGTGGTGGAAATGGTCAATAATGAGGTGCTCTGTCGGACCTCACTTCAGTCAGTCACCCATGGTCTCCGTACAACCCCCGGTCTACGTTTACAAGCCTAATGTCTGTGGTTCTCACTCTCTTTCTCTTTCTTTATTGGTCTCTTTCCTTCTGTCTTTCTCTGTCTCTTTCACTATTTCTTTCTTTCTCACTCTTCTCTCTTTCCCTATAACTCTCTTTTCTCTCAGTCCGTGTTTCCTCTCTCTCTCTCTCTCTCTCTCTCTCTCTCTCTCTCTCTCTCTCTCTCTCTCCCCCTCTTCTCACTCCACTCCCCTCGTTTTCTGTCTGTTGTGGTCAGCAAACTCCACTTGACCGCACGACGCTCATGGTTTTCTATCACACACCGTAAACAAACAACCGATTACCGAGCGCCCGCCCTCCCTCCCCAATCACTGCCGTAGTGCTTGTTGTTTATGCCGGGGGCCACCGGGACTTTACTAGAGCCGCTCCCTTCACGGTGAAGCCCTAAAACAGGCAGTTTTTCTTGGGGGGGTTTGTTCACAAAATGTTGAAATAAGAGCGAGAAAGTATTCCTTCGGAGGAGCGGTCTGATTTGAATCATGTGCACAGATCTGAACAAAGACAAGTATGTTTCCCCGCAGGCAGGCGGACTGCTAATCACGGCCTTGGAGACGTACCATCATTTTCTCTTAATTTTTCTTCATCGGTCATTTGGACGGCGGCCGGCCATTCTCGCGCCAAACACCGCGAGGACTTCTTTGGTGGTTCTGTGTGAATGCGATCGATTCGCTGGGCCTGGATTACATCAAAACGATATGAGCGTTAACACAGCGCCTCTGCTTGGCGATCGCTGCACCGGGCTCTTTTGGGATGTACTCCATAAACGCCACGCACACATCTTGGGAGGCTCAGAGGCAATCGATAAAGGTGCAACGGGTTTCCAAGCAAAGTCGACTACATTCACCCCCTGTCCCACTTCCAAGCCCCTGTCGGAGCGTGTGTGTGTGCGGGGGACGGCTGGTTCAAGCAGCCTCACCCGGCTCCAAACTCCACAATGAACGGGTTTACTCATCGACCTGTGTCCTGGTGTTGGAGGATCCCAGTAAAGCCACCTAGGTGGGGTGTGGCAGCCACCTAGGTGGGGTGTGGCAGCCACCTAGGTGGGGTGTGGCAGCCACCTAGGTGGTGTGTGGCAGCCACCTAGGTGGTGTGTGGCAGCCACCTAGGTGGTGTGTGGCAGCCACCAAGGTGGTGTGTGGCAGCCACCTAGGTGGGTGTGGCAGCCACCTAGGTGGGGTGTGGCAGCCACCTAGGTGGGGTGTGGCAGCCACCTAGGTGGGTGTGGATTGGGCTTACACTGACATCCTCTGTTTGTAGATATTCTACACCTACGTGGGGTTCCTTTTGTGAGGGGTGGAGTGTACCTCTGAACGCTAAAGCTGAACATTGATGGGTTGTGATTATATTTTGTAGCAAGGAATCAGACTTTCTCAAGACAAATACTGACATTTGCAGTGTTAAAGTTAAAGTAAACAATTCAAGTCTCATATATGTATTTAACACCCCCAACTAAGTTACTCCAATAGGTACTTTATCACTTTATCAGGACCAAAAATGTACTTTGTGCTTATGAGTTCATGAAATTACTTGACTTAATAAGTGGCCTTCAAACTAGAAGCCTAATCAACATCTTGTGCATCAACTTTGCATAAATTCACTAAAAACACCATGCCTGAAAAGACTAGGGGCGTTAATTAACTTTTGAAGTCAACGGTTTTAATTGAAGAACAGTTGGCATCCTATTCAATTATAACCGTCCCAATCATAATTATCCTGGTAGCCGTGGCCAGGAAGTCCATTAAAGTTTAGTTATGGTTGATGAACCAAAGTCTTTGCATTAGTTTTGACAGAAACGTCTTAGGACACTTTTCAACGTCGTAGAAAATCAACCGCACATGTTTTGATCGTCCAGATAGGCGGCCGTCGTTCAATGTTGTCTTTGGCAAAGTGCAAAGGAAAAGACCAGAAGAATATCGCTCAAGAACAACTCAACCACCGAGATAGAGGAGATAAAAAGATAACGACACCAGATGAGAAATAAAATGAGATTAAGAAAAAAGAATATATCTCACATGAACTGAAATGGCGAATGTCCCATTTGGTTTTCGCTCTGAAACAAAACAACACAACTGGAAGCAGGAAGCCGCGGCCATGTGTCTCTGTGAGGGGCCCCTGAGTGGACCCCAGTGGACAGCAATATCTGCTTATATCAAGCTGTCACCACCTGCCTCGAGCACTCCTCCCGAGCCGAGTGGTGAAGTCAAAACAGCAAAAGACCTTGTTCTGAAACATCTGACCACCACGGCTGCCACCGCACGCGCACGCACACACTTTCAGTCCGCCAATGTGGAAAGCCCTTGTCCCCCGCGGCCCTTCCCCAGAGAAGACCTTGAATCGCACAGCCCAAACCCAGAGGGCCAGCACCTCCTCTTCCCCAGATGGGGGACGGGCGGTGGGCTCTTCTGTAAATCGTCTTGACACATGCTGAATCAGACGTGCTCAGGAACAAAAACGTTCCCAAGGTGGATGACATACGCCTGGGTCAGAGGAGATGTCTGGTGCCATGGCGATTGTCATGAGTGTGTGTCTGTAACGGGGCCGTTTTTTATATTCAGTACAGTGACAAGAAGTCAACCGGATTGTTATTTATGATGGAATGCAAGTGGTGATGTCGTGTCTGCTTACTTCCTAATATGTCTCTTCATGTTTTATGTAGGTTTTCCTCAAGGCATTAAAGCTTTGATTCAGACAAGAGCTGGTTCTTGACTTAAGGAAGAGCCAAATGGCTCTCTGGGGGTTGTCAAAACAGTGATGATAAAACGCAGACCCACACACATCCTCCTGCTCCTTCTTCTGTCTCGCCACACTAACTCTTCTGCTCGCTGCGTGTCACCGGGGGTGAACTGTGACTAAAGACAGGTTGTGATGTTGTGAGAGTCTCAAAGAAAGAAGGAAAAACTACCCAGCCTGTCTGCAGTCTAGGCTTCCTGTTTTGGCTTTTTTTACCCTGTGGAGCTGACAACCGGTCCACACTTTCTAAAACGAAGCCCATGATCGGACCATCGCACACCTTCGAAAGAAAATAAAACCCACTGAGGCGTTTGCCCACGGTGTTACAGAACAAGCACCATGTCTGCTGGCAGCTCTGTCTGGAGAGCTGGTCCAAGGTCACGTGACCAGGCCAGCGTCCAGCAGCGTTTGGCGATTAAAAAACAACAACACTCATTTGGCCTTCTTAGTGTAGTAACCGTTGTAGTATTGTAAATATTAACGCCAATTAATTCTGGATCCCGCCTGGGAATCAGGTGAATGCGGTCCACACACTGGCTGAAATCTTTCTAATCCGTAGGTTGGCTCTTGTGAGTTTGTAGGTCAGAGGGTAGCTTTAAACTCAAGTGATGAGTATTACTTCAAGTGATAGAACGTTACATTCAATCTTACTTGAGGGACTAACTTGCTTTTAATATAAACCATTAGACCTTTTTAACCCTCAGTGTCACAGCTGTGTTATCTGTTTTAAAGCCTTGGTAACAGCCTCCGGTCTAGCGTCATAGATCATAGATAGACCTTCATAGATCTTCGGCCAATTTACTGAATCCAGTTTCTCCATTAAATCTGCTCAATTAAACATCCAAGTAACTTTCTAATAACGGGCGGTCTGTAATGAATGTAGTCTCCGAGCTAAAAGCTAAAAGCCTGACCTGACGTTTCACAGCACCATGTACCACAGATGTACTATGAAGATACACAGGCCGCGCACCAGGCTAGCCACAGCCCACATCAGCAGCACTGAGGTAAACGTTGGCCTGGGCCATCTACGCCTGGGTTCAGAAATGGTTTAATCAAGACCGTCCTACACCCCGGATTTATTTACCCCAGCGTGTGGCTGTTAACAAGTGCGTACAGCCCATTATCTGCTGTTGCTGGGATGTGTGAATTCTTGCCCGGTGGTGTGTGTGTGCTTGCAGGGGTGGGGGGTATGAGGTAGCATAATGCTTAGCTCCCCTTCCAAAGGATATAAACATGAGTGCGCTCCTGGTTGGAGGCCAAGGCACAGTAAAAGAGTTCCCCAAGTTTTATTAGACGTGGCAAAAGCTTGGGAGTGTGCTGGCTGTGTTTTTAGGTTTGAGGAGCAGAACCTGCCATCTGATGCCGTACGATACACATGGGAAAATACCGATATACCTCAGTTTCACTGCACAGGGAGAACATTATTTCTGTTTGGCTTTGAACATACTGTTTACAAATGGATGTTGTTGGATAGTGACTGTGTTCAGTCTGTGGTTGGATCAGAAATAAAAAATAATTCTCTATTAAGAAGGGGGCGATAGCCAACAATATTCTTCTGTTTCCATGGCAAACGTATCTACCATCATGGCTGTAACTATATGTTTATATCTATAGCTTTATGTTAGGATATATAGCTTCACTAATGATATACATGTATCTTGCGAATGAGGTGTCATTTTAGGATATTCATTCAATAGATTTGAGTAACAAGCATTAAAAAGCAACATCATTTATAACCTCAGGTAAATAGTCTGGACTAGAGTGCTGGTCTAGAGTGGGTTTTTGTGAGGTTTAGGCCAAAGCCTTAACTGTCTTTCTTTACATTGTAGCCATAGACTGAGTCACCGTTCAACTCCACCTCACAAATGCAGTACAGTTACAAGTTCTCGTGGACAATATGCGTTTATGAACAGAGTCATACGTCAATAATATTGTGAACCGCCAATTGAACCAGTAATCAAATACAGCGGACCCAATCCTTGATATAGATGATAAAACACAGCACCCTGGCTTCCCCTGAGGAGAACATATTGGCTTACAAAAATGTTCTGTGTGTCTTGGAAACAATGGCGACGGAACCTTGAGAGACAATATCTTGAGGCGCTCAAAGGTAGGAACCGCATGCTCTACTGGGAGTATTGAATATTGGTGGAATATGTCATGGTGCTTATGAAGTGGAAGAAATTCAGCCGGTCCAAACCTATCCTGTTTGAGTTTTTTTTTTAATGTGTGCTGCTTTGAAGGGTGGACCTCCGAAGGCATCAGGGCACTTTCCCCCTTTTATCATCGGATCTCTCGGGGTTGCTGAAAAACTCGGTGCTTTTTTTCATTTCTGGTGAGGAATAGAGTGTGGTCTCGCTAGTGATGTCACTAGTGATGACACGCACACACGCACTATCGTCTTCTCCTATCTTCATTAGTCCCCCTTGAAATATGAGGAGTGAAACAGAAAAAAATGAAATGCTTGTGCGTTTGTTTGAAAACCTCATGTGTTCCCAGCTCAAAGGATCTTTTTTCGATGAAAACATTTAAGAAACTGCTTTTTCAGTGTCATCGACTGCGGCCTCGTTCTGTCTATTAAAACAAAGCGCTACGTGCTTTGTAGTTTGATTATGCAGCAGTTATCAATAGTGAGGGCTGCAGACATGGCCGCTTCGCTCGTCACATGAAAGGGAATCTTGTTTGGATGAAAAATAACGACAGAGAACCTTTGAACAATTAAACGCGTGTGTTACGTGAGCAGAGCGAATGTTCTCGCTCTCTCTCTCGCTCTCTCTCCCTGTCTCTGTCTCTGTCTCTCTGTCTCTCTCCCTGTCTCTCTCTCTCTCTCTCTCTCTCTCTGTCTCTGTCTCTCTGTGTCCCTCTCTGTCTCTCTGTCTGTTTCTCTCTCTCTCTGTCTGTTTCTCTCTCTCTCTGTCTGTTTCTCTCTGTCTGTTTCTCTCTGTCTCTCTCTCTCTCTCTGTCTGTCTCTCTGTGTCTGTCTCTCTCTGTCTCTTTGTCTCTGTCTCTCTCTCTGTGTCTGTCTCTCTCTCTCTCTCTCTCTCTCTCTGTCTGTCTCTGTCTCCATCTCTGTCTCTCTTTCTCTGTCTCTCTGTGTCTGTCTCTGTGTCTCTCTCTGTCTCTGTCTCTCTGTGTCTGTCTCTGTGTCTCTGTGTCTCTGTCTCTCTCTCTGTGTCTGTCTCTCTCTGTCTCTCTCTGTCTCTCTGTCTCTGTGTCTCTCTCCGTCTCTCTCTGTCTCTCTGTGTCTGCCTCTGTCTCTGTCTCTCTGTGTCTCTGTGTCTGTGTCTGTCTCTCTGTGTCTCTGTCTCTGTCTCTGTCTCTGTCTCTGTGCTGTGGCCCATGAAGGTAATCCATCGTAAAACGAGCTCTAGGGTCTGCATGGACAAATGCACAAGCTCTAAATAAGAATAGATTTTTATCGCTGCCGTTATCCAGGAACTCAATAGCGGCTTTGTACACTGAAGGATTTTCTTCCCTGGCTCGGAGTCCGCCAAATGGGTGGCCTGGAAAATGGCATCCAGGTTCGCCTCGTAAGCCATTAAACCAGAAGATACTGCTTTTGAACCTCTGCGTTTGTTCCTTGTTGATCTAATATTGATCTTGGCGCGGTTTTCCCTCCCGTGCCACAGCGTTTTGGCCGGTTCGTCTTTCACTGGTCAGGAGTAAGACTCCGAAAACGTTTTTTTTTTTGTGAATAAGTCTCCCGAAGTGAAGGGCATGGTTGAGCTTTTTGTTTCATCTCAGTGCTGCCAGGCTTCGTGCAGGGCTTGTCTGAATGGTGGACGTGTCTTCTGCTTTGCGTGGGGAGTGCAGCGGATTCTGTGGAGCGGATGTTCGTTAGCCTCTCTCGTTACAGGAGATGTAATGGAAGGAGATGGGGGGCATATTAGAAATATCTGCAGCACATCGTTCACGCCATGGGTTGATGCGATGCTGGATACTAGTCCGTCCACGATTCCTTGCATGGTTTCCATGGGGACCTTAATGCTAAATAGGGATTTGTTACTATTCTCGGCATCTAGATTGTTTTGTACGCTACTCACCGATGCTACATGTCGAACAACAGTCTCCAGTTCTAAATAGTGGAAAATAAATGGTTTTCTTAAGCTGTGGAAAAGCTGTGAGAAAACTCTTTAGAGGCAGACGTGTCAACCATTAAACGCCACGTTTGATAGGCCGATGTGACATCCTTTTTAAATGTGTGTTGTGTTTTTCTAAACCCTCACAGAAGCCCTCCAAGCTTTTACTCTTACAAATTACTTTCAGAGCCCTATTTTTGTTTGGATTTTTGAAGCTGACAGCGTGTGTGTGTGTGTGTGTTTAAAAAAAGTTGAGTATTCACTGAAAGCTTGTGTTTATACAAGGTCCGTCCATGCCAAGTCTGAGGGCTGCGGCGCTGGCTCTGGTATTTGTGTCGTCTATGCCTTAAGTCCTCCAGGATCGCTGCAGCATAATGAGAACAATATGGATAGAAGAAGCAAGACCCCCACCCTACACCTGACACTGCAGGTCAGATCAGGCTTTTACCCTCCCTGGCTCCTTCTGACCTTTGACCCGGTCAGTTAGAATGACACGCGAAAAGGAAACACACACACACACACACACACACACACACACACACACACACACACACACACACACACACACACACACACAGAACCAGACACTATCAAAACAAGGGTCTTTCCTCGCGACTTAAAGGGAACGGTCAGTGAATAGTCTCCTGCAGTTACTCTTGTTGATGAAGTATAGGACCTACCCTTTTTTCTTCTGAACTCTCTACATGGTCATCGCTGTTAGAACAGAACTATGGCTGTTAACAACAAAAAACAGCTGCTAGCATGCTACGCTCCAATCCCGAGCGAAGTCTGCCAGTCCCTCGCGTAATGCGCTCGAACCCCCCTGGTGTCACTTACGATTTGCACACTTGTTTCACTGGCGGTCCAGAGCGGGGTTTTTCTTTTTCTTTTTCAACAATCCATTTTTCGTTCCCAACTTTCTTTTCTCTTTTCGGTTTAACGCAATTACGCTAATGCCTCCATATTGCATTAAGCTCCTCTGAGCGTTCTGATTACGTTGGCGTAACGTAATCAGAACGCGTTTGATGTCCGCCGGGGCATGAAAGCAGCTGACGCCGTGCGCCGCTTTCCCAAGCCGCCGCCGCCGCCAGCCTGTCCCCGGGCCGATGGCGTCACGGAGGACGGGATTGTGAACGCCACATGAAGTCCTCGTGCCATCGCTGCGAGCCGCTGCCCCCCCCCCCCCCCCCCCCCCCCCCCCCCCCCCCCCCCCCCACGGTCCTGCTGGAGCCGCCTTGGTGGCCTGATGTTGTTCTGTGATTATTATTATTATTATTATTATTATTATGTGACCTCATTCTGATACAGTGCACGTTAGGACAGATGGAGAAACACCAGTGTTTCACCTGGAGATGGGAGAGGACCGTGGGCAGAGTTTAAATCAATCTGAAAACCTGCACCTGGGTGAATGTATTATTTAAATATAGATTCATTTGTTGGCTTGCCTAACTGAATGCATAAATAGAAGCGAACCGGGTGGTTTTTTCCACGGTGAAAATGAATGGCTGGTAGATGGGAATGGCTCTCGACTCTGACTCGGCGGCACAGGCAGAGGGAGAGAGTGCTGCAGAACAGGACAGGATATTGGTTATTTTTCTACTCCGTTCCTGTGAACAAATAGCTCTCATTACAGGGAGCTAATGGCTCCACAAGAACAACCAGAGGTTCGTTTGGTTCGTGAGTTTCTGAAAGGAAAGACTGACAGAGGTTTTGGGTGGAAGTTAGGTGGTGTGTGTGTGTGTGTGTGTGTGTGGGGTGGGGTGGGGGGTGGGGGGGAGGGGGGCGTGGGCCTTGTTAGTTCACAAAGACTGTTGGCTTGCCTCACCGCTTCTTTCCCATGGCAAAGTTTGGGCCGTTGATGGTTTTTTCCGACCCGGTGTGCCGTCCCGACGCTTGACATCACGAAATGATGTAGAGCGTCCGGGGAAACTCGGGGACTCCCCCGCCGTGTGTGTGTGTGTGTGTGTGTGTGTGTGTGTGTGTGTGTGCACAACGTGCATGTGTGTGCGTGATTGGATAAATGCACGTTTGCATTTGTGCATGTGTGGCGCTGGGTGGAAAGCGTGTGTGTGTGTTTGCAATCGTGTGTGTGAGGCTGTGGGGATTGGCTAGCTGTGTGTGTGTGTGTGTGTGTGTGTGTGTGTGTGTGTGTGTGTGTGTGTGTGTGTGTGTGTGTGTGTGTGTGTGTGTGTGTGTGTAGTTCCTAGGGCTGGTTTCTTTGGAAAGGAAGGACAAATTGCGCGATTCTGAAACCTCTTAGAGAGTGTTTCCTGGTGATATTACAGTAATATTACCGGTAATATTACAGGGCCGTTCTTAAGTTTTCGTTCTGAGTTGCCATTCAGGAGCCCCGCACAGTGAGACCATTCACCTCTCAACATATGACCACTGCACACTGAGGACGTGGCGTCCTAGTGAGCAACGCTGTGCTTTGGAAGAACCGGGAGAAGAAGCTCACTGTCCGGCAGCTTTTGCGTTGTCCTAGTGTTGAACGGAATATAAATGATGGATCTTGTTGACTCTCTCTGTGTCCACGCACGATCATGTCGGACATGAGGTATGGGAAGATGTAAAGCAGAAGTA
The DNA here is from genome assembly GCA_026745465.1 of Lota lota. Classification (NCBI taxonomy): domain Eukaryota; kingdom Metazoa; phylum Chordata; class Actinopteri; order Gadiformes; family Lotidae; genus Lota; species Lota lota. Next base: position 1,194,890 of record JACYXH010000035.1, read on the forward strand.
AAGGAGTCGATAATAAAAAAATAAAATAAAAAATATGTCAGACATCCACCTGTCAACTGGGGGTCTCGGGGTGAAATGCCACTTGGCTGGGTGTGTGTCGGTGTAGGACCTCTCAGCTGGTTCCAGGTGCGGGGTTGTTTGTGATGCGGGGTTTACCCGGGGATACTGAACGGCCCGGCGGACTGCAGGTGTCCCCCCCCCTGAAACGGGGGTCTGTCGTCCTGTGGAGAGAACTCCGGATGTGTTGATGATTTTCCCGTCTATTGTTTGGCGAGGCAGCCGGTCGGGGGGGGCGGGGGGGGGGGGGGGGGGGGGGGGGGGTGGTTCGGCAGAGCAGGGATGTTTTGATGCCATTCAATTTCATGGACTAGCGAGTTTTTTTAAAAGCGTCATTTCATGGTTCTCGGCGACAAACTTAACATAAACATTTTCTTTACTATCGTGTCGCAAGTGACGGCAAGACCCGTCCTACCTAATGGAACCTGACATTTCTCTTCTCCGCTGGACTCCAGAACCTTCTCTCGGGTTATTTATTTACAGTGCTGGGGGATTGGGCGTAAAGCTGGCATCTGTGGCCAAAGAGTGAGCTTTGGTTGTGCGTCCAAAACGCTGGTCGCTGCGCCACCGCGAGCTAGCATGGAGCTCATTACTGTGTGTGTGTGTGTGTGTGTGTGTGTGTGTGTGTGTGTGTGTGTGTGTGTGTGTGTGTGTGTGTGTGTGTGTGTGTGTGTGTGTGTGTGAGAGATATGTGTGTGTGTGTGTGTGTGTGAGAGAGATATGTGTGTGTGTGTGTGTGTGTGTGTGTGTGAGAGAGAGGTGTGTGTGTGTGTGTGTGTGTGAGAGAGAGAGATATGTGTGTGAGAGAGAGGTGTGTGTGTGTGTGTGTGTGTGTCTGTGTGTCTGTGTGTCTGTGTGAGAGAGAGGTGTGTGTGTGTGTGTGAGTGAGAGAGATATGTATGTGTGAGAGAGAGGTGTGTGTGTGTGTGTGTGTGAGACAGAGGTGTGTGTGTGTGTGTGTGAGAGAGGTGTGTGTGTGTGTGTGTGTGTGTGTGTGTGTGAGTATGCTGAAGCATTTAAGTCTATTGCTCTGATAAAACCTTAAAACTTTAAAAAGTGTTTCACTTTGGGGATGAATGACATTCAGCTGTGCCATCGATCAACGTCAACATGTGTTCTACTGGCCATGGAAAACCCTGCTTTTCTAAAATGCATTTTTGGAAGATAATGACGCACACCCAGTGGCTATATTGACATTGAACCCGGTGAATAACAACTCTCGGCTCCAGGGCTGAGCGGTACGTGTTTGTTTCTGACAGCGAACCGTATTGCTTCAGGACAGTAAGTGTAATTGAGTTCTATCAAGCCAAAGCCAGTGCTGGGGTCGAATCCAGTGACTTCAGTCGACTCCAGTGACTTCATCCCCTTTAAGAACTGCGGCTGCTGTGTTTTGCAGAGCTTAATGTCCCACAGCCTGGCTCAGCATCTTTAAATCCATCGGTCTGCATGCGCGTGCACACACTCGTGCACACACACGCATGCATGCGCGCACACACGCGCACACACACACATGCACAATCTATTTCACACAGACATATGCAAACACATGATCACACAGACATGCAAACACATGAACACACACACATACACGCACTTGCGCACGCACACTCACGCTCACACACATGCACAATCTCGCTCATCCACAAACCGACATGTGCACACACAGCTACACACACACACACACACACACACACACACACACACACAAACTGTTTCCATCTCTCTCTAACACACACACACACGTGCACTTGATCGCTCAGTGCACGGTGTCACATGACACATGGCTGGTGTCCAGGAGGTCAGCCAGAAGTCACTCAATCCCGTAGTAGCGTCTATGCTACGATGTTAACTTGACACCCGACCAAAAGTACAGAACCTGTTCAACACACAGAGCCGGGGTTCTGGTGAACTTGAACAGGAAGGGGATGGGGATGGGGGGTGGGGGGTGGGGGATGGGGGGTTGTTTCATTTTCCCGCCAGGCGTCAGAGTCCGATGGTTACATTAGACACTTCACAACTCGGGCGCATTGGTCTACACACGCACGCACACACACACACACAAGAGTTTTTCTCTCATTCCCTGCCATAGAAACAGATTAGAGACACTTGTACTAAGTAACGCATGGAAGTGAGAGTGTATGTGCGTGCGTGCGTTAGTGCGTGCGTGGGTTTAACTAAAGGATGCTAATTTCCCAGTGTTCTGCTTGTCAGCATCTCAAGGCCTCATTAGATCTATTGACGTTTTTCTATAGCACCGCTCCACTCCACGGTCTCGCGAAAGCCTGAATCAATCACCCATCGTCGGCTAATCAATGCTCCCTGCGTTAGGACTTACTTCCCCGCTCGCTCGCTCTCTCTCGCTCGCTCGTGGAACTATGCTGAGGAGATTAATTAAGATGTCGTCTCACCCGTTACCCGCGGTACTCAGAGCTAAAGCGGTTTGCGGCTACTTAGGACGCGGGCAAGCTCCTTCTTGCGAAACACTTTGTCAAATTCTGCGAATGCATTTTTTTTTTTTTTTGCTGCAAAGGGAACAAAATGTTTCACAAATGTTTTGGCGTGGATTATGCCTCGATTCCCATAAATTACCACAGCTACAATGACTTGGAAATTGGCTCTGGTGAGTTTCAAAAGTACCACAGCAGATCTCAAACGGCAGAATATAACTTGGTTAATGTTTTTAAGGTGGGGGGGGGGGGGGGGGGGGGAGGAGGAGGAGCTGTTGGCTTCCATTGTAAATTGCCCAATCGTCTGGCCAAGTCAAACTGGATCGATGGCTTATGTTGTCTCTTTCACAGGGAAGAAAAAAACAACACAAACTCTTCCAACTGAATTAGATTTAAAAGGCTAATTTATTGGATCCACCCCTCCTTTTTTTGTGGTCTTAAAAGAACACCGTATCCCTTTCTGAATGATAGTAAATACTTTGGTTTACGGGCCCTCTTTCGCCACGGTGATAACTCTCGTTAAGATTTTATCCGATAGAGTCAAGATGGGCGTCTGCCAATTTACCTTCGGCTACGGAGTGACCGACCGAGGGGGTCGGGGGTGAGGTGTGTGGGGGACGGGGCGACCCCCCCCCCCCCCCCCCCCCGCAATCGGGCGGGAGTGCATTCTCCTTCCAACCTGACCACAGTGCGTACTGTTTACTGTGTGTGTGTGTGTGTATGTGTGTGGGGTGGGGGGGTGGGGGGGGGGGGGTAATTGCAGTGCGCTGGGTCTGTCTCAAGTATCCCAGCGCTCAGCCCCGTTGCCAGAGGAAAGCACATTGATCTGGGAAGGTGATGAAAACGCTCTCTCTCCCAGGCTCGCTGGCTGTTTCCTGCAGGGCCGGCCAGCCTCCACCACGCTGGTCTCTGGCACGGCGTCTGGATGAGCACGCATTGCGTTGCCTGCACGAGGCATATCCATCCAGAGTTTCTTATCCGTGTGTGTGTGTGTGTGTGTGTGTGTGTGTGTGTGTGCGTGTGCGCGTGCATCACTGTAATCGGACTACAGCTGGTTGTTCGTGATTTTTTAACTCCCTGTGTGTGTGCTTGCGTGTGTGTGCGCACGTCCTTGTGTATGCACACGGTTGCGTGGTTGCGCATGCGTTTTGTGCGTGATGCGTGACACGCGCCTGAGCGCACATGTTTGTGTGTAGAGCCTGTGTAGTGCGTGGCCCTGCATAATGTGTGTTGAGGTAGTATGTTGGGTAGGTACCGGGATGGGCCTCCACCATCCTGCCAGAAACGCTGCTGTGCACGGGAGTCTGTGTGTCTGCGATTAGCGTGGCACCGGGCTGAGCTATTTCTGTCCCTATAGTTCACTGAAGGAGAAAGATGCGTTTTAAATGGCCGCCGCCACCGGATTCAGTGCGCTTGCGGCATCGCTAATGGAGCCTACGATGCAAGGCTCTTTCCATCCGAGACTAAAGGAAAGACGTGATGCTTTAATGACCTGACCGCTGGCATGAGCACTCATGTACAACATGACCTCGGCATCCGCCAAGGAACACAACCGAATAACTTTCTGTTATTATTATCTTCTTCGACACACGTCGAAGGGCGCCAAGAGGCCTTGCGAGAGAACAACGCGTCATTAACTTGTTTCATTCAACATGGGCCGTGCGTTTAGTTATCGCTGGTGTAATTACTTTCACATTCCTGGTGGGCAGCGACGAGGGACCCGCTGCCATGAGTCACGTAGCTCGGGTCGATTCAAAGTTGAGCGACGGCGATCGCGGCGTGTGCTTTCTTCAGGCCAATCACAACGGGGAATGTGTCACGGCTTCTCGCGAGCACTGACCGCAAGATTGCGTTGGCAATTCCCCTCAATTAGCGATCGTGGGGAAGTTGACAGGACAGTGCTCAGTGCTGTTTGTGCATGTTCATCAGTTTGAATGCAGGGATGCTTGAAGTGGGTGTGCTGAGGGGGCTGAAGCACCCCCTGTTGGTGGGAGGCTGTTACTGCAAGGCAAAACAAAAGGTGTACTAAACAAATCAAGGTGACTGATTGTTCTAGTGTAAAACGTTCTTGAACCAGTGTAAAATCATGTTTGCCATTGAAATGAATACAACCATGAATGTGGCGAAGTATTTAATATGACGTCATTATGTACTTTCTTTCAGCTACCCCAACTCTTTCTGACTTTCAGCGTCCCTGTTTGAATTCCCGTCCCACATTATAATAAATAATACATATATATTTTGGGGGGAATTCCAAGTTGAGTTGGAGAAAAGGAGGTATTTCAAGAGCTGCTTAATCCTCAACGTTTATCCTGGTTTTGAGTTGGTGGGCCCAGTGCATTGGTGTGCCATTCACAATGTTTTCTAAGCAAGGGATTATGTCGGAAACGGCAGTAATCGTAATATTTATTCAGGAAATTATATTAATGACACTGCTGGAAATTGGAATAAGGAGAACACATGCCCCATAAATGAAGAACATTGTGAAATGTGCTCCACAAATATTTTCTTTTCGATAATAATTTCATGGTCTGGAGCAGAAATTTAAATTTTAAGGAAAATGAAAAAAAGGACCACTATTTCATTCCAGGAGAAATTGGTATTTGACTTGTGTTGCCAAACGTTTTAATCAAAAAAAAATAATTTTTGCCGTGTGGTGTTATTCTGACTGGATTGAATGTTCAATCCAAACGTGATCAGTGAACAATTCAAATGAAAAGGCTGTATTTACCCAGACATGATTCCTCTATTGTCGTTTCCAAACGAGAGAGAAAGGCCTGGCCTAGAATAATGTTGATAATAGGGAGGCTCTTTGACTAGTGTTGATAATAGGGAGGCTCTTTGACTAGTGTTGATAATAGGATGCTCTTTGACTAGTGTTGATAATAGGGAGGCTCTTTGACTAGTGTTGATAATAGGGAGGCTCTTTGACTAGTGTTGATAATAGGGAGGCTCTTTGACTAGTGTTGATAATAGGGAGGCTCTTTGACTAGTGTTGATAATAGGGATGCTCTTTGAAATGGCGGAGTCATCAATGGCCAGATGAGTTGGCATCCAGCGCTCCAATCAAATTGCGGGAAAATGAAAACCGACCTCTACTTTCCACAAAGTTGAACTTCCGTTGACATGACCGATGCCTAGCCTGCGACGAATCCCCCTCCCCCGTCATTCCCGAGCAGCAGTGGACGACAGAAATCCCAGTAAGAGGTCGCAACAGACGTACATGCGCTCGCCTTTTGTACCAGTCCCTCACAGACACAGTGGGTTGAGTCCTCTGAAGTTGTGACCTCCAATTACAGCTAACGCACGGAACTAAATGAATGACGTCCCCTTTCATGAGGTAAAGGAACGCCGTTATGTCTTTGTGTTAGTTGGGTGAGGTTAAGATAGGGCTGTGAACAGTTCAGTTTTACCAGTCGTGCTGCCAACGAGGAAAACTCTATGTAATTCATTTGAAGTAAAGTCCTTTTTTTTTCTTATTTCTTTACATAATGTGATTTGCAGTCTTCTTTCTTTGGCTCCCAGTCATTGTCAGGGTAGGGTGCAAAGTGAGTGTAGTGGATAGGGTGCTGAGGCTAGAATCCAGCAAAAAGGGTGTGTGTTCGAACCCTAATGTCCACCTGGCACTCATGGTACCTGTAGGCATCCCTGAGCAAGATGGCTAACCCCTACCTGGGAGTGAATGACTGCAATGCATCTAAAAAAACACGTCACTGCAAGTCTCTTCGGGTACGAGGCTCTGTTAAATCGTTTAAGTGGAAAACATCCCAACCCAGGGACAGGCGGAAAGTGGAGATTTCTTGCAGAAAAAAAAAAAGATTGCCTGCTCCACATCACATGTTCACACTACAGATCATCACTTGTGTTCACTGCGATCCCTTAGCACGGTGCCACGGACACTGCAGACGATCCCAATCTGCCGTAAAGAATCACCCAGGTCCCTTCAGACCCACCGTCTGCATCTTTAAACGGTCTGAGACGCGCGCCCCAGATCTTCATCTCGGGGGAGGGCTCGGGGGGGGGGGGGGGGGGGGGGGGGGGGCTGATGTAAAGAATGGGTTGTGTGTTGCTGCACGAGGCTCCGAGATAGAGGACTTCACCAGATATGAACTACCTTTTCGGGGGTCAGGTCTCCGAGCAGCAGTGGTGGTTAGCCCGCGTACGTTCTGCACGACGTCCGACGGCGCTGCGGCACACGGCGAGTTCCAAGTTGGGTTCAAGAGAGTGCCTCTGCTTGGACACGTGTTCCTAATGTGCTGCGGTGCGGCGTTGTGCAGTACAGTCTTTCTTTGTGTCTGTAACGGTTGTTATTATGAGTGTTTACAAAAGGCCCGCGTCGTCTTGCTTTTTTTTCTTTCTGCGAGATTTCACTTTCTTTAAAAAAAAAAAAGAAAGAAAGAAGAAAAGTCACGACTTTTGTTCCGAGCACCAAATCCCATAATACGTGCGTCGTTCAAAGTCGAGCCGAACTGTGTTGCTGCTTTCATTTCAATGCATATTTGAGAGCATACGGGCCTTTTTCAGCCACTAAAGACAAGACAGGCAGTGACGGCAGAGCCGTGGCTGATTGTTAAATTGCGGTTCAATTTAAACGTCTTTCCCCCAGCACAGTGGACCAGTGTTTCGCGGATTAGCATTTCATGTTTTGATTTATTCATTGTCATGCAGAGTAACAGGGCTCTTGGAGCACAAGAAAGGCCGTCGTGCAGAGTTTGCCAGATCTCTCCGCAAAAATGCGCTGGTGAAGTAACGCATGATTGCCTCATAGAAAGCCGGCTTTTTGGCGTCGACCTGGATGGCCAGCGAGCTGTCCCTCGCCACCTTCCATGAACTCACCCATCCATGTTGTTCCGATGAGAAAGGGGTTTAGTGAGATGTGTTAGACGGAGCGGAGGTCTGGGGAACATGACCCCCCCCCCCCCCCCACCCCCCTCCATGGACAGTTCTCCTCTGTGAATGTTTAGAAGCGATGGGTCTCATCCAAGAGGCTTCCCAGGGATGTAGAAGAGTTGGATATGGTCTACAAATAACAAATCCCTAAATCCTTTTTTGTTCTTTTCCTGGCAGGCTTGGAAGGAAGTGACTGTGTGTTTAAGATGCATGGCAGTGTTGTGATACACAACAAGACACATGTAAACCATTGGTTTCACCCGCAAGCTAACACCAAGGAAGTACAACTATTCACCTTGTTGTAAAATAAACACATGTAGCATCCAAGTAGCATAGCAACATAGCTACCAAGTAGCAGCGATGTAATCCCATTTTTTTTTAAAGAGAATTGCATTTCACTGTTTTGCAAGTGCAAACACAAAGCAGCTTTGTCTGAAAGCGCCTACAGCAGAGGGGCCAACAGATTTGCTGCATGGTTAACGAATCAGTCAGCGTTTGAATACGTTGAAAGGAGATGTTGGATAGTACATGATACATACTACATGGCACGACTCACATGTCAGCTATAAGGTTGGGACTGGAAGCCGTTCAGCATCCATGTAATACGTTCATTGCTTGAATTGATTTGGTGTGACGGCAAAACAAAAATAACTTGCACATTGGCCTCTGGCAATGTCTTTGAATGCACGATACAAAATAAAGCAAGTCAATGTTGTTGTTGTTGTTGTTTGCCGAGTATGGATTATGTATAATGCTGCCGCTTGGCTATTTCAAGTTGATTAAATTGTCATCAGGGCAGGCAACCAGATCGATTAATCTTTTAAGACTCTGAAAGTTTTGTTTTCATCTTTTACATAGTTTAAGGCTCTCCAGATTTATTATGTATTTTACATTCGTTGACTTATACCTTTTAGTTTATATGTGTGATTTTCTTCTTCTCACACACATTGTTTGTTCTTGAAGCTCTTTTGTATGCACGCTCTTTCGGCACCAGTTTGAGTCGTGGACACGTGTGAAGGACGTTTGATCAATGTGTTGCTGCTGGTTGAATTCCCTTTGCATGTTGAATGGGAAGGTGCAGTGAGGCACACTGTTCGCACACTCTAAAAACAAACTCATCATTGGATTTAAGCTTTTATTCACTTTGGTCTCGTTGATCAAATAAATGCACAATGCTTACATACTTATATACAATACTGGGATTCGTTGGATTTGGCAGTGTGTTTACTTTTGGCGTGGAAGTAAATAGACATTTGCATTGCTACAATACCAGTGTTGTTAATACAAACCAGATGTAGTGGTGCTGTTTTAGTGGGCGGAGGTCATCCACTGTTTCACTGGGGCCTGTCTGCTGCAATTACATTTCCTCTGCAATATTTGAGATATTGACAAGATCTTGTTTTACTCAAATCATGTAATAAAAAAAAAATGAAGTGCGTTTGTTGGCAAATTAACAACGTTTGGACGTTAATTGCTTTTGAACAATTTTGGTCTCCGCGCCGTGCAAAAATGCAACCGCCAGACGCCAGAGACTACATGAACCGACGTAAGCGATCGGTGCTCAAGTATGAGACAAGCGGTGTTGCTTTACAAGCCATTGTTATCACTGCCGCGAACTAACTCTAACTCTAACTCGTCCAACGAGTACACGGCCGATCCGCTGGTGGATCCGCGCCACGGTGGTTCTGACCAGCGTAGGACACAGGAAGGTGCGCCGCAGAAACCAGTAGGACGTTTCGTTGTTCCACGACATTCCTTGCTCGGAGGTGTCAAGTGGCTGCCGAAATAGCCGTGGGGAGACCTGCCATGAGCAATAAAGCGTCTTCGTTACGAAGTGCAAGAACACCCAGAGAAAACGAAACGTTGTGGTTGCGCGCTTTGGACCCTTCGTTGACGGAGGCTTTATCTTCTGAAGGCGTCCAGCAGGGCTGGAGGCTAATCCAAACAGCGGAGATCCACGGGGCTTTAAGGGCCGCCATGCTACCAAAGCCTCCGTTTTGCACTTGAGTTACATGTCTGCGGGGGCCCTACGGGAACTTAAAAAAAAACCTGTAAAGATAATAATATTTAAAATAAAAAAACGGTTTTGATTCCGCATTGATGTTTCATTTTATGTTCTTTATTTTACCGCGCTCTCGGGTTGCTTACCGGGTTGTGTACCAGGAGGACGCACGCCGCTGCTCCAACGCTCGTGAATACCGTGGGCGGGTAGGCGTCCGGGCGGAATGGCTGACACGTTGAAACGGGGGAGTCACGACGGGGGTGGGGGGGGGGGGGGGGGGGGGGGGGTTATGGCAGGTGAGGGCTGGGCGGTTCAACTGCAATGCCCGACATAAGCGTGAAGTCCTCGTTTAAAGCTGAACTTGACACCGGTGCTAACTGATGAATTGCAAACTGCGTGTCGCTCCCCTCTCCTCTCCTCTCCCCTCTCCTCTCCCTCCTCCCCCCTCCCCTCTCCCCTCTCCTCTCTCCCCCCATATCATTCGCCACCTCTGGTATTCAAATCATCCTCTTTTGTGATGACAAAGTGCAATTCTGAGCTCTGTCGTAATGGAGGTGTACCCAACCATGTTGATGATAGTTGTTCACACTGTGGACGGGCCTGCAACCAGATCTGGCTACGACTGGTTGCAGTGGGGTAGCATGTGGGGGGGGGGGGGGGGGGGGGGGAGGCCTTTACCCATTTGTTTGGCTTGGAGGGCGCCACACTTTCAGTCTTCATTACGGAGGGCAGATGGCATGGTCTAACTCGGGCTTCTCTTTAAAGTGGTCAGACAAAACAAGCTCTAATATCGGAGTTCCCACAAAGTACGCGATTCCTCCGCCAATTGTCTTCAGCGTTAAAGCGGCAGAGAGCCGCACCGGGCCGCCTTCTCGTGTTCACACAGGGCGTGTCCTTTCTGCCCGCCAACCTGTCGGGTCAAACTGCAAACGTTGCTCTCACAGTTTGTGTTCTCTTACCGCTCGGGGCTGTCATCTACCGAGAGAAATACAATGCTTTGAAGTCTGACTCATGGAAAACTGCAAATGGCGTGTAATTATTTTAGTCTTACTCTTGGCAGTGGGATAGGGGCTGTGGGGAAGTAATTGCCATTAAAACAAATGCAATATAAGGGCATCAAAGCCGAATTCAATCACGGAGAATAGAGACCAAATAGGATGAAAGCTAAAAGGCTCACCTCGGCAGATAGGGTGTTCTTTTTAGACGGCTCTGGTTTCCGTGTAAATTGGGGACCTTGAGTCCTTGTTCGATGTCTGAAGGCTATAGGTGTAGTTAAAAGAAACATGGACCATTTTAAACTCTTCTCTTCGCTCACCGAAATGTTGTCTCCTTTCTGTTCGCAGGTCCACCGGGAAAGCGAGGAAGACGAGGCCGAAACGGAGAACCCGGTGTGTATATGTGTGTTTGTTTTCGCAGAGCCACAAAGTGGACCTAGCTGTAATCAGGTTGAAGCAATCATACAGTTACAGAACCGGAGTAATTGATACATGGGAACCTTCAAACGCATATGGCTTTTGAGGGCCAAAACCAGCGATGATGTGTAATTTGTGGCCTGAATGTGCGAGAGGTCAGGTGGATCCCGTTGCTTTAATGGCCGCGGAGGTCTTGGAACAGCAAACAAGTGGGTGGGATTGTGCCTTACGCAAGGTGCCCGGTTATCTGTGACCCTCTTCATTATACGGCCATTTTCAGACAAGGCCAAAATCAACTTACCGGGGCAATGCAGCCATGTACCGTAGTTCATTAATCGATCGACCAAAATGTTGTTAATGAAGGAATAATTTGCTGCCCAGCTTCAGAAATACAAATATTAGGTTTGTTTATTTTAAATGTAGTGTTTCTTGGCTGCTCATCTCACAAACCAAGGCATTTCAGGACAGTACTTTAGCCTTTTGATCTTCAGACATATGTGACCTAGACTGAATTATGAAATGATTCATTAAAGCGAAATCAAAAAAGATAGACAGAGGAATGAGCCGTAAATTGCAGCCGTAACTTCCCAGCTACAAATCGAGGTGCTTCGAGTTGAAGCCCTTGCAAACTCTCCATACAAACCACTAAAATCCCTCGTACCTTCATCTCACCAGCCCCCCCCCCCCCCCCCCCCCCCCCCCTTCCCCATCGCTGACTCAGCATAAACTTGTCTCAGTCTAGCCCTGAAGGGACAACACCATCACCACCAGGACCAACCACCCACACCCGGGCAGACATAAAGTGTCTCCGTAAATTGAATTTTCAGTGTCGGGGGGGGGGGGGGGGGGGGGGGGGGCAGTGAGTGGGTTTGGCAGGTGGTGTTATCTGCCCCGCGCACACCTTGGCTGTGAAGCTGATAGCGCCGCCGCCGCGGTTAGCCCGTCAGCTGCCCCAAATGTAACGGGTCGTTTCCAGAAGTGCGCACACACTTACACACACAAACACACACACACACACACCACACACACACAACACACACACACACACAACACCACACACACACACACACAACACACACACACACACAACACACACACAACAAGACACACACACACACATCACACACGAGAGAGAGAGAGAGAGTTGGTTCCACAGACTAGATCATATTAATAGCTAGATCATATTAATAGTTTTATTTCATTAAGTGGCTGGTGGTGTCTTTGAAGAATTAAATGCAGTTTTCAATGATGCATAAATAAGTGAGTTGAATAGCCCCCTGAAATGCAGGGCTTGCATTATTTAGTGTGACAGTCCACAATCACTCCGGAAAAGTGAGTTAGGGGAATGCAATTTGATGAATGAATAATGTTAAAGCTAATTAATTACTAGTCTCTAGACTAAAATGTTTCTATATATTTGTCTTTCTTTGTCTCTCACTGTTTCTTTCCATCTCAGTCTCAGTGTCTTACCCGCTCATATCTCTCCCTGTCTCCGTCTCTCTCTCTCCCTATCTCCCTCTCTCCCTCCTTCTCTAACTCTCTCCTTATCTCCCTCGCTCTCTGCCCCTCTATCTTTCTCATCCTTCTCTCTCTTTCTCTCTCTCTGCCCCTCTCTCTCTCTCTCTCTCTCCCTCCCTCTCTCCCTCACCCTCCACCCCTCCCTCTCTCCCTCACCCTCCACCCCTCCCTCTCTGCCTCTCTCTGCTAGTGCATGAGACGAATAATTGTCTCCCCCTCCCTCCAGAGTGACAGGGACACAACAAGCAAACAAAACCCACTCATCAGTCATTTGAGGAAGACGCTTACTGCAGCGTGTTATGGACACACACAGGAACACCTGTGTGTGTGTGTGTGTGTGTGTGTGTGTGTGTGTGTCTGTGTCTGTGTCTGTGTTTATCTGTCAGGAACTTGAGCTGTCAGCATTTACTTCTGTTTTTTTATTTTAAAAAAATTACAGTGAAAAGACTTCTTCATTAGCCTTGTTTATTTACCGTTGACACGCGGCTAGGTTTAGCATAGCAAGATGGCGCTCTGCTAGTGGGGAACAAAAGGTTTATTTACGTGAGACGGCCACAGTTTCAGCTGTGGTTGTCTGGAAACCCGGTGGTCAGTTACAGAAACGTGTAACACATTTTCACTCCCAAGTAAGGAACTATTTCCCTAAATGTGAATAATCTCTGCGGCAGACCGGACCTGCCGCTGAACTGGGAGGGAAATGTGTGCTGGGATTTGAATGGGGAACATGGCTGCCGCTGAGGCGGTTTAATCGCTGCTGACTCCTGGTTTGTTGCTCCATGGCGACGGCCGCTGCAGGAGAGTGTGTGTCATGTAAAGGCCCCTAGGAGCCCCTAGGAGCAGGCAGCAGACGTTCTCTTGGCTCGTTGACAGCAGCATAACGAGGAATAAATGTGAAAGGCAACAGCAGCACAAAAGAATAACAAGGCCATTACGAGCAGCCATTGTCTGCGAGTGAACAAGCCTTTCTTAGGTTTTGTTTCAAGGTTCTCCGGTTTGAGAACTTTTATGTTTTTGTTTGCGTGCTTACCACCAAACAGCGGTCATAATACGTTGAGGTGTTGACGTAGGTTGTCTGGTTTTTTGATTGGGTCCACTTCATCTTTTGCACTGATTTTTGACACATGCTCTTCGCACGAGCAAGGAACTCGTGGACAGCACGCAGAAGAAGGGAGCAATCCCATCAATCCATTAAAGTTGGGGCCTTGAAGCTTCCCAGCTGTGGGAACACTTCGGCACTTTCCTTTTCCTGCCACCGGGAAGACCTGGGTTGTACTGAACGGCTGCTGGTTTGAGCAGCTGGTTACCGTTAACGAGAACTGAAAAGGAGAGCAAAAACCTTCTGAAACACAGCTCTTTGAACAGTAGTAATTAGGGGCGACAGTGTTATTTGATATCTCCTTGCTAATGCCTTCTGCGTATTTGTTGCTTGCCGTGGCACGAGGAATTTCCCTGTTCGGAATGACCCGGCGTTATTCTGTGCACGTGATAAATGCAACACCTTTATTTTGACCCAAGAAACGTTTCTTTTTTCATAAAATACCCTTTTTTGTTACACGGGTGCAACCTCTTGCAGTGGTTAAATTGGAGCCACTTGCAAACTCTGAATGTGTGAGCAGCACTGCTCCGGCGGCCATCTTCAGAGGGCAGAGAGTGTTGTTACAATGCCGTTGTTTAGGACCATGGGGCATAAATACAGGTGGGATTTTGCAGCTATGCAGCACAGGAATGACGTCTTACTTTCCGGTTGGTCCTGCCAACGTGTTTGTTTACACACTGGTCAGTTGACTGCTTACACACACGTGTAAGTGTACACACAGTGTACACGTGTGTGTGTGTGTGTGTACACACACACACACGCAGACACACACACACAGTCTTTGTGTGCCCTTTGTGACTGATTGAAACTAACAATTGTGTTTTTTGTTTCTGTTTCAGGACTTCCAGTAAGTATGACCTCTTCACTTCATCTCTGGGTGTCATGGCAACGGTAAAGGTAAACACCGAAAACCGCAACAGTTGCTGCAGCACACAAATATCAGATGGGTATTATAAAGGGCATTATTATTAGTATTATTTTCAGGCTCTAAACTCAGGCTCTGAACTATGTGAAGTTCACACTAAAGGACCCAAGGAGAGGAGTCACACTGGGTAACTCTGTCCCATCTTAAAACCGCATGCGGTATTAAGCCTATTTTCTATCTTTCCCTACTCTGACATGGAAGAGCGTTCCCCACGATGTGGTTTTTAATATCCTCCCCGTATCAAGCTCCCCAGCAGGGCTCTGCCAGCCTTGTCACACTCACAGAGAAACCAAATCTCACCTCATCGCTGAACCATCACATAGTAACAGATGGGGAACTTTGCTCCATTCTCTGGGAGAAGAAGAAGAAGAAGATTATATTGAAGAAATCTATAGATCTATATCTATATATAAAAACTCGCTCTGTCTCGACAGTTGGCCATAAGCTGTTCAAGTCATGGTGTGTGTTTTATGGAGGCGTGCGTGCGCTCTGTTAACATTATTTATAGTGCCGAGGTGGGGGGGGGGGGGGGGTCAGCGGCGAGATGGAAGCGGCGTGAGTTGTAAAAGATGTAATTGAATCCTCAGCTCCCCCACCCCACCCCCACCCCCACCCCCCCCACACACACGCTCTGTCCTGGGCGCTGCAGGAGGAGGTAAGCAGGAGCAGGTGGTCCTCGCCTGTTACTCCACCCCCGGGCCCCTGGCCCCGGGCCCTCACGCCTACGATGGGGCGGTCTCAACGGGAGCTCTCAAGGTCTGAAGCGCATCTGACAACGAATCTTGGAAAGGATTTGGGCCGTCCCGCTCACGTGGAAGAACCGGGAGTTGTTGGCGGAGCCGTTGAGACGTCCTCAAACTCCACAGACATGCCAAGAGACAATCAAACGTCAAACGGATACAATGACTACTGTTAACTATTCATATTTCATCCTGACCAGTAAATCGTAATGGTGTTGTTGGCTGGCAAACTGCAATTCTGCTATGGCGTGACTTGATTGGTTTAACCAGTGATCACATGGTTGGTCAAATGTAAACAGCTGATGTATTAAACTAGAGAATCGTTCACTTTTAAAATCGATAAACACCAAATGAAAGGAGCTTGAGAAAGACCTTTAAACAGTAATATCTATCTATTCAAGGTAGTTGTGCGCACGTTTAAGCGAGTGCGATGGCATATGCACTCAACAGCTTCATTTTCGGCAAACAACTGATGAACGTCAACGCATTGTTTTCGTGTTGCTGGTGCAGCGAAGCGTCCGCTGAGGGCAGAGCAGAACAACGGGGGGGGGGGGGGGGGGGAGGCGCGGGGCGTGGGGCGCGATGGAGGGCGCGCTTGGGGGCGGCGCGGGGCCGCGACTGTGGGGGGGGGGGGGGGGGGGGGGGGGGGGGGAGGGGGGGGGCGGGGGGGGGGGGGGGATGGGGGGGCGGGGTGGGGCGCCGCGCTGGTCTGGTCCAGCCACAGTCTCCTCCACGTTCGTCACCGAGAAAGCCTCATTGCCCTCTGAAACTTTCACTTGACGTCTTCGAAGATGCGCCGATAGGCCGGTGACTCATCCCACGGTGACTGGGTCGTTTGAAAGAACTGAAGCGCGTGAACCGGTTCCTGAGGGACCAAAAAGAGCCGACGAAAAATACGAAGCAAAGTCGTGTGATGTGGTTTGGAATTCGCTCCGCTCATCCGAGGGGACGGCGGCGGACATGTTGTTGTGAATATTCAACAGTTCCCCCTCTTTCTGTTTCGCTGCGGGAAAGCTGTGTAAATGTTAACCAATGGACCCCAGACATAAAAAACCCCAACAGACAAGCCCTTGTGGAACCAGAGGGTGATGTCATTTAGAGATGTGTGTGTGTTGTGTGTGTGTGTTCCCCTTTAATTGTTTCTGTAGCCACAGACATGGCGATGTGTATCTGTGGGTTAAGTGGAAATTCTGGACGAATAAAGGTCCCAGTCATCACAAGTTTATATTTGAATTTGGGGGGGGGGGGGGGGGGGGGGGCGGGGGGGGGGGGGGGGGGGCGGGGGGGGGGGGGGGCGGGTGGGGGGGGTTGTGGGGGGGGGGGAGGGGGGGGGGGGGGGGGGGGGAGGGGGGGGGGGGGTGGCGGGGGGGGGGGGGGGGGGGGTGGGGGGGGGGGGGGGGGGGGGGGGTTGGGAGGGGCGGGGGGTGGGGGGGGGTGAGGGGGTGGGGTGGGGGGGAGTTTGGAGGGGGTGGGGGGGTGGGTGGGGGGGGTTAAGGCGGGGGTTTTTGGGGGGGAGGGTTTCCGGGCGGGGGGTTCCAAAGTATATTTGAATTGGGGGGGGGGGGGGGGGGGGGGGGGGGGGGGGGTTTATGGACAACTTTGTTTTAGACGTGGATAGAACTGAAATGGCTAGAAAACCTGGAAGGAATGTGAGGACTTTGTTTTCTGTATTAGTCATCCTTGATTGAGATTCTGTAGAAAATAACAAATATAAATGTGTGAGAGGATCTAGACGCACATCTTAACAACACCATTCTCTGAGCTTCCGGGAAATCCAACCAATATTCGCACATGAATGCTCCTAATTTGCTCCACTGATTGGTCGGGTGATTTCCCATCGAGCAGATTCAAATGCACCATCTATTACACTTACACACACACACACACACACACACACACACACACACACACACACACACACACACACACACACACACACACACACACACACACACACACACACACACACACACACACACAACCTGCAATATTAACATTTGTTTAATGTGATACGTTTACATTTAGCACACACATTTATCAGAATCCAGTCGATTATAATATTTGTCCATAATGATGGTGCTGTGAGCGCCATCAGACACAGAAGAAGATCCTCCCACAAAATGAGTTGGCTCAGTAAGGGGGTGGTGAGGGGGGATGTGGGGATGGGGATGGGGGATGATGGGGAATAGGGGGATGGGGGGGTGAATGTATTTCAAAATTACAAAAAATGGGTGGGGGGGGGGGGGTTATGTTTCAGAACTACTGTCGCTTTTATACAGACACAAGGGAAAAAAATCGATCAGCGATTCCTTCCTTTTATGCTATATCTCCGTTCGCACGCGGAGCTGGTGTGTGGTGTCAACACAGAGCCCC
>JACYXH010000036.1:0-10000 GCA_026745465.1 Lota lota
TGTTATGGAATCTTCTGCAGGGCGTTTGTAGTTCACAAGATTTTCTCACGTTTTTTTATGCGTTTCCTCTGACTTGTGGAGGGGATTCCACCTACAGAGATTTCGCTAGACTTGTCACCCCTCCAAAACATCGTCACCCCCCCCCCCCCCCCCCCCCCCCCCCCCCCCCCCCCCCCCCCCCCCCCCACCCCACCCCCCCCCCCCCCCCCCCCCCCCCCCCCCCCCCCCCCCCCCCCCCCCCCAAACACACAATCTACACACATGGACCACTGCTCTATCGTTCTATTATCAAATCATACTATATGTATCATTTAATACAGTTTGTCATATAATGTAATGTAATTGAATAATATAGCATTATGATATAATGCTTTCCATTGCTTCCATCATCCACACTATTTCACACGTTGGCAGACCCGCATAACCTGCAGTTTATTCATGCTGAGAAAACACTGTTTAAGGATTATAGCACCCACCCACACACTCACTCACACACCACTCTCACACACACTCTCACACACACACACACACACACACACTCATGTACCTGTGCTGGGTGTTGTTCTGGTCTCTGCTGCCTGAGCCCAGAGGCCAGGCGCACCGCAGGGGGGAAGCAGAACTGGAGAGCCTGGGTGTCTGCATGGTGCTGTGCAGGCAGGAGATCAACCGTGACCAACACACCATGGTTGGTGGGAGGCTAGTTTGGGTGGATGTGTGTTGAGGCTAGTTTGGGTGGATGTGTGCGGAGGCTAGTTTGGGTGGATGTGTGGGGAGGCTAGTTTGGGTGGATGTGTGGGGAGGCTAGTTTGGGTGGATGTGTGCGGAGGTTAGTTTGGGTGGATGTGTGTTGAGGCTAGTTTGGGTGGATGTGTGCGGAGGCTAGATTGGGTGGATGTGTGTTGAGGCTAGTTTGGGTGGATGTGTGCGGAGGTTAGTTTGGGTGGATGTGTGTTGAGGCTAGTTTGGGTGGATGTGTGCGGAGGCTAGATTGGGTGGATGTGTGTTGAGGCTAGTTTGGGTGGATGTGTGTTGAGGCTAGTTTGGGTGGATGTGTGCGGAGGTTAGTTTGGGTGGATGTGTGTTGAGGCTAGTTTGGGTGGGATGTGTGCGGAGGCTAGATTGGGTGGATGTGTGTTGAGGCTAGTTTGGGTGGATGTGTGTTGAGGCTAGTTTGGGTGGATGTGTGTGGAGGCTAGATTGGGTGGATGTGTGTTGAGGCTAGTTTGGGTGGATGTGTGCGGAGGCTAGTTTGGGTGGATGTGTGTTGAGGCTAGTTTGGGTGGATGTGTGTTGAGGCTAGTTTGGGTGGATGTGTGTGGAGGCTAGATTGGGTGGATGTGTGTTGAGGCTAGTTTGGGTGGATGTGTGCGGAGGCTAGTTTGGGTGGATGTGTGTTGAGGCTAGTTTGAGTGGATGTGATCATTGATCCCTAACTGGGGGTCCGTAGTAGGGGGGTGCGTGGGCAGGTCCCAGGGGGACTTGTAAACATTTAGATTTAGCTTTGGTTTTCCTGCGGAACAGAATTAACGACGTACAATATTCGTACTTGTTGATCTTTGTTGTTGTTGATATTTGCCGAGCTATAAATGTCCCCTTGTGGACAATAAAGATGTTTTGAACTTGAGCGATGCAGTTCAAAAGTAGAACAACGCCTCAGCGTCTTAACATTTCAAACGGCTGGGCCGCCACCATATCGCTAGCGTGTAATGGTAGTTCCAAGTTAAACACGAGCCGTTTGGTGTGGATGAAGGGCTGTTGAGCTGTACCGATGGGACTGTTAGGGTACAGAAGACCTCAAAGGTTGGGAAACACTGGACCAGACAGGAGGTCATATATATAGTAGACGTGTGGGGGTAGTCTATATATACCACACTACCAGCTGGTGGTATATAGTAGACTTGTGGGGGTAGTCTATATATACCACACTACCAGCTGGTGGTATATAGTAGACTTGTGGGGGTAGTCTATATATACCAGACTACCAGCTGGTGGTATATAGTAGACTTGTGGGGGTAGTCTATATATACACCAGACTACCAGCTGGTGGTATATAGTAGACTTGTGGGGGTAGTCTATATATACCAGACTACCAGCTGGTCATATATATACCGGTAGTAGACTTGTGGTGGTAGTTTATATAGACATTGGCTGTAGAAACTACAGACGAGTAGGGGGGTACATTTGTCTGCCAGGTGATGTGCAGCCTCATTTGCATAATGCTATGGCAGCTCATTTAAAATGTTGATCCATTTTGTCGTGGTTGACATGATTGGGAAGGCATGTGAGCACAGAAAAGACAGCTGGGGGTACATTTGATCATAGGTGATGTCCCAGACATCATTCTGCATAATGAGAACAGCATCAGCTCATTTTATGTATCCATTTTCTGGTGTTGATCGTGATTGCAAAAAAAACAGAAACAGTGAACACGTCTGTAGAGATCATAGGATGAAATATACAAACATGCAACCCTATGATGTTATGCCTATCATATGCTTATTTAAAATGCTAATGTGTGATTTGCGGTTCTTTAAAAAAAAAAACATGCAAATCAGTGAACACGAGGGAATGAAATGACGCAGTGCACAAAGAAATGAAAGAATAGACACAAAAGATCTGAAAGCAAGTTCCGTCTGTCGACGCAGAATCAAACTCCATCTCCGTCCATCCATCCCATCCCTCCCTCTCCATCCATGTCTCTCCATCTCTCCTCCATCCCTCTCTCCATCTCTCCATCTCCGTCTATCTACACCCTCTCCATCTCTCCAGCCCATCTCTACTCTACCTCTCTAAACCTCATCTCTCATTCCATTCATCCTTCATTGCCTCAGTGTCTCCGTCCCTCCCATCTCTCTGTCTCTCCGTCCCTCCCTCTGTCCCTCTCTCCGTCCCTCCCTCTGTCCTTCTTTCTCCTCTCCACCAGCAGTCACAGCAAACGGGGAGCACGAGGCCCCATCTTGAACCGGTTAAGTCTTTATTATTCGGTCGTCCCCACCACGTTTTGGCTCCCATTCTGTCCTGCCTCTTAGTCAATGTAACGTCACTGAACTCGACGGGGAAGCTCGATGAGGTCCAGCGGGTTGGACCAACAGCGCTGTACTCTGCCCAGGCAGAGGGGTGGTGTGGGCCAGGTGTTGGAGGCATGTAATACGTTCTTCCTGGTGGTCTGCTCCTGCAGGCGTTCTCCCGCCCGGGGCAGGAGAACCCTTTTCCCGTCCGTCCGCACAACTGATTTGTGCAGCCCTGAAGCACACACACACACACACACACACACACACATATGCATGCACACTCACACACTCACATACACACTCTCATACACACACAGACTCACGCACACACATACACACACTCACACACACACATACACACACACACACGCATACACGCAGACTCACACACGCATACACGCAGACTCACACACACACACACGCAGACTCACACACACACACACACGCATACACGCAGACTCACACACACACACACACATACATGCAGACTCACACACACACACACACACACACACACACACACACACACGCACACATACACACAGACTCAATCACCGGCACATTGCCCCAACTATGAAAACAACTGCAATGGGAAAATGTTGCAAGCCAATATACCTGCAGGCTGTTGAAACGATATGATATTATATATATATATATATATATATATATATATATATATATATATGTGTGTATATCTTTCACCCACTTCCTCTATCGCTACTTCTCTCTATCACCTTCTATCTTAATCTATTTTTCGTCTTTTTATTTAACCTTTATTTAACCATGCAAGTCCTTAAGAACATATTCTTTTTTGCGATGGTGTCCTGGCAAGTCACGGAAAGTGCCTGTGTAAAAAGGGCGCACAAATATAAAATGCCCTTCAATCTATTAAATCCTTCAATCTAATCCCTCTATTTCTATCTATCAGCTTCTAGATTTCTCTTTCTATATCCATCACCTTGGTTACTGTGTAGGCTGGCTTCCTACAGGGCCACATGCTGTGTTAATGTCTGCTGTCTGTGTGTGTGTGTGTGTGTGTGTGTGTGTGTGTGTGTGTGTGTGTGTGTGTGTGTGTGTGTGTGTGTGTGTGTGTGTGTGTGTGTGTGTGTGTGTGTGTGTGTGCGTGTGTGTGTATATATATATACTGGAGAGAGGAGGATAGTGTATACTTAGGGTGCTTGACTCCCAGCCACCAAAAGGTTCTGGGTTCGATCCCCAATCCTTGCGTTGGCTACAAGCGTGGGCTGGATGGCCACCAGTCGTTACACACATCTACGTATATATCTCTACAGGTATAGATCTTTAAACGTACCAAAGTCCACTCACACACAGGAGGTGTTGCTCCCCTGACCTTGGACTCTAACCATCAACCGCTTCTGAGCGGCTGACCCCCATTCTATCTGTTTCTCCGCCTGCATTTATTTATTTAAAACGAGTGTGTCACGGACGGGGGCAGAATTTCAAGCTTGACTTTGGTAATGTCATTCACACTGTGTGTTCTGTAATACTATTAAAATAACTGAGCCTGAGGGAAGGTGGTGGTGGTGGTGGTGGTGGTGGTGGTGGTGGTGGTGGAGGTGGAGGTGGTGGTGGAGGTGGTGTCAGGGCTCTCCTGTAATATTGCAAACACTAGCATTTTGCCTTCTTGGGTTTGACCTGCCTGCTGTCTCTCTCTCTCGCTCGCTTTGTCTCTCTCTCCCTCCCCTCTCTCTTTCTCTCTCTCCTCTCTCTCCTCTCTCTCTCCTCTCTCTCTTTCTCTCTCTCTCTCTTTTTTCTTTCTCTCTCTCTCTCACTCGCTTTCTCTCTCTCTCTCTCTCTCTCGCTCGCTCGCTCTCTCTCTCTCTCTCGCTCGCTCGCTCGCTCGCTTTCTCTCTCTCTCTCTCTCTCGATCCCTCGCTCCCTCTCTCTCTCTCTCTCGATCCCTCGCTCCCTCTCCCTCGCTCTCTCTATTTCGCTCTCTCTCTTTCACTCACTTTCTCTCTCTCATTATCTCTCTGTTTCTCTCTCTCTCTCTCTCCCTCTCTCTATTTGGGAGGAGATACACTGTGTGTGTGTGTGTGTGTGTGTTCTCTCTCTACTCTTATTATGACATATGTTCTGTCATTTTCTAGTAAGATTGATCTTTGTATGAGTGTTGGCTATCTCTGTGTAATTATACTGCTGCCCTTTACCCCTTCTCTTACAAATGTGTCTAAATGCTCACTAAAACAAATGTAATCAACAGCGATGGACCAATGCTGATCATATCAAGTCGTTATATTTAGCTCCCTTTGTGTCTCAAGCATAACCCGGTGAGGGGGAGGGGGTGGAGGGGGTGGGTGGGGGGGGGGGGGGGGGGGTGGCGCGGGAGGGGTGGGGAGGGGGGGCGGTGGGGGTGGGGGAGGGGGGGGGTTTTGCTGCCGGGGGGGGGGGGGGGGGGGGGGGGGGTACAGTTGTATTAGCGATCAATATTCTGATCGCTTATGCAACTGTACGCCCCCCCCACCCCCCCCCCCCCCCCCCCCCCCCCCCCCCCCCATTGGTCTGACGTTACAGAATAAGCAAAACAACTGACGGATAGATTTATGTCCTTCGTTTGTTGCCGTCTTTGCTGCTCACACGCACAATTTCTAGTAAACATAACTAGTCAAAATATTTGAGCGACCATTACTAGAACAAATACAGTTAACAAATAAATTGAGCAGGATGAACAGGTTCAAATTACTTCGTTTTGAACCTGTTAGCGCGTCAGCGCGCACATGCTAAGTGCTATGCTATCACAGTTTGTTGTGACAGTTGGCGGCTAAAAGGACCCTTCCAACGAAGCCTTACTGCGGTGGTTCCCAAACGTTTAGGGGCTAAGGAACGGCACCATTTCTAACCAGAAATTAACTTTAGGTTTTAGGGAAATTCGCTTTAAGTTATAGGGAAAGTCACTTTAAGTTGTAGAGTATGATTATGAAAAATGTCACACACATTTTCAACTGGATATTATATATATATATATACTTGGTTATTAGCACTTTTTGTAATATATTTCACACACAGCAGACTGTCAAAAAAGTATCACAATGATACTTTTCACTGGTTCTCTAAAAGGCAATTGCATTATTTGTCAAGTATTTACTGAAATGGAACATGACCTCGTCTCTGTAGCGTGTAGTGGACCCCCAGGGGCCACTGGGTTTGTGGACCTCGCCATAGAGACCCGTCTGTAGCGTGTTGTGGACCCCCAGGAGCCACTGGGTGTGGACCTCGCCTTAGAGCCCGGTCTGTAGCGTGTTGTGGACCCCCAGGGGCCACTGGGTGTGGACCTCGCCTTAGAGCCCGGTCTGTAGCGTGTAGTGGACCCCAGGGGCCACTGGGTGTGGACCTCGCCTTAGAGCCCGGTCTGTAGCGTGTTGTGGACCCCCAGGGGCCACTGGGTGTGGACCTCGCCTTAGAGCCCGGTCTGTAGCGTGTTGTGGACCTCCAGGGGCCACTGGGTGTGGACCTCGCCTTAGAGACCCGTCTGTAGCGTGTTGTGGACCCCCAGGGGCCACTGGGTGTGGACCTCGCCTTAGAGCCCGGTCTGTAGCGTGTTGTGGACCCCCAGGGGCCACTGGGTGTGGACCTCGCCATAGAGACCCGTCTGTAGCGTGTTGTGGACCCCCAGGGAGCCACTGGGTGTGGACCTCGCCTTAGAGCCCGGTCTGTAGCGTGTTGTGGACCCCCAGGGGCCACTGGGTGTGGACCTCGCCTTAGAGCCCGGTCTGTAGCGTGTTGTGGACCCCCAGGGGCCACTGGGTGTGGACCTCGCCTTAGAGCCCGGTCTGTAGCGTGTTGTGGACCCCCAGGGGCCACTGGGTGTGGACCTCGCCTTAGAGCCCGGTCTGTAGCGTGTTGTGGACCCCCAGGGGCCACTGGGTGTGGACCTCGCCTTAGAGCCCGGTCTGTAGCGTGTTGTGGACCCCCAGGGGCCACTGGGTGTGGACCTCGCCTTAGAGCCCGGTCTGTAGCGTGTTGTGGACCCCCAGGGGCCACTGGGTGTGGACCTCGCCTTAGAGCCCGGTCTGTAGCGTGTTGTGGACCCCCAGGGGCCACTGGGTGTGGACCTCGCCTTAGAGCCCGGTCTGTAGCGTGTTGTGGACCCCCAGGGGCCACTGGGTGTGTGGACCTCGCCTTAGAGCCCGTCTGTAGCGTGTTGTGGACCCCCAGGGGCCACTGGGTGTGGACCTCGCCTTAGAGCCCGGTCTGTAGCGTGTTGTGGACCCCCAGGGGCCACTGGGTGTGGACCTGGCCTTAGAGCCCGGTCTGTAGCGTGTTGTGGACCCCCAGGGGCCACTGGGTGTGGACCTCGCCTTAGAGCCCGGTCTGTAGCGTGTTGTGGACCCCCAGGGGCCACTGGGTGTGGACCTCGCCTTAGAGCCCGGTCTGTAGCGTGTTGTGGACCCCCAGGAGCCACAGCCTCCGCGCGGTGCAGAGGCTGTATGGGTGATCCGCCATGCCTTCATCTAATCTGATTTACGTGCCAGAGGGAATTATGTAATCGGCATTTAAGCAGAACAAAGCGGGATCTGCTGTGGTGAAAGAAGGGTTTTCCATGTAGAACCGTGCGTCTAAGCCTGTTTCCCTGCCTACAGCTTGTCCTGTGTTTGTGTGTTCGCACCTTGTCTCCGTACTGTACTCCGCTGGACGTAACTGGGCTTTGTTGGTCTGTGTGATGAGTCCCCTGCGACAGGGAGTCACCGCCAGGGGGGGCTTAGAAGTGTTCCTGTTATGTCACGCGATTTACTTCCAGAGTGTCGAATTTACGTAATTACCACGCAGCGTGAAGCAGAACAACACTTCAGGTGGCAAGTGGAAGAAGCCATCGTTCTGCGTCTGTAGAGCCTGTCGTTCCCCAGTGTCTTCTGATACATGCTTGTCTGTTGTTTCCCACCGTGTCTCGTACTGTACTCAGCTGGACTATTAACTGCCTGGTATTCTTGATTGAGGCGCAAATACCCTCCGAGTATATATTGATCGTGCGGGAGTGGGGGGGGGGGGGGGGGGTGGGGTGGGGGGCGGTCCTAGCAGTTTCGACTGACTAAGCTTTCCTCTTTATATTCATGAAGTTTATTTGCATGAGGAAGCACGTCCGTGGGTGGGACAACAGTGGGGGGGTGGCAGAATGGGTGGGCGAGTTGGGGGGGGGGTGGCGGCGCATGAGCTCCTCGCCGTGGGTCTGTGGCGCCGCCCGGAGACGAGGTCAAGGTGAACTTGTAATCGCGGCGCTCTCTTCCACGCGAGCTACGCTGCAGCGCGGACGCTCCTCGGATCAGCCTCACCCCAGGGGGGTGGGGGGGGGCGGGGAGGGAGGGGGGGGGGGGGGGGGGGGTGTATTCGGCAAGCCGCTTCGTTCCCATGCAAATCAGCCGTCAGGACGTTGGAGCGCGTGGTGTGCGCGGAGGACGCCTGGTTGCGTGCGTCTTCGGACGTCCTCATCCAAACGGGACAAAACTGGAAATGCATCCGAGGCGTGCGCATGGTTCGTTCGTTTGCTTAAGGTTTGGGGGGTTTTTTTCGTAGCGCGCCGAGTCGTCAACGTCAAAACGGACTCGCAGGGTGAGGTCGGAGGGCCCTGCTCCGATCCGTTGTCTTGGTAACCGTAGAAACTGTGTCGCGGTCTCTTTTTATGGAGGGCTCTTAGTTCTCGACATGGCGCCGTTAACTCAGATGGTGTAAAAGCCGCTTCTAGCCGTTTCGTCGTTGCTAAAAACACTGCAGTCACCCCAATGGTTTCCCTCTCAAGATGGTGAGCATATGAACTTGATAAGCTAAGTTCTAGCTAGGAAGACAACACCAAAACAAAAATTGACATAAGCCATTAGATCCCTTTTTCTTGTTAAAACATATTTTGATGTTTTAATGGACTTTTGCGCTTTTATGGACAGCGAAGAATAATAATAATAATAATAATAATAAATCGACATTTCAGACAGGCTGACCCAAAGTGCTTAACGGACACTAAAAGTAAAAGACAAGCTGATTAAAAACAAACAAAAAGGCCCTCGAACTAAATGAAGGAAAACCCTGTTCGGCCCCTCCCTCTTTCAACGCAGCTTCCTGTGCCACAGGAAGCTGCGTTGAAAGAGGGAGGGGCCGAACATGTAGCGTCGTTTCGTCGTAGCCGCGGCTACCCCGACAGATCACTGTTGTCTCAACGCCTCGTGCGCATCCCGAAGGCCGTGCGTGACGGAGAGTGCACGTGAGACCCCCCGTGCACCAGCCCAGATGCTCGCTGGACTCTCGTCAGTGTCCTGGGCTCTGCCAGCGGGATCCGGGGGAATCCGGTTCCCTCTCCTCGGCATGGCCCGGAGACCCCTGGGGGGGCCCAGCCGTGGACCCCCCCCTTGGTGTGGACCGTGGACCCCCCAGGCCCAGGTTTCCAGCACCCGGCTCAGCCCGGAGGAGAGAGTGGTTTTACACCGCGGGGGGCCGGAGGAGGAGGAGGAGGAGGTGGGGGGGGGGGGGGGGTTCCGAGCCCAGCTGCCTGGTCGCGGCGCGTGTGGTGAAACGGTTTGAACCACCGCTGTAATATGAGTCTGGTGGACTCACCCCCCCCCCCCCCCCCCCTCCTCCTCCTCCCCCCCCCCCCCCCCCCCCCCCCCCCCCCTCGCCGCCGCCTGGGAAAGCCAGTGGTTGTTTGTGTCGCCGGGTCCCTCCATCCCCCCCCCCCCTCTTTTTCCTCTTTGGTTTTCATCCCAGCCAGCACGCGGCGTCCAGCGCCCGATGGGAGGGGGGGGCGTGTGTATCATGGAGAGATTATGAGCAGAGCCGTCAGAGGGGGGAGCGGAGTGGATGTGACACGCTCTTCCTTGGAGGAGACGCAGGGCGGAAACCAACGACTGAGCGGAGAGCAGGAGGTTTTGGCCCTCGCAGCGCTCCGGGGCCGACGGGAGGATGGGGGGGGGGGGGGGAGGGGGGGGGGAGACGGGAGGAGCAGGGGGAGATGTGGGGGAGATGCGCGAGCAGCCAGTCAGTCAGGC
>JACYXH010000036.1:20000-32500 GCA_026745465.1 Lota lota
AGACGAGCAGTGCAGGTGTAATGGAGGGGTTTCGTTACCGTAATACAGTACACAAACGTTACCTCACTCTCCCTCGCTCACACCTTCACTCACAGTCTCTCTGTATACCGCTCTGTCCTTCTCTCACCATCTTGTCCCTCACTCTCTCTCTCTCTCTCTCTCGTAGTATATGTCTGTCTCTCTCTCTCTCTCTATTTCTCTTCTGTGTATGTCTTTCTTTCACTTGTTGTCTGTTATTCTCTCTCTCTCTGCTTTGTCCTTTCTGACTGTCTCTCACGCTCTTTCTGTGTCTGTCTCATTGTCAACTTTCTCTCTCTCTATCTCTCCATCTTTCTCCATCTCTGTCCTCTATCTTAGGTTAAACTCCATCCAACTGAATGCCAGGGGGGGGCAGAGCCACTTCCTAACTCTGCACATTTTACGTTCAACATTCAAAACGTAATACCAAGTAAACCAGCGCTGTTTGCTTCTGGAGCTGTAGAACAACCTCATGATGTACACATCTCAGGATGCATGAGGATGTGCTCGGGTGGGAGGCAGCTACTGGGCTAGGATCCTCTGGGGCTAACACACACACACACACACACACACACACACACACACACACACACACACACACACACACACACACACACACACACACACACACACACACACACAGGTACACTTCTATCCTCAGGCAAGTGTATTTCTTCAAGAACAGCGCACACAAGAGTGCTTAACATAGGCAGGAAGACACATCTTAAAGACATTTAAACGTGCTGAACGCAGGTGACTCCACGCTGAATATAACTCGTCCTGTGGCCACATCTGTGGTGTTACTCTGCAATTTAGTCACGTTGCTAACGCTAGCCAAGGCTTCTGTTAGTGTGCGTGCCTGTGTGTGCACACACGTGTGTGTGTGTGTGCGCGCGCACGTGTTTGTGTGTGTGTGTATGTGCGTGTGCGCTGTCGTTTTACGGATGGAATCATGCCAATCTCCGGAGTTCTGAGGACAGAATTAGCATTAGCGTTAGCGTTAGCAGATAAGGTCCACTGAATGTAATTACCACCTGGGCGCCGCGGCCAATGCTATATAGCTCCTGGGGCTATGCTGATTCTCCTCGGCTACCGCGGCTAACAGTCCTCCTGAAATGAGCCGCTAAAGAACGGCGGGCCGGGGTAATTTGGTGGGCGTCACAGGTGTTAAAAGTGGGATGAACAGCCGGCTTCCTCAGCGCTGTTGTTTAGGAAGCAGAATGGGAAATGGAGTCGCGGACACGCTTGAAACAGGCCAGCACAATGGAAACCTAAAGAAGGGCTTTGATTAGCGCCGATGGCTTTCTGTATCGCTGCAGCAAGGCATGCTGGGGGAATTTAGGGGAAAAAAATTGGGGGGGGGGGGGGGGGGGGGGGGGGGGGGGGGGGGGGGGGGGCACAGCTACTATGAAAATACAGGTTGTTTCTCAGAATATTAGTAT
This sequence comes from Lota lota, assembly GCA_026745465.1. Classification (NCBI taxonomy): domain Eukaryota; kingdom Metazoa; phylum Chordata; class Actinopteri; order Gadiformes; family Lotidae; genus Lota; species Lota lota. The sequence goes on from JACYXH010000036.1 coordinate 21,461, forward strand.
TAAAATGCATACGTTGATCCATTATTCACGGCCTATTTTTAGGAGGATATATATATTCCACAAAGTTTTAGTGCTTGTGTGTTTGTTTGTAACAGAGTTCCACTTCACTTAACAGAAATGTTGACAAAACTGTAGCAAATATACAAATACTTTTATAAGTATCGAATAAGTAATTCGGGTAAAAACACATTTACACACTGGCATATACGGGTCATTAAAGATAAAACTCACAAATAAGAACGCAAATTAATTAAAACTCTGTGGCGGCCATTTTCTGCATTAAGAGATGCGAGCAGCTTCATTTGTCGTATCGTAAGATAAAAGGCGTTCTCGATTAGCTGGTTTATTCTGTTAAAAAGACTAATGCTAAAAGTTGTACCCATTCCTGCTATTTAATTGTGGGGTTGTTTAATGTGCTTTTTTTCGTGCTGTTGCATGCGTGCTCTGCTATAGGATTTATGGTTTTTACCACCAGACAAATTGAGTACCCCTGCGTCTTAGTGCAAGGGTACAAAAATGCATTAGCACTCTCTCTGTAGCTCTCTCTCTCTCTCTGAAATACTCACACGTACACACACACACTAACCTACTCACACACACACACACACACACATTAACCTACACACACACACACACACACTAGCCTATTCACACACACACACACACACACACACACACACACACACACACACACACACACACACACTAACCTACTCACACACACACACACACACACACATTAACCTACACACACACACACACACACACACACACACACACTAGCCTATTCACACACACACACATTAACCTACACACACACACACACACAAACACACACTAGCCTATTCACACACACACACACACACATTAACCTACACACACACACACCTACACACACACACACACACACACACACGCACACACACACATCCGTGCTGTCTCTTTCGTGTCTGTGCCAAAACAAACACATTTTAAAAATGAGGTTAATGAAAAAAAAATCGGTAGAGTTTTATACTCCCTTTTTTAAATGTTAGTTTGAATAAAAAATAAAAAGGAGAGACATAGCCCATTTGCAAAGTGGATCTAAAAGCACAATATCATAAAAAATACTCCCGAACGCCCGGATATCTGCTCATCGTTTCCATCTGTTGTTATTAGATTACCGCCGTAAAAAAAAAGACACGTTTTATTATTACAACAATGAGTCTTTGAAATAATTGTCGTCCAAAAAAATTTAAAAAGATAATACTTAAAAATAAAAAAAGCCAGATAGTACATACATGTGTGTCTCTCAGAGCGGTTCCACAACCCTCCTCGTGGCTGCGACGCCACCCAGACCGCGAGCCACGAGCCACGAGCCACGAGCCGCGAGCCACGGCGGCCATTAGAGAGGGACACATTTTTTAGCCACCACTCCTAATGTCTGCTGTCAGTGGCGGCAGAAAAATAGGGAAAGTAATTGCGTTGTCGCAGGGAGCGGGGATATCCCATCAGCCATCTGGGCAACCGTGTCACAAAGCATAAAGACTACGACGCGGGCCGGGGCGCGCAGGATATGGACAGGACAGCTCTGGGAGAGAGGGAGGGTCGGGGGGGGGGGGAGAGAGGGGGGGGGGGGGAGAGAGAGAAAGAACGTCTTGATGAAACACGGTTGGTAAGAGAGATGCACAGAGAGGGAGGGAGGGAGAGAGGGAGAGGGAGAGAGAGAGAAAGGGAGGGAGGGAGAGAGAGAGAGGGAGGGAGATGGAGGGAGGAAGGGAGAGAGAGAGGGAGGGTGAGGGAGAGAGAGAAAGGGAGAGAGATGGAGGGAGAGGGAGAGAGAGAACGAACGTCTTGATGAAACACGGTTGGTAAGAGAGAAGCACAGAGAGGGAGAAAGAGAGTGAGGGAGAGAGAGGGAGAGAGAGGGAGAGAAATAGGGGGAAAGAAAGGACAGCTCGATGAAACGGGGATGGTCAGAAAAAGCAAAAAGTGATAAAAAGAAAGAAAGAAAGAAGGATAAGAAAATAACTAAATAAAGAAGGAAGGACAGAGAAAGAGGGAGAGGAAGACAGAGGAAGAGGGGGGAGGGAGGAAGAAATACATAATGAAAGTGAGGGAAGAAGAGACGAAAAGATGCAGGAAAAAAAGATGACCAGAAGGGATGGATGGAGGAAAGGAGAGAGGGAGGGAAGGAGACACAGCTGATAGGAGATGAGGAATCGACTGGTGTCCCGACTAGATGGGCGGTGATAAGTGTGAGTGATGTTAATAAATACTCACACGCCCGCTTTTATCAGCAGCTGTCAGCCGCGCCGTGGCCGTGATAACCCCCCGCGGTGAGAGAGAGGGAGGGAGGGAGAGAGAGAGAGAGAGAGAGAGAGAGGGAGAGGGGGAGAGAGAGAGAGGGAGAGGGGGAGAGAGGGAGAGGGAGAGAGAGAGAGGGAGAGAGAGAGAGAGAGAGAGAGGGAGAGAGAGGGGGAGGGAGAGGGAGAGACTCGGTCGCACAGCTGGTCTCCTCCCTGCCCGGGTCTGACCCCTTGCCGGCCAGATGTGATGGGTTCACGTCCAAGAAAAACACACCCAATAAATCAAGTCATTTAAAACAACAAAAAACAATTGATGCAGGCACAAAATGAAGTTGAGTCAAATGCACAAACCAAAGACCCTTGCATACAAATGATAAATGAACTTAATAGTATTTTATGTTGCTGAGCTAATGCAGAGTAATTTCAGGTATTTGGGGACGGTAGATGTACTATTTATCACCCTGGGTCCAGTCTAAACAAGGGTACAGGCACAGAACAGCCTTTAGGGGGTTTGTCTGACCAAACTAAAGAGTTGGTGCTTTATTTCAGGGTTCTCTTATTTATTGCGATAATACCCTCGTAATACTGCCGAGTTTCTACGGAAGAAGTACACATCCTGATGTCCAAATACTCGATTCCAGTATTCGCATTGGACCTGGTTTCATTAGCTATTGGTATAGTATCAGTAATATTTTAGTATTAGTATACATATTATTATTATTATTATTATTATTATTCTGAGTATAAATATTAGTATTAGTAGCATTCGTATTATTATGAGCATAAGTATTATTCGTTTATGTACTGCGATGAGTATCGGTTAGTATGAGTTTGTACAGTGGAAGCGTTTGTCATAGCAACGGCGTGGCCGATGGATTTAGGCTAGCAGACGCAGTTCAGATAGTGATGTATGCTATCCTACTAACCCTACTCATAGTTTCATATTTCTTTGAAATGAAACTCACAGGAGATGTGATTTATTTAGCGCTGCTAGCATCATATCACTGGCTTCCTGTGTGATAAGAAAAAATCAATTGAAGGGAGTAGTTTAATAAACTCTCGTATTTTAACATCTCACAGATGCTTGGGCATAAACTCATAAATCAAAGCAGGACTTCCTCAGTAATCATCAACAAACACATTTTATTGTTCACCGCAAACTCAACACCTTTCTACGTTATTTTGAGTTCATCCGGAGCGAGTGGGAGGATGTATCGGTTAAAAATTCATTTCCAGACGTCGCATTTGTTCAGTTGGATTTTTGGTTCAATGGTTCACTATTGTTTTTGACTGATTTTACCAAGTCTTTAGCTTTTCGTTTTTAATCGCTTCAAACTGCAAATACTGATGACTGTCTCCACATTCTCTTTAAAATATTAGCACTCGTACTTTGTGATTATTTCTGCTCCCTGTGGTTTTTGTTGTTGGATATTGACGGGGAATCCATCGCGAGCTTCTGCTTAACGTATGCCGGCTGTATTTCTCGGCGCGAGTTATTGGCGTTCTAAAAATAGCGCGCGCGCGCGCGCCTCTCCGCTCCGAAGACACTCTTTACCGAGGGTAATAATCCCTAATATTCCTGCTGTTTGGAACCAAATGAGTCGTTTATGCGACTCCGTCTCACGGAGCTCACCAAACTCAAAAGTCCCCAAATGATTTCTCTTATTGTGTTTAATTGTTGAGCGGCTCCGGCTGTGGAATATGAATATCAAGTAGATGGATGTCTCGCTGAACATCATCACGCAAAGTTTATTTTATTTTTTTATTTTTTTAAAGGTGACGAACGACAATCCCGTTCATTCCTCTCAACAACACAACGTTAGATCACAGATGTCGTGTTTTTGGCACACTTTCAAATCGCAACACACAAGAGGGGAACGCGACGTGCAAATGGAATTGAGTTGCCGTTCTCTAAGAATACATTATTTCACCACGTGCCCGGTTCTCCGGGCCGCTCTCTGAAACGCCTCAGCTCTCGGAGGAGCGGACGGCACAGACGTGTGAACCGCCGAGCAGCGAGCAGGCAGGAACACAATTCAACCTCATCACCGCGGTATTGACAGGCCCCATTCTCATTTTCACTGTCCCCCCTCGCTCCCTCGCTCCCTCGCTCCCCCTCCCTCCCTCCCTCCCTCGCTCCCCCCTCCCTCCCTCCCTCCCTCTCTTCCCCCGCGGCTCTTCCATCCCCCTTCGCAGGTTCCGTTACCCAGAAGACTCGGCGGTGAGACATTAAATGTAATACGCATCTCGAGGCCTCATCACCAATGTCTCTCTCTCTCTCTCTCACTCTCTCTCTCTCTCTCTCTCTCTCTCTCTCTCTCTCTCTCTCTCTCCTCTTCTGCAGATGGTGACGAGAACAAAGAAAATATTTGTGGGAGGTCTGTCAGCCAACACCGTGGTGGAGGATGTGAAGCAGTACTTTGAACAGTTTGGGAAGGTAAGCACGATGGCTTCATGTTTCTCTGCTGCTGGTGGGAGAGAGGCCATCCCAACGCCGGGGATGGAGGGATGTGTTGATCTGGTTTTGAACTGGTTTGAACTGGTTTTCGAACTGTCTTTGGGCCGGTTCTGGACTGGTTTTGAACTGGTGTTGAACTGATTTGAACTGGTGTTGAACTGATTTGGACTGGTTTTGAACTGGTTTGTCCTCATGTTGGTCATGACCAGTAGGTCCTGAGCAGACTGGTGCAGGTGATGCTCAGAGCATAAATACACGTGCATAAATACAAGGGCATATTCTGATGTGCTAACACACACACACACGCACACACACACACACACACACACACGCGCGCACACATACACACCTGTACACACAACCACAGGCAAGCTGTCACATGCATGGCAACACACACAGACAACCAGACGCACACCCACCGCAGAAATGCACACACAAACACAGGCAAGAACTCTCTCTCTTTCTCTCTCACACACACATACACCCGCACACACACTTACAAATGCAATATCACACATCCACTGAGAAGCACACACACACACACACACACAGGCCAATCCCCATTTACAGTCTTTGATTTGGTGGCGGCGTTTCACACATTAGGCCCCCCTGCCGAGCCGAGAGCCGCCTCCCCCATCTCCCCCGTCTCCCACATCAGCCCAAGGTCACTCTCCCCTCGCTCCACTCAATGCTGCGTCAGCTCTTCACCTTGAGCTAAATCAATGTCTGCCGTCGCCGTGGTTCCCTCATCAGCACCGCCTCCCGCCAGCACGAGCTCTCCGTCGCCGCCGACGACCACCACCATGCAGGGGGAGGGAGGGAGGGAGGCCAGGTCGGGGGAGAGAGAGGGAGACTTTTGTGGCGGTCATTACTTCATCTATTGAGCTTATATGTCGTTGGCCACACATGGTGATGTCATCGCATCCCCCATCGTGAGGGGCGAGGAAATAAATAAGACTTTTAGTGCGGAATGGGAAGATTGGTTGGATATAAACCGTAAGGTGGGGGTGGTGATGGGGTGGGGGTGGTGGTGGGGTGGGGGTGGTGGTGGTATAGTTTAAAATGAAGACGACGCACTAGGAACGAAAACAACAAATAAATATTACGAATAAAACCATGATTTTGCATTGAGACTGAAAAAACCAAACGGGGAATAAATGTTTGTGTTTTTGGTGCCTTGATTGAATGACATAATTTACTTCATTATTCAAAGTCGATTTTTTTTGCTCCTTGAGGATTCCTCCGATACTTCTGAAGAAACACACAAATCAGGCTGATTGTGCGTCTGTCTCTGCTCTTAATGCCTGCTTACTGTGTGTGTGTTGTTGTTTTGCCTTTAAGTGCATTGACTGTGGGCTTTTTCTGTGAGTGTGGGGTAATTGTGAGTTGTTTGCACGTGTGTTTGTGGGTATTTTTGGTGTGCGTGCCGGTTTGATTGTGACTTTTGTGTGTTGGTGTGCTATGTGTTTGTGTGTGTGTGTGTGAGTGTGAATAGATTGTGCATTGTGTGAAACAAGGTATGGGGTGACAATAGGAACCTCTCTCTCTCTCTATCTCGGCTTCTCGCTCACTCTCTTTCTCTCCCACTCTCTGTCTACCTCTCTCTCTCTCTGTGTTTCCCGTGTCTGTCTCTCACATCCAGGATTTATCAAATAACCTGCCTGTCACTGCGCCCCACACACACACACACACACACACACACACACACACACACACACACACACACACACACACACACACACACACACACACACACACAGGCAGCAGGACTCACACAGAGCAGGGAAAACCAATTAATTTCACTTTCTCATCCCAAGAATGTCACTTCTCAGGTGTGTTGTGTGTGTGTGTGTGTGTGTGTGTGTGTGTGTGTGTGTGTGTGTGTGTGTGTGTGTATGTGTGTGCGGGTGTGTGTGTGTGTGTTGTGTGTGAGAGGGGTATTAGGTGGTGTGTGTTGGCAGGGCAGCATGGTGACTCTTCCTGAGTGTGTGTTTCAAATGCATCAATCCATTCTACAGATGCTAAATACCCAGCATACACACTAGGTGTGTGTGTGAGTGTGTATGGGTGTGTGTGTGTCACTATGTTTGTCTATGTGTCTGTGTGTGTGTGTGTCACAGTATGTTTGTGTGTGTCTGTGAGCTTATTTGTGTGTGTGTGTGTGTGTGCGTGTGTGTGTGTTTGTAGTAAAGGCAGTCTAGGCCAATTAGTAGTGTGTGGTGTTGAGAGGTGGAGGTGGTCTGTGGGCTTTGGAGGAGAAGCATCTGTTGTGGTCACCATCGGGTCGCAGGTTACAGCTGCTCCCTCTTCTCTCCCTCCCTTCCTCTCTCTCACCCACCCTCCCTCCCTCCCTCCCTCTCTCTCCCTCCGACTCCCCCTGTCTTCATTCTGTCAGGGCTGAGGAGGTGTTTGTAATGGAGAGATTCTGACAGCTCTCATGCACATCACTCTGGCTGCCATTCTGCCACACATCAACCATTAGGAAAGAGCACGTCTATATATATATATAATGTGTATAGTGTTGGGGAGCTACTGTGTGGTAGGAACAGCCCTGGTTGTGGTGTGGCTGACTACACACACTTAGACGTGTTCATTGAGACGCTACCTATGCTAGGAAATGTGCGTCGAGACGCTAACCACGCTAGGACGTGTGCGTGGAGCCGCTAACCACGCTAGGACGTGTGCGTCGAGACGCTAACCACGCTACGACGTGTGCGTGGAGCCGCTAACCACGCTAGGACGTGTGCGTCGAGACGCTAACCACGCTAGGACGTGTGCGTCGAGACGCTAACCACGCTACGACGTGTGCGTGGAGCCGCTAACCACGCTAGGAAGTGTGCGTCGAGACGCTAACCACGCTAGGACGTGTGCGTCGAGACGCTAACCACGCTAGGACGTGTGCGTGGAGCCGCTAACCACGCTAGGACGTGTGCGTCGAGACGCTAACCACGCTACGACGTGTGCGTGGAGCCGCTAACCACGCTAGGAAGTGTACGTCGAGACGCTAACCACGCTAGGAAGTGTGCGTCGAGACGCTAACCACGCTAGGACGTGTGCGTGGAGCCGCTAACCACGCTAGGACGTGTGTGTGGAGCCGCTAACCACGCTAGGAAGTGTGCGTCGAGACGCTAACCACGCTAGGACGTGTGCGTCGAGACGCTAACCACGCTAGGACGTGTGCGTGGAGCCGCTAACCACGCTAGGACGTGTTCGTCGAGGCGCTAACCACGCTAGGACGTGTGCGTCGAGACGCTAACCACGCTAGGACGTGTGCGTCGAGACGCTAACCACGCTAGGACGTGTGCGTCGAGGCGCTAACCACGCTAGGACGTGTGCGTTTGGACGCTACAAACATGCCAGAACATGTGCGTTCAGATGCTAAGCACATGGTAAGATGTGTGTATAGAGTTGCTAATATTTGTGTTTTCGCTTTACCGATCCCAAGCGGGACATTTACAAAAACATGTTTTTATTTTCTTTTTATTGATTTATTGATTTATGCTCAGAAGTGTGGTTTCAGACAATTCCACCTCCTTCTTCTTCCTCCTTCCTTCCTCTAACTCCATTCGTTTTTTTTGTTTTGTTTTTTGTTTTTCTTAAAGACAATCTAAGAGACGTCATCCTCCATTTTGATCAAAAACCCTGAGATACAGAGGAAGCCACCACTAGGTTTCACACTTCACTTGGTTGAGCCAAACTGAAGGTGCCGCTGAACCAAACAAGGGTTACACGTTTCAGGGAACAACTTTGATGGCGAGTCTAATACGTTCTTTCCGACCGGTTCCAACGGCTCTTTAGCTTCCTCCTAACCGTGTCTCGTAACGCCAGATGTCTCTGTGCCCCTCCGCCAACGAGACGAGCGTCTCCTACGTCTGCAGCTCTTCAAGGCGAGTGAGCGGTCACTAAGAATACACACTGGCCCACATTCATGAAACGCTGTGGCTCTGGGACAAACCGCAGCCCAGATGGTCCCCATACTGCCCCCGCTGGCCATATAGGGTGTTGCAGCTAATGCAGTGTATGAGTCAAGTCCACAGTGTACCAAGGTGTGTAGTGGCCTCCGGGCCTTGGTCTATAGTTTTGAACATTAGCGCGAGTACATATACACACACAGTAACATTTATCCAACCGACATGAGCTCGATTTGGGATTTATCTCTCATTTGTATAACTTTTATCCATTCTTCAATGAAACTTTTTACACATTGATATTCCTTAGTTTTATAATGTTGCTTTCGATGTCTTTGTAGAGTGTATCTTTGAAAGAGCTATCTAAATAAAAGTAGTATTATCATCAGAGGTACACATCTGACAATTTGCTGCCACCCTCTGCAGTTTTCTCCTCATCTTATGAATTCACTCACTATGAGTTCTCACTGGATTTGTATGACATACTCATTTTGTAAATGTAAGCAGTCAGCAAAACCAGTGCTTAACCTGTTTTCTACCAAGCGCTAACTGCTAGTAACTAACTGCTAACCTATAACCGCTAACTGCTAACTGTTAGCCGCTAACCACCTACCTGCCAAACACCTTTCAACCCACTGACCCAACGGACACTACAAATTAACTGACCCCTTTTTGAGCGTTACAATCCATTTGGCAAGGGCCTTACGGTCTCGTCCCCGTGGCGAGCTGCAGACCTCCGGGGTGGGGGGGGGGGGGGGCTTAACGAACGCCACCGCTGAACACGTCCTCCTCGGTTTATTCTAATCGGCCCGGCGTCTTATTTAATGAAGCTGAGACGCTGTCCACCTCCTGACCCCGCGCCCCTCCCTTCTTGTCTGCTCTTTAGCACACCGTTGCTAGCGTTTAGCTTCAGAGTGGCGCGGCCCAGGCATTAACTATGGACCGACCCCGATACTCCGGTCTGATCTCCGGTCAGTATTTGCATATGTATTACTTATTTATTTACTTACTGAAACAACAGTATTAAATATACAGAGGGGTTTATACGTTGATAGGAAGATTATGTATGCCCGCTTTGACCTGCCCGTGATCCGTGTTTCCATCGGACTCTGAGAAGTTAAGAGTCTCTAAGTGTGGTGTTGTGGCTTGGCTCTTTGACTCCCGGCCGAAAGGTTGTGGGTTCAGACTCCACAACCTACCAGCTGTAGGCCTCCTTGAGCGAGATGACCCCCAACCCCTACCTGCTCCTTAATGACGTGCAGTTAAACAAAGCTGAGCCGAGGGTCACTTTGGATTAAAGCATCTGCCAAATGACGAAATAGTAAATAAAAGTCAGACACGCGCGCACACACACACACACACACACACACACACACACACACACACACACACTGGGCTTAAGAAAATCAATCCCGCAGCCTGTGCTATCCTTGGAGCTGGCGCCAATGGCTTGTGGTCAGAAATAACGCCGCCTGTAGAAGCTCATGTCTCCGGCCGGCTAGCGGTGGATGCTACACCTCAGAGGGCTAGGTGGTGATGGGGGGGGGGGGGGGGGGGGGGGGGTAGTGTTCATCCTGCGTTATGGTCATGTGGTGGCAGCATGTTGTTAGCACTTGAATCTGTGGTCAGAGAAAGGCTTTAGCACGCACGCACATGCAGACACACTCGCACACACACACACACAGGCGTGCAGGCACAGAGACACAACCACACACATACACACACACACACACACAGGCAAACAAATATATTATCTTTACACATACACACTCATACGCGTGCCTGCATGCATGCAGGCACACGTATACATACACGCACACACACACAAACACACACTCGCACACACAGGCACACACAAACACACATGCGCGCAGATGCAGATAGGGAGCAGGAATTTGAATTTAAATAAAGAACCAGGGAATGATGATTTAGTTTGTGACAGGGAATTTGCTCCGGGAGGGGGGGGGGGGGGGGGGGGGGGGTGTAATACCCCAGCTGACATTTTGTGTGCGTTGAGGTCTTGTAAATGGCAGCAAAAAATAAGTGTGTTTGACTGTCTGTTGGAGGACTTTATATGAATTCTTTAAGCATAGCAGAGTGTCTTCCCACACATATAACCCATTACTGTTATATGCCACAGGGCTCGGCATACCAAACACAGGAGACTGAGTGAACTGTTTAAATCTCTTTATGCAGACATTTGCAGTGTCACATACTGTGTGTGTGTGTGTGTGTGTGTGTGTGTTCGACAAAACACCCTTAGTCTTTTTCGTCACAGACAGACACAAGTAATTTCTCTCAGACAACTCTCTTTAAAATATCCTGCAGGCAAATCCCTCTTCTTGTTTGAAACATAACCGTCTGTACATGTTTTATATCTGGTTAT
>JACYXH010000036.1:37500-72500 GCA_026745465.1 Lota lota
CTGCGTGTGTTGTGTACACCTGTTGAGCGTCTCGTTCATGTGTGTGCATGTTTGGGGTGTATGCCTGTGTGTGTGTTTATGTGTGTGTTTCGTGTATGCATGTGTGTCTGCTTTGTGTGTGTGTGTGTGTGTGTGTGTGTGTGTGTGTGTGTGTGTGTGTGTGTGTGCGACGGTACTTGTAGTAAAACGGTTGTGGATCCAGGGATGTGCGTCCATAATGGACGCCGATCTGGAAATGCACCAAAGCTGCAGGTAATAGGTGATGAGTAGGTCAGATGAACGCGGTTTTACTGTTGCTTTTATAAGCTCCCGTTAATCCACCTGCTTTCACACCTGTGAGGCTGTGAGGACTCAGTGAGACGGAGACATTTAGACACACGGACGTACGGATGGATGGATGGATGGATAGAAAGGTAAATAGACTGATACAGACAGATTGACAGGTGGATAAATAGACAAGTAGATAGACACTTACAGACAGATAGACAGGTAGAAAGACAGACAGTCTATACAGATAGACAGACAGGTATTTACTGACAGACAGAATAGAGGGATAAAGCCTTTTCTGAACCACTCTCGAAACCTGAAACCTGAAGCCTGAAACCCATTTTCAGAAAACCCAGGGAACCTTTTTGGCAGAAAACTCTGGGAAAGGTTTTGGTTGCCCTCCAAATGGAGCCATTTGATGACTGCTGGAACAGAGCATTCCCCCACCGCTGCTCGGTGTGTGTGTGTGTGTGTGTGTGTGTGTGTGTGTGTGTGTGCAAATGTTTGCATGTGTGTGTATGTGTATGTGTGTATACACATGTGTGTGTGTGTGTGTTTGTGTGTGTGATTGAATGCACGGGTGTCTGTGTGCAGGTGTGTGTCTGTGTGTGTGTGATTGCATGCATGTGTGTGTGTGTTTGTGTGCAGGTGTGTGTGTTACTGTGTGTGTGATTGCATGCTTGTGTGTGTGTGTGTGTGTGTGTGTGTGATTGCATGCATGTGTGTGTGTTTGTGTGCAGGTGTGTGTGTTACTGTGTGTGTGTGATTGCATGCTTGTGTGTGTGTGTGTGTGTGTGTGTGTGTGTGTGTGTGTGTGCAGGTGTGTGTGTGACAGGTGATATTTGCAGATTCCAATCAATGACCAGCGCGCCAGACTGTGGTGAGTGACAGGCCCCGCCATCGCCCACCGCGGCGGCAAATCAGAGACAAAATGACGGTGTCAAGTTTCACCGCACTTCTAGTAAAGAGGACGCAGAAAAACACCAGCTCAACGCTGGGGAGGGAAAGAAAAGTCGCCATTTCTTGTCAAATCCCCTTCCCCTCTCCTCCCCCCCAGCACGTCGTGTGTTCTCGCGCCCTCCTCCCCCGTCCATCCCTCCTCCCTCATCTCTCCCTCCTCCGTCATCTCTCCCTCCTCCGTCATCTCTCCCTCCTCCCCCATGTCTCCCTCCTCCCTCATCTCTCCCTCCTCCCTCATCTCTCCCTCCTCCGTCATCTCTCCCTCCTCCGTCATCTCTCCCTCCTCCGTCATCTCTCCCTCCTCCCTCATCTCTCCCTCCTCCCCCATCTCTCCCTCCTCCCTCATCTCTCCCTCCTCCCCCATCTCTCCCTCCTCCCTCATCTCTCCCTCCTCCCCCATGTCTCCCTCCTCCCCCATGTCTCCCTCCTCCCTCATCTCTCCCTCCTCCCCCATGTCTCCCTCCTCCCTCATCTCTCCCTCCTCCCCCATCTCTCCCTCCTCCCTTATCTCTCATTCTTCCCCATCTCTTTTAAAAGCATCTTTTTAAAAACCCAAATGCTATCCTCAGCACCAGCTACAGAGCATGAGGTGGTGTGAGGAGGAGGAGGAGGAAGAGCAGGAGGTGGTGTGAGGAGGAGGAGGAGGGAGAGCAGGAGGTGGTGTTGAAGGCCAGCAGGAGGTGGTGTGAGGAGGAGGCAGAGCAGGAGGTGGAGGCAGAGCAGGAGGTGGTGTTGAAGGCCAGCAGGAGGTGATTTGAGGAGGAGGAGGGAGAGCAGGAGGTGATGTGAGGAGGAGTTAGTGGTGGGGGGAGGAGAGATGGAGTTGGAGGTGGCAGGTCCCCTGACTGATGACTGTGCAGAAGGCTTCACCCTGTCTGTGCTCCCCCCATGCTGGGTGGAGAACACAGGTGGGGGCTGGGGATAGGTGAACCCCACAGGGTTTGAACAGCCATGTAGCGGGTGGAGAGACTGGTGGAGTTGGACATTGATGTCTTTCTTTCTTTTTTCTTTCTCTCCGTACATCTCTCTCTCGATCTCTGTCTCTCTCGCTCTCTCTCAAACTATATTTTACTCTATCTTACTCTCTGTCACTCTCTCTCATTCTTTATCGTTCAGTCCTCCTCTCTGTCTCACTCTGGCTCTCTCTCTCTCGCTCTCTCCCTTTCTTGCTCACTCTATATATGTCTCCTTCTCTCCCTCTCTCTCTCTCTCACCCTCTTGCTCCTTTCTCCACTTTCTCTCTCCCTCTCTCCACCCTCTCTGCCTCTTCAACCACCTATTGTGGCATGACAATCTCTGTACCTTTCTCTCTCACCCCCTTCTCTCCCTCCCCCTCTCCCCCTCTCCATCCCTCTCTCTGCCTCTTCAGCCACCTACTGTGGTGTGACCAGGTTCGATGCCGCGTCCTCCCTCAGCCCTCCCACGCCTGTGTGTGCGCCCGAATGTGTGTGTGCGCTTGTATGTGTGTGTGTGTGTGTGTGTGTGTGTGTGTGTGTGTGTGCGTGCGTGTGCGCAGGGCGTTCCTCAAATCAGGGGTTTAATGTCCCAGTTCCTGTGCTCCTCGCGAGGGGAGAGAGCACAGCGTGCGCCTATAGCACAATCAGACGCCATAGGGCTAATGAAGCCTCCCAGGTATTGCTTATCTAACGCGGCTAATGTCCTTGCACTCGTGTGTGTGTGTGTGTGTGTGTGTCTTTGTTGTGTGGGTCTTTTGTGAGTACAGCTGCATCCCAGCTAGTCACTAGAGTTGGTGCCGGGACAAGATGGTAGAGTGTCGTCAGAGGACGGTGTTTATTTACCTCGCAGCAGGGAGACACACAAATAATACCTCGCTGTCCTCTCCAGCTGAACTTTACACAGAGACGGAGGGAGGGAGGGAGGGAGGGAGGGAGGGAGGGAGGGAGGGAGAGCGATGTCAGGTTTACACAGAGTCTGGGAGAATGTTTATACAGTATTAATGCGAGTGTGAGCGGTGTGTGAATGTAAAGGATCACTTTGACCCTTTTTGAAACACTGTTTACGGGTGCATTTTAACTGGGCTCGCCCCCCCCCCCCCCCCCCCCCCCCCCCCCCCTCCGATAGCTTTTGATTGACCATGGGATCAACCATGGGATAATGGAATCACTGGACAAGGCAACGCGGCCTCCTCTCTAGTTTCTGCTCGCGTGACTCTGCACAACAACCATGCCCCTCTTCCCTAAATCCACAGAGGGTTCAGTACACGTCCGCCGGTCCTCACAGGCCGACGGCTGTCCGGTCGCACGGCATCGAACACGTGCCACGCAATGCCGCCGATGGCTCGGCTTCCGGCCCGTCCCCCTTTTTTCCACGGCCTTTTTGCTTCAAGCCTTCAGCGTTATTGCGTCGCATACGGCGAAGCCAACGGTGGAGCCCGGGGGGAGGGGAGGGGGGGGGGGGGGGGGGGGGGGGGGGGTCAAACGAACACACCAAACGGGACGGCTCCGGCTTGTGCACGGCTTTTACCGGCGTCAGCGTAAATGGCTTAAACGTAAACCCGGGAACACGCAGGCGTTCCAGACGTGTTAGCACGATTTGATAAAGCTACGGCAAATATGTAGAACAACTTGTTGTGCGCCTCACGTCGGCGGCCATTGTTCAAATGAAACGTCGCCTGCGTTGACTGCGTTCGTAGCGCCATCTGGAGGGCGAAAACGCCACCGCCGCCGTACCTATTGCTGGATTGCCATACGCTACGGCTGCCCAATGGGGGAGCACACAAGATGGAGTGGTGTGGGGGGGGCAGTTTCAGAACAGGGCTTAGGAGTGGACTTCAGGCCTCTGGGTGCTGGTGCTACTGTCATCACCGAAGCTCGTCTGGTCGTCCGAAGGCTATTTCTGCTGCCCGGCATTCCAGCGTTTTTCATACCGGAAACATCTTTTCTGTCTGGGTCTTGACGCCAGGGGGGATGTCTGGCTGGGGGAGGAGGGAGGGTGAGAGGAGGGTGGGAGAGGGGAGCGGAGAGGAGGAGGAGGAGGAGGAAGAGAAGGGAGAGGAAGAGGTGGAGAGGAGAGGGGAGGTGGTAAAGAGGGGAGAGGAAGAGGTGAAGGGGGAGGAGGACGAGGAGGAGAACAGGGAGGATGAGGCCAGAGATGAGGAGAGGGGAAGGAGGAGGAGAGTAGGTCAGAGGAGAGGGGGAGGAGGGCAGGGCTGGCACACATGTGTATGAGGAGTGGAGGAAAGAGCTGAGATGATTTAGTGGATTCCAACGGTTCCTATCATGCACTGGTTTAATGAGTTAAGTCCGGTTCAGTTATGCAACTTGTCTGTCACATACACACAAACACACTTGTGCGCACACATACACAACTGTACACTCACACACACACACACACACACACACACACACACACACACACCAGCACAGCTTCCTGCGTAGCCACTTCCTGCCCAGGTAACTCTGAGCCCACCTGCAGGTAATCTGGTTGGATGGTTAGTTGAGCAGAAGTATGGATTTATCCTGCCCTCCCCCCTGCCTCCCCCCTCCCCCCCCCACCGCCTTGGAGAGAGGAGCCCAGACTTGTTTTTGAGAATCCTCCTGTGGAGCCAGCTTCTCTCCTAACTGCCCATCCGTTTTCATCCCCCCCCCCCCCCCCCCCCCCACCCATCCACCGTCCCCCCCACCATCTCTCTCCTACAGCCAGGGTTACATATTAATAACTTGGAGTGTATAAACTCGTGTATATTCCTCAGCTGGCTTCCTCCATGCTGTTGACCATCCCTCTGGTGGCTAGTACACCGGTTTGACTCCCATCCCGAGGGTCCTGGGTTCGAACCCCAAACGTCTGCTGTCTACCTAGGTATCCTTGAGCAAGATGACGCCTACCTGCTCTGTCTGAATTCACTTTAAGTCTCTTTGCATAAAAGCGTCTGCTGGATGGCTAAATGGCTGAATAAATAGTAGGAACCAGTGCTATGTGGGTGCACACATTGTGTTTAATGTCAAGGCTGGCTTTTACTGTCGTTATTTGATCCCAGAAAGTAGACTGGTGCACTTGGCTTTTTTTCTAATACTCTCATATGTTATTTTCTTTTGTCTGAAATTCTCTGAAAGGATTGTATTGAAATGAACACACTATGGTGTCCTTGGCTATTTTCTATAGATTTCTTATTGTTTTTTTTACTAATCTGTTTAAATACAGTTAACTAGGTCATTACTCAAGTGGTTTGGTTTAGCTGCAGAAGATACACTTATAACAGGCTTTGAGTTATGAAGATGAAGGCAGCGTCCAACTGCCAGCGAATGCTTGGATACGTCATCATTGAGTGATGCTTCCTCGGTGACTGTCGTCAGGTTGTCTTCAAAATTGTCCAATGAATGTTGGAATAGTGAGGGGAAAGAAATACATAAAAAGATCAAATTAAATGTGAAAATGTGAATAACCAACAGGGCTCTCGATGATTTTTGTGTACTCTTTGCATGTTATTTACGTGTGTGTGTGTGTGTGTGTGTGTGTGTGTGTGTGTGTGTGTGTGTGTGTTTGGATGCTCGCTAGCATAGCCTAGCCTAGCTTGCCGTAGTGCCTGGGACCCTCGCGTCTAATAGATATGTTGGCAGTTACAGCGCTAGCACAGTCGTGGTTTCCAGGCGGTAACGCTACAACGGGAATCAACCGTACAGCGCTAATCTGGGATTCTCGCGACAATACGTAGAGACGCAGATATCGTTCGCGGCGACTGTAAACGCCATCACGCATTTCCTAAACGCGTGTGCGTGGATGCCGTTCTGAGTGCACGTGCTCTGTGATAAACGGCGGCGTCAGTGGGGCTCGTGCCACGGGTGACGTAAAGAACAGAATTCATATGCAGTGCGTTGTCGTCGGAGCAGAGGAAAGACATTAGTAGAATCATTATTTTTTTTGTTTTGTTGCGATGGCTGCTAACGGTCTCGGAGATAGACCGACCTACCGGCGATGGCTGCGTGGATACGGCAAATGAGCACATTTTTTACATGCTAATTATGTCTGCTAAGTACCTTCTGTCGACCTAGCGTGGCTCTGTCATGTGGCAGGGTGCCTCTTAAATGTGCAGTTATGCCTCTCGCGAATTCATTAGGATTGGCTCCCTGGTGACGGTATAGATGGTATACATGGTCTATATAGTACTGTATAGATCATGTATACATGGTATACATGATCTATATAGTACTGTATAGTGTATAGTATATATACAGAAATGGTATTGTGTAGAGCAGCCAAGTTAGCGATGATCTTACTCTTGAGATGCCCCAGAAAGCATATTTTATTTACTCATATTTATTTATTTTCAGTAATACAGATGATAATGTCGTGTTTTTATATGCGTATGCTTTTGTGAATCTGTTATTTAAACCTTGTATGAATGGTTCACACAGACATATGCGCAGGCACACACACACACACACACACACACACAGAACAAACATACAAACACACACACAGAACAAACACACACACACACGCACACACACACAGAACAAACACACTATAGTTAAACTTTTCAGCGAGCTTCGGGTTTCCAGAGGAGCTAGGTGCTACCCGTCGATCAAACCTGTCGCAGCACTTTGTCAGCCGCAGGAAATTGGATTTCTGTAATAATCTGTTTATTTCGAAAAACCCAGCGATGACTCCACCAAAGTGAACAGTCCGGCCCACTTCTTTATTTCCCAGAGGCGGCATCTTTAGACGACGTTGGAAGGCAAACTAAAAGCTGCAACAGAGCGTCACCCAGCGTACCCTCAGAACTGCGAGTGAGGGGCGTGAGATCCGCTTGTCGCTGCGGACAGCCTTAGTGACGGCTGCCGCGGCAACAAGTGATTGATTTAAACACCGTAAACACATTGATCGACTGTTTGTGTCCGTCGTTTACTCACTCTTGAATCTCATTTGATTTGATGTGACTCGTTCCACAGATCCCCCACAATGCATTTCCTCCTTCCCCGTCTCACCCTCACCCCCCATCACCCACCTCCTCCCCCCACACCCCACCTCACCCACCTCCCCCCCACCTCACCCACAGCCTCCCCCATCTCCGACATCCAACACCACCCCGACTCTGGGGTCCAAACTGTAAACCAGACGCGTCTCTTCACGCAGTCCGCCCCCTTCCTGACCCCTGACCTCTTTATGCGCTGAGAAAATAGCAGAGGGGAGGACGACCAAGACAGCATGATAGTTCACGCAGAACTCTCTCTGTCTCTGTCTCTCTGTCTCTGTCTCTGTCTCTCTCTCTCTGTCTCTC
Organism: Lota lota; assembly: GCA_026745465.1. NCBI lineage: Eukaryota > Metazoa > Chordata > Actinopteri > Gadiformes > Lotidae > Lota > Lota lota. The sequence continues at coordinate 44,966 of JACYXH010000036.1, forward strand.
TCTGTCTCTGTGTCTGTCTCTCTCTCTCTCTGTCTCTGTCTCTGTCTCTCTCTCTCTCTCTGTCTCTCTCTCTCTCTCTCTGTGTCTCTGTCTCTCTCTCTCTCTCTCTCTCTCTGTCTCTCTCTCTCTGTCTCTCTCTCTCTCTCTCTCTCTCTCTCTCTCTCTCTCTCTCTCTCTCTCTCTCTCTCTCTCTCTCTCTCTCTCTCTCTCTCTGTCTCTGTCTCTCTCAGCTTTGATAAAATCGGACTCTTTGGCATTTCGTTAAAATGTGTACTTTGCGCTGCTCCTCTATTGGACGGCGGCATTTCAGCTCTTAAACGGGCCGCATTCTAAGTGCTCTCGTGGAAATGCAGAGCAGCGCCGCTGACATTCTCCCGCTCAGACCCACAGGCTGGCCGTCCCCAGAGAAGACCCACCGCATGTTCCTCTCTCTCTCTCTGTCTCTGTCTCTGTCTCTGTCTCTCTCTCTCTCTCTCTCTCTCTCTCTCTCTCTGTCTCTATCTTTCAGTTTGTCTGTGTCTCTTCCTCTCTCTGTGTCTCTCTCTCTGTGTCTCCATCTTTCAGTTTGTCTGTGTCTCTTCCTCTCTCTGTCTCTGTCTCTCTCTCTCTCTCTCTCTCTCTCTCTCTCTCTCTCTCTCTCTCTCTGTCTCTATCTTTCAGTTTGTCTGTGTCTCTTCCTCTCTCTGTGTCTCTCTCTCTGTGTCTCTATCTTTTAGTTTGTCTGTGTCTCTTCCTCTCTCTGTCTCTGTCTCTCTCTCTCTCTCTATCTATCTTTCAGTTTGTCTGTGTCTCTTCCTCTCTCTGTGTCTCTCTCTCTGTGTCTCTATCTTTCAGTTTGTCTGTGTCTCTTCCTCTCTCTGTGTCTCTCTCTCTGTGTCTCTATCTTTCAGTTTGTCTGTGTCTCTTCCTCTCTCTCTCTCTGTCTCTCTCTCTGTGTCTCTCTATCTTTCAGTTTGTCTGTGTATCTTCCTCTCTCTCTGTCTATCTTTCAGTTTGTCTGTGTCTCTTCCTCTCTCATCTTCATCCCTCTGTACTAGACACTACTAAGTCCTATCACAGGCGCTCCATGTGAAGTCAGGGTCCTCTCTCTCCACCTCTCCATCACCTGGTGGTGTTTGCAGCCCCCCCCCCCCCCCCCCCCCCCTCACGTGTGCTGCATCTGCTTGACCCACTTTGACACGATGGAGGAGGAGGGGGGGTTCGTATGGGGCCAGGCCGTTGTCCCGGCAACTGTTCGGTGAGCCAGAGAGAGTGGTTCTGAGCGAGTGTGTGTTATTTTGTCTGTGCATGTGTGTGTTTGTGGATTTTCTGTGTGCGTGGGTGTTTGGTCTGTGTGGGTGCATGTGTTTCATCTGTGTGTGTGTGTGTGTGTGTGTGTGTGTGTGTGTGTGTGTGTGTGTGTGTGTGTGTGTGTGTGTGTGTGTGTGTGCGTGCGTGCCTGTGTTTCGTGTGTGTGTGTGTGTGCGTGCCTGTGTTTCGTGTGTGTGTGCGTGCCTGTGTTTCGTGTGTGTGTGTGTGTGCGTGCAGGGGAAGTCCTGTAGAGGAGCAGAGTAGGGGCTTCGCAGCATCACTAGTGGCCTTTTGAGACGAGTCGAGACTAACAGGCCTGGTGACTCATACAGGGCAAGATCAAACTCTGACACACACATACACACACACACACACACACACATATATATTTATATACACACACACACATACACATACACAAACAGCTCCCTAGTACCCTAGTTCCTCAGCTCTTCTCTATGTGTGTGTATGTGGTTCTATAGCTCTTAAGTTGCCTAGTTCCTCGGCTCCTCTCTATGTGTGTGTATGTGGTTCTATAGCTCTTAAGTTGCCTAGTTCCTCAGCTCCTCTCTGTGTGTGTGTATGTGGTTCTATAGCTCTTAAGTTGCCTAGTTCCTCAGCTCCTCTGTGTGTGTGTATGTGGTTCTATAGCTCTAAAGTTGCCTAGTTCCTCAGCTCCTCTCTATGTGTGTGTATGTGGTTCTATAGCTCTTAAGTTGCCTAGTTCCTCGGCTCCTCTCTATGTGTGTGTATGTGGTTCTATAGCTCTTAAGTTGCCTAGTTCCTCGGCTCCTCTCTATGTGTGTGTATGTGGTTCTATAGCTCTTAAGTTGCCTAGTTCCTCGGCTCCTCTCTATGTGTGTGTATGTGGTTCTATAGCTCTTAAGTTGCCTAGTTCCTCGGCTCCTCTCTATGTGTGTGTATGTGGTTCTATAGCTCTTAAGTTGCCTAGTTCCTCGGCTCCTCTCTATGTGTGTGTATGTGGTTCTATAGCTCTTAAGTTGCCTAGTTCCTCGGCTCCTCTCTATGTGTGTGTATGTGGTTCTATAGCTCTTAAGTTGCCTAGTTCCTCAGCTCCTCTCTATGTGTGTGTATGTGGTTCTATAGCTCTTAAGTTGCCTAGTTCCTCAGCTCCTCAGCTCAGTGTCGTGTCGTCTCAGGGCCGGTGCTGGGCTAATGGTTGTTAGCCGCTTCATTAGCCCACTGATCTGGAAACACACACACACACACACACACACACACACACACACACACACACACACACTTGTCCAACATCCCCCAAGCCTGACATTAAACACAGCCGCCCAAAGTCACTTTGGGGAGATTTCAGGAGTGGGGTGGGTGAGGAGGAGGAGGAGGAGTAGGAGAGGGAGGAAGAGGAGGAGAGGCAGGAGGAGGAAAGGCCAGTCTCCCTGGGTTCCATACGGTGAGGCCGGCCGGCCGGCAGGAGCTACGTCAGATGCTAGCGGGTGCTGTCACACTAGCTGCAGCGCGTCGCCAAGGTTAGGTCGCGTCAGCACCGCCGCGCTCACCGTGGCAACCGTACGCTGAAAAGACGAGAAAAACTCTCTCTCTCTCCCTCCTTCTCTCCTCTCTCTCTATCCCTCCCTCTCCCCTCTCTCTCTCCCTCCTTCTCTCCTCTCTCTCTATCCCTCCCTCTCCCCTCTCTCTCTCCCTCCTTCTCTCCTCTCTCTATCCCTCCCTCTCCCCTCTCTCTCTCCCTCCTTCTCTCCTCTCTCTCTATCCCTCCCTCTCCTCTCTCTCCCTCCTTCTCTCCTCTCTCTATCCCTCCCTCTCTCTCCCTCCTTCTCTCCTCTCTCTCTATCCCTCCCTCTCCTCTCTCTCTCCCTCCCACTCTCCTCTCTATCCCTCCTTCTCCTCTCTCTCCCTCCTTCTCTCCTCTCTCTCTATCCCTCCCTCTCCCCTCTCTCTCCTCCCTCCTTCTCTCCTCTCTCTATCCCTCCCTCTCCCCTCTCTCTCTCCCTCCTTCTCTCCTCTCTCTATCCCTCCCTCTCCTCTCTCTCCCTCCTTCTCTCCTCTCTCTCTATCCCTCCCTCTCCTCTCTCTCCCTCCTTCTCTCCTCTCTCTCTATCCCTCCCTCTCCTCTCTCTCCCTCCTTCTCTCCTCTCTCTCTATCCCTCCCTCTCCTCTCTCTCCCTCCTTCTCTCCTCTCTCTCTATCCCTCCCTCTCCTCTCTCTCTCCCTCCCACTCTCCTCTCTATCCCTCCTTCTCCTCTCTCCCTCCTTCTCTCCTCTCTCTATCCCTCCCTCTCCCCTCTCTCTCTCCCTCCTTCTCTCCTCTCTCTCTATCCCTCCCTCTCCCCTCTCTCTCTCTCCCTCCTTCTCTCCTCTCTCTCTATCCCTCCCTCTCCTCTCTCTCCCTCCTTCTCTCCTCTCTCTCTATCCCTCCCTCTCCTCTCTCTCCCTCCTTCTCTCCTCTCTCTCCCTCCTTCTCTTCTCTCTCTCTATCCCTCCCTCTCCCTCCTTCTCCCTCTCTTTCTCTCTGCCACCACCGCCACCGTGGTCTCTCTGATCAATATCTCCAGAATTACTTTCTGTTTGGAGCCGGCTGAAGGAAGGACGAGAGAAAGGTCGACGCAGAGAGAGAGAGCGTTAGAGCGAGGGAGAGAAAATCTCAAATTGAGGGAGTAAAGAGGTGGCAACGGTGGTGGTTTGGATCAGAAAGGGGGAGAGAGAGACAGACACAAAGAGAGAGAATAATTGTGAGAGGGTGAGTGAGATAGGGAGGGATGAAGAGAGATCCGGTGTGGGAGAGAGCAGGAAAGAGGGAGAGAGGAGGATGGAGAATGAGAGAGGGAGTGAGACAGAGAGAGAGGAAGAGAGAGAGATATAGAGAGGAAGAGATAGAGAGACAGAGGTCCAGAGGGGAACACACTCCGGACAGGGGTGTGTGTTCCCTGCGTGTCAGTCGAGGAAGATGCTGCTCAGCTGTAATTGGCCGGGCGTCTCCCCCCTCCTCCTCCCCCTGGTCGTTCACCCTCAGCTGTCTGACCCTCCTCTAATTGGTCAGCTTTGAGTACCCAATCACGTGGAGCCGAGAGACATGATAGGCTGACACGGCCCGGTACGGTTGCAGCTAGTTAGCCATGTCGCTTATCTCACATTGGTGATTAGCTTAGATGGAGAGGAGGAGGAGAGGAGAGGGGAGGAGGAGATGGAGAGGAGGAGGAGAGGGGAGGAGAAGATAGAGGAGAGGGGAGGGGGAGATGGAGAGGAAGGAGGAGAGGGGGAGGAGGGGAGGAGGAGATAGAGGGGAGGAGGAGAGGGGAGGAAGAGATAGAGGAGAGGTGAGGGGGAGATGGAGAGGGGAGGAGGAGAGGAGAAGGAGATAGAGAAGAGGAGGAGAGGTGAGGGGGAGATGGAGAGGAAGGAGGAGAGGGGAGGAGGAGATGGAGAGGAGGAGGAGAGGTGAGGGGGAGATGGAGAGGAAGGAGGAGATAGAGAAGAGGAGGAGAGGTGAGGGGGAGATGGAGAGGAAGGAGGAGAGGGGAGGAACCGAAGAGGAGAGAAGATAGAGAGGCTAGGGGAGGAGGAGGAGAAACAGGAATAAGGAGAAGAGTGTGTGAACAAACAGAGGAGGTGGAGGAGGAGGTGAAGAAGGAGAGCGAGGAGAGGGGAGGAAAGGGGCTAGTATCAGGAGGGGAGGATGAAGAGGCAGAGACAAGTGCAGGGAGGAGGGTAAAGCGAGAGAGAGAGAGAGAGAGAGGCCCACAGATGCCATACTGAAGATCCTTGACTCTGACAGACTGGAGCATGAGTCAGTCATGTTTCACTTCGCCTCCAAAATGTTCTGCAGCCATTAATAACTAACATATACACACACACACACGCACACACACACTCTCACACACACACACACACACACACACACACACACACACACACACACACACAAACGCACTTAATTGATCCTTCAGCAGTCAGCCCAGCAGCTAAGTGTGGAGTGCTTCTGTCTTGTTGTTACGGAGGTCAGAGCCATTAATTCAACCTGCCAGTAATATGTGCGTAAAAATAGTTGGACTGATATTCATAGAGTCTCGGAGGAAACGCACACACTGGATGATCTCAAAACTCCTCTCCACTAAGACACACACACACAACAATAATACACACACATAGACTAACACACACACACACAGGCTCATACACACTCACACACACACACACACACAGATAATACAAACACGTAGACAGACACACACACACACACACAGATAATACAAACACGTAGACAGACACACACAGATTATACACACACACACACACACACACACACACACACAGTGCCCATGCTGTTGCATGTGAGCATCATAGAGTGTCATCAGCTGTAGCAGACGGCACGTTACCGCGGAAACCTCAGAATAACACAGAGCGCGTGGTGAGGTCGCTATGGAGCCAGGTCACATGGACTCCACCGACCTTACTGTTCAGCTACTTAATCATTCATTTATCTGTTGATTCATCTATCTATTCATCTATTTATCTTTCACGTATTTATGCATATATCTATTTATGTATCCATTCATTTATCTATTCTTTTATATACTTTTGGTGATTATTTATCCATTTATTTATGACCTTGTTTCATATGTATATGTATATATATATATAAAGATATATATAAAGATGTATAATATATACTGTATATATGCATAAAGATACATGTATATAAAGATATATATTTGATATTTAATAATGTTATTTATTTACTTAATTATAATTATTATAATTATTTTCATTTTATTACAAAAAGTATTAATTTCATCCATTGATTGATCCACCTTATTTATCGATTTATTTAGTCTGGCATCGCCTTATTGACTTATTTGTTTATCCACTCGGCTGTGAGCGATAGTCACTGCTTCTCCTCTGGGTGACCTTGACAACCACTCCCCCCTCCCTCTGGAATAACACGTCCAATAGGACGCTCAAGATGGCGGCCTCCTGGGTGCCACATGCGCCGGTGGCCATTAGTCCCATCTGATTGGTCGGATCTTGTGGAACAGGAGATGGTGGGGGGGGGGGGGGGGGGGGGGGGGGGGGGGTTGAGGGCGTTGGAGGTCAAGTTCATGGCAACAAATATGAAAGAGAAATAGAGAGAGAAAGAGAGAGAGAGAATCTCTCTTTCTCTCTCCCTCTCTCTCTTTCTCTCTCTTTCTCCCTGTCTTTCTCTCTCTCCCTGTCTCTCTCTCTCCCTGTCTCTCTATGTCTCTGTCTCCATCTCTCTATATCTCCATGTCTCTATGTTTCTCTCTCTCTCTCCCTGTCTATCTATGTCTCTCTCTCTCTCTCTCCCTGTCTCTCTGTCTCTCCCTCTCTCTTTAATTCAATCAGACAGTCCCTGACGCCTCCTTGTTGTCAGGAAGAGCTGATTAGGGCTGTCATGAGCAGAGCCTTGCTGCTGTATCTCCCCCCTCCTCACCCCCTCACCCATCATCACCCCTCCCTCCCTCATCACCTACCTCACCCCCCTCCTCCTTTTCTCCCCCATCGCCTCTGTTCTGTTAGCTGCAGAATCATTCTCCATATCTCTCCCTGTACCATTCATCTTGATCTTGATGGATTGATTGGACAAATGGTTGATTGATTGATTGGTGGACTCTGCCATATGCCTGGCTTCCCCCCCTCCCCCCCTCCCCCCTCCCCCCTCCCCCCTCCCCCCTCCCCCCCCTCCCCCCCTCCCCCCTCCCCCCCATATTGGCTGCTTCTGCAGAAATCATCAGCATCATGTTTTTATTCGCTGTATCGCTACCCATAATGCATCATGCACACATTTTGAGATGGACGGATGATTGATTGGCTGGGCTGTTTCACCCGCCCTCCACACACACGCACACATGCACACACGCACACACGCACACACGCGCACGCGCACACATACACACACAAAGGCCGAGAGGCCCACATATTCATGTCTTCATTTTCAATTCAGTTTGACGTATTTCTCGGCTGAAGTCGACATTGGTCCCTGCGACGGGGGCTGCTAGACGCGCCGCACGCCTGAACAGCGACGCAGGCGGCCAAGGAGATGGGGGCGCAGGCGGCCAATGAGATGGGGGCGCAGGCGGCCAATGAGATGGGGGCGCAGGCGGCCAATGAGATGGGGGCGCAGGCGGCTTGTCGGGATGATGGAAACGGCGACCCACGAAAAGCAAATGGGAGCCGAGGGTCGGTCGTAATCAGTGTTCTTGTTTTGTGTCATGTGACAATTACGTCGTCAGCGACACCTTTGTGTGTCGTGTTTACAATTAAGTCCCGTCTCCGAGACCGGGGGGGGGGGGTGGGGGGGGGGGGGGGCGGCGGCGGCCTGGTAACCAAGCAGTCGGTCGAGAAACACAATTTAGACGTGCGGGTCTGTGAGCATAAAAAGCCGGAGACGTAATTACAGCAAATCAACGTCGCCTCGTTCGGTTTTCCCGCCGACTTCTCCGTCAAATCTTTCCCGGGGTCTCTGGTGTCAGGAGGAAGTCCCCCTCGGTTCTTTAAAGACCTCGTTAGGCATTCACGAGCAGGACTGCGTATGCAAATTCGGGGAGTGCTTTGATTAAGGCGGTAACGAGCACTTGATGATTAGGGATATCACATTTCCTTTTGTTTTAACGCTCTCTCTCTCAGGCTCTCTCTCTCAGGCTCTCTCTCTCAGGCTCTCTCTCTCAGGCTCTCTCTCTCAGGCTCTCTCTCTCAGGCTCTCTCTCTCAGGCTCTCTCTCTCTCAGGCTCTCTCTCTCTCAGGCTCTCTCTCTCTCAGGCTCTCTCTCTCTCTCTCTCTCTCTCTCTCTCTCTCTCTCTCAGGCTCTCTCTCTCAGGCTCTCTCTCTCAGGCTCTCTCTCTCAGGCTCTCTCTCTCTCAGGCTCTCTCTCTCTCAGGCTCTCTCTCTCAGGCTCTCTCTCTCAGGCTCTCTCTCTCTCAGGCTCTCTCTCTCAGGCTCTCTCTCTCTCAGGCTCTCTCTCTCTCAGGCTCTCTCTCTCAGGCTCTCTCTCTCAGGCTCTCTCACAGCTAATACGTCTGAATCAATCTACCTGGTGCTCGCGGCCCGGCTGCATGAGAGCTTAACAGGCCCCAGGAGGAACGGAATCATCTCACTTCTGAAACACACACGGCGATAGGGAGTGCCTTTGATGTGTGTGTGTGTGTGTGTGTGCGCACGCGTGTGTATGAGTTTGTGTGTGTTCGTGTGTGTATGTGTTTGAGAAAAACACAAAAACATCGAGATGCCCCCCATCGCCACAGCGATGGGGGCGCTGTGCATGTTAATCGCTTAGCGCATGTGTGCGACAGACTGGCTGTGGGGCATCTCCTCCTCCACCCCGCTCACCCCCTCACCCCCTCTCTGAAGCCCTGTCAGCGAGCGTGTAGCGGCTGTAGTAGTAGCTGACCCCCGGGGGTAGAGACCCTCTCTCTCTCTCCCTCTCTCCCTCTCTCTCTCTCTCTCTCTCTCTCTCTCTCTCTCTCTCTCTCTCTCTCTCTCTCTCTCTCTCTCTCTCGGCCGTGCGATGACGTCGCTGTGTAGTGGATAGTCTGGACCGCCGCCGAGTCTCATGACTCACTGTGGAGCGCACTGTTCTTTAATGGGCAATCTAGTGTGTGTAATGTGCACCAGGACACACACATAGACTCACACACATACTAGAAACACACACTCATCATGAGCATGCCATGATATTACTGTCCTTGAGTCGCAGCCGTGAGGGAGAGGTGCGTGGCTGGTAAGCACTAGGTCAAACCCCTCTGTCTGTTCGACGGTCTGTCGGTTAACCTATCAGGAATCACCGCTCTTCATGCTGGTTTGGCTCCAAATGTACCGCAGTTATTGTCCTTCCAAGGGCGTACAACTGTGTGTGTTTTTTCTACACACCTTTAGGGATGAGACAATGATCCTATAGATTCAAATTTGGAGTTCTTTGCTAGTTTTGTGAAATTGTCTCCTCAATATGTTCCCACATCTCTTGGGTGTTGGACTAGTAGCACTGGTAGTTTAGTATTAGTAGAAGTAGTTTTGCTTTGCATCTTGTACGGATGGGAAAAGATGCTTTTGTTATCTGCTATTGGAACAATTATGCTGACTTTAGGTTTCCACGGATGTTTGCAGTTTGTTTCCGCAGCATATTCTGGAGAATATCATAAAGTCATCACACATACTACAGGACAGCGTTTGATCTTCGTTTGGGTTTAAACAGCAGGGATCTTTGTTTAATTGCCCGACGATCACTTTTCACCAGATGGTGGGGATTCTTCTGTACCATGCTTTCCGTTGGCGGCTTAATGTACACACACACACACGCATCAAAACACATCCACACGCGCACACTCACAACACATCCACACACGCACACTCAACATCCACACGCGCAAACACACAACCCATCCACACACGCACACTCGAAACACATCCACACACTCGAAACACATCCACACACGCACACTCGAAACACATCCACACACGCACACTCGAAAAACATCCACACACGCACACTCAAAACACATCCACACACTCAAAACACATCCACACACTCGAAACACATCCACATACGCACACTCGAAACACATCCACGCACCCTGCCAGTTAACCAGTGCAGTGTTGGGTGCCAGGCAAGGTCAGGGCTGTGGCATCGCCAGTGTCTCAGCGTGACCTTTCAGCTGAACGTCCTTCTACCTCGCAACCTTAAAAGCAGAATGCTATCATTCGTCTTCGGGCTGACGTGCGGACGCGAGGCATCTCATTCAGACCGGAGATATGAGCTGGTGGACGGACGCTTGGAATTCTATCGTCCGTCTCAGATGGGAATTCTTTCTCCAACTGAATTCTTGGCTGTGCGTTTAGAAGCCCGGAAGAAAGCACATATTCTTTCAGCAAAAAAAAAAAGAAACGGACATTCTTTTTTCCCCCCTCGCTTGGTTATGAAAAATCCTGGGTTTTGGTTTCCTCTGACCCCTATGAACCTTCTTGACTCCTCCTGTCCTCCACTCCATCTTTCAGTTCCACCATCATGTTCCTCAGGATTCCATTCCATCTGCTTCGCCTTTGAGGAGCACAACACAACACAATGCAAAGTGTGCGTGTGTGTGTGAGAGAGAGAGCGAGAGAGAGAGAGAGAGAGAGAGAGAGAGAGAGAGAGAGACAGAGGGACAGAGAGGGAACACAAGTGCACAGTTGTATATCGGTTTTGCAACACAAACATGGAAAACCTTTCATCAACATTTGCAGCAGAGCGGTGGAGACTTGTTACTGGACACAGAGGGCAGACAACAGTTAGTTCTCACTGGAAACAAACAGCAACGCTTGCTTTGTGGTTATCTTCTCCTCCTCCCCGTCTCCTCTTCTCCTCCTGTCTCTTCCTCTCCTCTCCTGTCTCTTCCTCCTCTTGTCTCCTCCTTCTCTCCTGTCTCCTCTTTCTCTCCTGTCTCCTCCTCTCCTTGCCTGTTTCCTCCTCCTCCTCCTCCTCCTCCTCCTCCTCCTGCTCCTCCTGTCTCCTCTCTTGTCTGCTACAGAAGCCTCTTCCTGTGTACATCTGTCGATGTGGGTGTGTGTGTTTGTGTGTCTCGAGGTGCTTGTCAATTTGTGTGTGTGTTTGTGCATTTGCGTGTGTGTGTGTGTGTGTGTGCGTGTGTGTGTGTGTGTGTGTGTGTGTGTGTGTGTGCGTGTGTGTGTGTGTGTGTGTGTGTGTGTGTGTGTGTGTGTGCAGGGTTTCCCACGGTTGGCGCAGAGCCTGGGTTTTTACCGCTCTTTCAATAAAACACATCTTTCTAAAAACTAGAATAAATGTTGAAAGAATATTGTTTACCTCCAGTTTAGGGACAATGTGCACACGCCTTCATGCCAACATTTGCATCCAAATGCTTCCGTGAATGGGCTGAATGTACCAGGCAGATTTCACCTGTCTCCATGGAAACAGATTAGTCTAATTGCTCATGCTAATAGATTTACATGCCATCATTTATTCTCCAACTTGAAATACAATTTAATGATAACCGTGTCAATAAAGATAATTTGCCTTTTTTTCTGGTGATCTAATAAGCAGTGCACTATTCATTTTTAGCTGTTAAAACGTGCAATTTGTTACATTTGCAAATGTTTACCTACAAGTGTAGAGTTCCAGTCTCATAAATTAGTATTTGGGGTTTGTTATTTTTCAGGAAATTCGTTTTGAGTATTTATGAATTCAGAATGGCTTGAGAACTATACCCTGTAATTAGCTTTCCTGTGACATGTTCACTTCTAGAGCGAACACTAGCTTACTAAAGCGAAACACTAGCTTACTATAGCAACACTCACTTACTATAGTGAACACTAGCTTACTATAGCGAACACTAGCTTGCTCTAGTGAAGACTAGCTTACTATAGTGAACACTAGCTTACTATAGCGGACACTAGCTTGCTATAGCGAACACTAGCTTACTGTAGCGAAACACTAGCTTACTATAGCAACACTCACTTACTATAGTGACCACTAGCTTACTATAGCGAACACTAGCTTGCTCTAGTGAACACTAGCTTTCTATAGCGAACACTAGCTTACTATAGCGAACACTAGCTTACTATAGGGAACACTAGCTTACTATAGCGAACAGTAGCCTACTATAGCGAAAAGTAGCTTACTATAGTGAACACTAGCTTGCTATAGCGAACACTAGCTTACTATAGCGAACACTAGCTTGCTGTAGCGAACACTAGCTTGCTATAGCGAACACTAGCTTGCTATAGCGAACACTAGCTTGCTATAGCGAACACTAGCTTGCTATAGCGAACACTAGCTTGCTATATCGAACACTAGCTTGCTATAGCGAACACTAGCTTGCTATAGCGAACACTAGCTTGATATAGCGAACAGTAGCTTGCTATAGCCAACACTAGCTTGCTATAGCGAACACTAGCTTGCTATAGCGAACACTAGCTTGCTATAGCGAACACTAGCTTGCTATAGCGAACAGTAGCTTGCTATAGCGAACACTAGCTTTCTATAGCGAACACTAGCTTACTATAGCGAACACTAGCTTACTATAGCGAACACTAGCTTGCTATAGCGAACACTAGCTTATTATAGCGAACACTAGCTTACTATAGCGAACACTAGCTTACTATAGCGAACACTAGCTTGCTATAGCGAACACTAGCTTGCTATAGCGAACACTAGCTTGCTATAGCGAACACTAGCTTGCTATAGCGAACACTAGCTTGCTATAGCGAACACTAGCTTATTATAGCGAACACTAGCTTGCTATAGCGAACACTAGCTTACTATAGCGAACACTAGCTTACTATAGCGAACACTAGCTTGCTATAGCGAACACTAGCTTACTATAGCGAACACTAGCTTTCTATAGCGAACACTAGCTTACTATAGCGAACACTAGCTTGCTATAGCGAACACTAGCTTGCCAAAGCGAACACTAGCTTGCTATAGCGAACAGTAGCTTGCTATAGCGAACACTAGCTTACTATAGCGAACACTAGCTTACTATAGCGAACACTAGCTTACTATAGCGAACACTAGCTTGCTATAGCGAACACTAGCTTGCTATAGCGAACACTAGCTTGCTATAGCGAACACTAGCTTATTATAGCGAACACTAGCTTGCTATAGCGAACACTAGCTTGCTATATCGAACACTAGCTTGCTATAGCGAACACTAGCTTGCTATAGCGAACACTAGCTTGCTATAGCGAACAGTAGCTTGCTATAGCGAACACTAGCTTGCTATAGCGAACACTAGCTTGCTATAGCGAACACTAGCTTGCTATAGCGAACACTAGCTTGCTATAGCGAACACTAGCTTGCTATAGCGAACACTAGCTTGGACTATATGCGAACACTAGCTTTTCTATAGCGAACACTAGCTTGCTATAGCGAACACTAGCTTACTATAGCGAACACTAGCTTGCTATAGCGAACACTTAGCTTGCTATTAGCGAACACTAGCTTGCTATAGCGAACACTAGCTTAATAAGCGAACACTAGCTTCTATAGCGAACAGTAGCTTGCTATAGCGAGACAGTAGCTTGCTATAGCGAACAGTAGCTTACTATAGCGAACACTAGCTTGCTATAGCGAACACTAGCTTGCTAATAGCAACAGTACTTTGCTATAAGCGAACAGTAGCTTGCTATAGCGAACAGTAGCTTGCTATAGCGAACACTAGCTTGCTATAGCGAACAGTACTTGCTATAGCGAACCAGTAGCTTGCTATAGCGAACAGTAGCTTGCTATAGCGAACACTAGCCTTGCTATAGCGAACAGTAGCTTATCTATAGCGAACAGTAGCTTGCTATAGCGAACACTAGCTTGCTATAGCGAACAGTAGCTTGCTATAGCGAACAGTAGCTTGCTATAGCGAACACTAGCTTGCTATAGCGAACACTAGCTTGCTATAGCGAACACTAGCTTGCTATAGCGAACACTAGCTTGCTATAGCGAACACTAGCTTGCTATAGCGAACACTAGCTTGCTATAGCGAACACTAGCTTGCTATAGCGAACACTAGCTTGCTATAGCGAACACTAGCTTGCTATAGCGAACAGTAGCTTGCTATAGCGAACACTAGCTTGCTATAGCGAACAGTAGCTTGCTATAGCGAACAGTAGCTTGCTATAGCGAACACTAGCTTGCTATAGCGAACACTAGCTTGCTATAGCGAACACTAGCTTGCTATAGGGAACACTAGCTTACTATAGCGAACACTAGCTTACTATAGCGATACTCTAGCGTTCCTCTATAGCCGAATTCTCTAGCTTGCTATAGAGATCTCTTCGCTTTGCCTCTATAGCGTTAACACTAGCTTCTTTTGAACACTAGCTTGCTATAGCGAACACTAGCTTTGCTATAGCGAACACGTAGCTTGGTGCTATAGCGAACAGTAGCTTGCTCTATAGCGAACACTAGCTTTTTGCTATATAGCGAACAGTAGCTTGCTATAGCGAACACTAGCTTGGCCTATAGCGTACTGGTAGCCTTGATATAGCGTACATGGACGCATTGATTATAGCGACCAGTTTAGCTCTTTGCTTTTTTGCGTTCTGTTTTTGATTTGCTTTTGCGCTAAAACTACTATAAGCGCTATATAGATCAGTATTTCGAATTGTATTGCGTTCTCTAGCTATAGCGCATCTCTAGCGAACAGCAAGCTTGCTATATGCGAACAGCTATGCTTGCTATAGCGAACATTAGCTTGCTATAGCGAACAGTAGCTTGCCCTATAGCGAACAGTTAGCTTGCTATAGCGAACACTAGCCTTGCTTATATAGCGAACACTAGCTAATAATTATAGCGAAAACTGATAGCTTGCTATAGCGAACAATCAAGTTACTATAGCAAACACTAGCTTGCTATATGCGAACTGATCAGCTTGCAACATTGCTATAGCGAACACTAGCTTGCTATAGCGAACAACTAGCTTGCTAATAGCGAACAGTAGCTTGCTATAGCGAACAGCTAGCTTGCTATAGCGAAACACTAGCATGTACTATAGCGAACACTAGCTCCCTATAGCGAACACTAGCTATGCTATGCACTAGCTATAGCTTGCTATTGCGACACGCTACATGCTATAGCGAACACTACCCAGAGATAGATAATCTATAGCTATATCACCTATAGCGAACGCTGCTACTTGCTATGTGCTACTATATAGCCAAACACTCTCTATACCTTTCTTGCTATCTTGCATAAGTACACTAGCTTAACCTCTAGCTGCGCTATTAGAACAACTACTATAATACCGAACAGTAGCTTGCACAAGCAACATAGCTAGCTTATAGCGTACTAGCAACAGTACGCTTATAGCTAGCGACAATACTTGTAGCGAACCGTCTTAGCGAACACTATAGCTATAGCGAACAGTAAGCTCTATAGCACACTTAGCTACAAAGCGAACACTAGCTACCACTATAGCGAACACTACTTGCTAAACACTAGCTGTCATATACCCTCTACTCTATGCCACTAATCTACACTAGCTTAGCTATCAACCATAGCTACTGATAGCTATCCAACAGAACAGAAGTACTCCTAGCTTGCTATAGCGAACATGCTCCTCCCCCGTACACTCAGTTGCCTATAGCGACTTCTATTTAGCTCAATGCACATAGCTAACCACTAAGCCTCTACTCTAAGCGCACTATGCTCTATAGCGAAACACTCTAGCTAATAACTCACTTGCCTGCTATATAGCGACAGTACTTGCTATAAAACATCTAGCTCCTATAGCGAACAACTAGCTTCTATAGCGCATCTCCTATCTTGCTAACAACCGCCTAGCCCCTTGCAATAGCGAACACCCACTCTTTTGCGACAGACTAGCTTGCTATACCACAGCGCAGCATACACGTCTGCAAGAACACTAGTTCGTCCCCCACCTGTTGCTAAAAACAACATCAACTACCTTGCTACTAGCCCCAAACAGTGTTGCTATAGCGAACACTCACCTCAAATAGCGAACCCTACTTCACTATATTAAAAAACACTAGCATCTAGAACAGAGCTTGCTACACGTAGCTTGCTATAGAACACTACCTTCTCCTGCTATCTTAACACTTGCTTCCCAAGCTAACATCACTACTATCTATATCTCTACCTTTTGCTATACCTTATACTTGTCAAATTACACACTCTCTTTACATATAGCGAACATATGCATTCTCTATCAATCTCTAACGATACATTCTTAAACGTGTGCTACATGCGACACTAGCTTATACTACAAAACACTATATCTGTTTTTGCATCCTACAGTGTAGCCCTATAGACTCTCCTTGATAGCGAACAGTAGCTCTATACCGAACCACCCCCAATCATAGCCTATGTAGAGGCCACTAACACCTAATTACTCTCCACTACACCTACTCAGCTAGTAGCTGGTTCACCTATCCTCTCCTAACTCTCCTAACAGTATGTTCTATCCGTCGTGCACCCTCCATACAGTGCATATGTCTCCTACCTACCATTGTATTGTCACAGTCAGTACCCTTGTAACAAATCATTCTTAAACACCTTTCCACCCCACCTATAGCGTGAACCACATACTTTAAACCCCTAACTTATCCCTACTCTGTAACCCTCTCAAATCACACTTTAATAAATTTCATGTCTATAAATTTTATATACCATATCATCACTACCATATAATTCCACCAACCTTCAACACCACCTCATCTCACACCCCCACCACCACAGCTCCACCTCCCCCCTCTACCCACCCCTCCACTGACTTGTGTGTGATGTGTTTTCAAAACCCTATACTCTCGTGTGTGTGTATGTCTTTTCTAGTACTAGAGATCTTCCCAATATAATGTCATGTCTGTAGGTGTTTGAGAATACTGTGAATGTGTGCTGTATTGTGTGTAGTTTGTTACATGTGTGTGTGTTATGTGTGATTGTGAATCATGTGTGCTCTGAGTGCTTAGTGTGTTGCGTATGTCTCTTGTGTTGTGTCTGAGAGTTGCTCCCCGCACCTGACTGTCTGTGTAGTGTCATAGCAAAGTGTTGTTGTGTTGCGCGCCTCTGCGGAGTCATTTCTGTGTTGTGTATGTGTCCACATATGGGTCTAATCTAATATAGAACTCTCCCACGAGTAGGAACACTCCCGCTCCACCGCAGGGTGACCTCAGATACCCTTAACCTCATCTCACTTTGTGTTCTCACCTCGGATAACAGCCAACCCAGAGGGATACAGAGTACTCACTGAGATAGCCGGAGGTCTACAGAACCAGAGGGACCCATCTAGACCCCCACAGAGGGACCCAGACTCTCTAGAGTCCCCCCTCTTTCTCTAACCCATCTCACTGAGACCCAGAGGTCTCACTGAGACCCACTGACCAGAGGTCTCTCACTCTCACTTCTTCACTCACCCCCAGAGGTCTCACTGAGACCCAGAGGGACCCAGGGCACACCAGAGACAGAGTCATACTCACTGACCCTTGTATATCTCAAGAGTGTAGAGAACATATAGGACCTCAGGTCTAATATAGTTGTGTGTGGGGGTAATTATATTTCTCTGCTACTGGTCTTCTGGTCTCTAGTGGTAGGACTTTACTGGTTAGGGGGTAGTCACAGAGGTCTACTGGTCTACTGGTTGTGCTGTGTGCGGGTTAGGGGGTGTGTCTACTGGTCTGTGTTGGGGTAGGACTGTCTACTGGTCTACTGGTTAGGGGGTAGGACTGTCTACTGGTCTACTGGTTAGGGGGTAGGACTGTCTAGTGGTCTACTGGTCTACTGGTTAGGGGGTAGGACTTTCTCGTGGTCTACTGGTCTACTGGTTAGGGGGTAGGACTGTCTACTGGTCTACTGGTTAGGGGGTAGGACTGTCTACTGGTTAGGGGGTAGGACTGTCTACTGGTCTACTGGTTAGGGGGTAGGACTGTCTACTGGTTAGGGGGTAGGACTGTCTACTGGTCTACTGGTTAGGGGGTAGGACTGTCTACTGGTCTACTGGTTAGGGGGCAGGACTGTACTGGTCTACTGGTTAGGGGGTAGGACTGTCTACTGGTCTACTGGTTATGGGCAGGACTGTCTACTGGTCTACTGGTTAGGGGGTAGGACTGTCTACTGGTTAGGGGGTAGGACTGTCTACTGGTTAGGGGGTAGGACTGTCTACTGGTCTACTGGTTAGGGGGCAGGACTGTACTGGTCTACTGGTTAGGGGCAGGACTGTCGACTGGTCTACTGGTTAAGGGGCAACTGCGACAAAAGTATGAAGTCTGAACATTTGAAATCACAGCGTGTTATTTGTTTGTATATTTTCTATCATTTTGGACATCAACAACAAGAAAACATTAACAAAGGAACATAAATACCTCTGTCTGGTGAGAGTTCAGACAAATCCAGACAGTGGGATATTCATATAACAAAAATCCTTTCAATGAAATCATTTCATTTCAAGTCTTTCTTGATATACGTTTCTTCAATTCACATGTTTTTCTCTCTCTGCCTCCCCTCCTCCACCCCTCCTCTCTCCTCTCTCCTCCTCCCCTCCCCTCCCCTCCCCTCCCCTCCCCTCCCCTCCCCTCCCCTCCCCCTCCCCTCCCCTCTCCCCTCCCCTCTCTCCTCCTCCCCTCCTCCCCTCCTCCTCATCCTCCACTCCTGGTTTGATGCGTTGACGTGTGTGAAGTGTCTATTAAAGACAGGGGGCTGGAGGTGGGAGGTGGCAGGGTGGGGGCGGAGGTGATGGAGGAGGAGGTGGGAATGGGTGGGT
This sequence comes from Lota lota, assembly GCA_026745465.1. Taxonomy (NCBI): domain Eukaryota; kingdom Metazoa; phylum Chordata; class Actinopteri; order Gadiformes; family Lotidae; genus Lota; species Lota lota. Next base: position 63,460 of record JACYXH010000036.1, read on the forward strand.
GGTAGGGTTGTCAACCCAAAGTCCAGTTGTAATTTACACCACCTACAAGATGAAGCCACCAGGACCTACTTCACACTGCATGGGTCCCCTCTGGGAAACACACATGTTAACACACGCACACAAACACACACACACACACACACACACACACACACACACACACACACACACACACACTGGTACCTATTAACACACAGACAAATGAACACACACACTCACACTCACACACACTCACACACACACACACACACACACTCACACTCACACACTCACACACACTCACACACAAACACACACACTGGTACCTATTAACACACAGACAAATGAACACACACACAATCCACATAAATAAGAGATTTTGTCTCAGCGATTCAGTGTTTCTTTGTGTGTTTGAATTCGGTGAAAGAATCTAAATATTTGTATCGAGCCTTTTGTGTTTAAATGCCGTCTTTCTTTTTCTGTTGAGGAAAAGCAGCCAGGGCAACAAAATTATTCTCAAGATAATTAAAAATGTTTATCGTTTGAGTGTATGTGTGTGTGTGTACCGCTGTGTGTGTGTGTGTGTGTGTTTGTTTATGCATGCGTGTGTATAATGCCTGGCCAAAAGCCAAAAGCAGAAAAATAGTTTTCTCCGCGATATTCATAGAACAAGGACAACAAAAGCAGGATTGCTCGTTCTTTAAGTTGCTAATTAAAAATTGGCGCTGTCTTCCCCGCGTGGCGGTCCTTGTGGTGATCTGCCCGTTCCTTCAAGGTGGCTGAGCTCTGTGTTTAAATAAACTCCCGTCTCTTCAGAGGAACACACGCGTTTAGAAAAGCACTCTGCAGATGAATCCCTCACCTCGCTGCGTGACCACGAGGACCGCAGCCGCTCGCGAAGGAGAAAGACAATGTGTCACGCCTGCAGTCAAACGCTCACCCTGACCGATGGCGTGCGATACGGGCAGCGCTCCAACCTCAACCCCCCCACCCCCCCGAGATGGGAAATATAATCGGCTTTTTCTTCATCCGAGCCAATGTGTTGAGATATGTTTGATAACATTATGAACTCTACACTTATAATTGCACGTTAATTCCCTCTTTATAAAGTATGTTTCAACCGGATTGAATGCATCAGCGCTTGTATGATATTCCTCTCCTCATCAGTTGTTATTATTATTAATTGTAATATTATTATTATTATTACCGCGTTTGAAATGCTGAGCGTGGCGTTCAGACTCTGTGGATTTCCCCCAACGCCGAAATATCACGCTTTAGAAATTCTTAACGCCTCAGCAGACCTCGGCGGACTGAAAAATGTTAGAATAATGAAACTGCAGTCCCTCTAGATTTTCAGTATTTTCTAGTATTATGTTAATTATGAGATATTATGTTGAATAAATATACCAAAATACACACCACAACAACGAGAAGCTGTGGGAGGACTCGTGCGGTGAGGGATGGGGGGGGGGGGGGGGTCTGCCATCCCAGCAGCGTAACTAGGCAACGCAGCCTCCTCGGACTAACGCTGGGTTAACAGCCAGTCAATAAGAGAGAGAGACCACCGCTAATGCTTCTGTCAAGAGCATTTAAAACATCTCTTTTGAACTTCAGAAAAATACGGAAAATGTTTAGAACTAAAGAAGTTTCGCTTTCAACGTTCCTGAATCCCCGAATTAAGACATGGGCGGGTTTTGATGGTCCTTTTCATTTTAGGATGTGTTTTATCTGTGTAGGCCTGCTCTGCCGGTAGCACACCTAGTGGGTTGGTCTTGGCGCGTTGTGGGCTCTCCCCGTGCCTTGTGTGTGTACACACGTGCGCTCTGATCCCTGGCGCTGCTCACCACTCTAGCCATCCATCCATCAGTCACTCTGTCCATTATCCCAATGCTCACTTCTGTTGAGCCAACGCAACACATAACGATCGGCCCCTGATTCGAAACAAAAGCTAACGATTGTCGCAGGCTAGCAGGATGCAGGGATAGCGTTAGCTCCAGAAGCTAGCAGGACGCTAGTTTGATGCAGGCGTAGCGTTAGCTCCTGAAGCTAGCAGCAGGCTAGCAGGATGAATAGTGGGTGTCATTAAGTCGCCATGGCAGCAGCTATTGCTTATTGAAGAGAGAGCGGGGGGGGGACAGAGCGGGAGCAAGAGTTCACACCAATACAACATAAATCCCCTTTTACCAAATTTACTGTGAATTATTATATCGTGATAATTGGATTTCCCCCTGTGCGCGGGCGGTAAACCCCCAGTGTGGAGCAGGGAGAGATTTCCTCGTGTTGACTCGGCTCTTAACACGGTTAAAACTGAGCAGACACAGCCGCCGCACGGATTAAACGTTTAGCGCAGAACAACCACCTTCAGAGAGTAAGAGAAGAGCGGGGATCCAGGTAGTCTTGAAGGGGAGGTTAGGAGACAATGGTTCCTCCGGCAGAACAGTGAGAACCGTGTGGAGGAGGTGATTAATGTGATTTACGGGGGGGGGGGGGGGGGGGGGGGGGTTCTGGATAATAACAGTCGTTGAAGTGGTCGTCATGCAGGGGTGAAAATGTCATACGTGTTGCTGTATGGATACATATTTAGTATGGCCTGATCCTGTTATAAAGCACTTTATATTGATATACAGTATATATGATAGAGGATTACATATATATGTATATATATGTAAATACACTTTGTTATTTTTGTTATCTTGAGCAATGCAACTGTAGCAAATACGTTGCCATACGATTAGCCGTACATTAAATGTTTTGTACCGTAATCTTCGAGATGTAATGGAGGCGCGCCATCCTGCGACAACGCTAGCGCTAGTCCTTGCTAGCACGTTAGCGGGGCTAGCTAAATCCGCACGTCGGTGGCCCGATTACATCACTCATCTTTAAGTGAGCTGACCAATTAGGATCCAGCGATAGGCGTGTGTGTGTGTGCGTGTGTGTGTGTGTGCGTGTGTGTGTGTGTGAACGTCAGCAGCGTTCTCCCAAGATATTCCCGGCTACTCAGGAACCCTCTCAGCGGCTCCCCTCAGACTTCCCCGTCGCTCTTCATCCGGGCTCCGCGTCGCGTCAGAAATAGCAGAGTTGGAATCTCATCGTGGTCCATCTCTGCCATCACTGGCAGCCGGAGGCCCCCCCCCCCCCCCCCCCCCCCCCCCCCCCGCGCGGCGTCCGGGCCCCGCGCTCCGCGGCCAGAGGTTCTGAGATGACGCTCTGTGACAACGTCTCAAAATGTGCCATCGTGGCGGTTGTGATGCGCTGCCACGCGCCGAGGCCGCGGAGGCGGTGGCATTCAGCCTCCCGTCAGCCGTCTAGCTCCCGCTGACCTTCCCCGCCTCCCCCCCCCGGGCTCCACACACCCCCGCTCGGTCTCCTGGTGGCTCCTGGGGTCGGCGTGACATTATGATCCAGAACAATCCGCATTCATAGCAGGGAGCGAGGCCACACACAGCCACTCTCTCTCTCTCTCTCTCTCTCTCTCTCTCTCTCTCTCTCTCTCTCTCTCTCTCTCTCTCTCTCTCTCTCTCTCCCCCTCCCTCCATTCACCCCATCTCTTCTTAACTTTCCCCTCAACTCTCTGCCTCTCTCCCTTCTCTCCCCCTCTCTCCTCTCATGCTGTCTCTTTTCTTTCTCCCTTCTCACCCCCTCTCTCTTTCTCTCTCTCTCCCTCCATTCACCCCATCTCTTCTTAACTTTCCCCTCAACTCTCTGTCTCTCTCCCTTCTCTCCTCCTCTCTCCTCTCACGCTGTCTCTTTACTTTCTCCCTTCTCTCTCTCTCTCTCTCTCTCTCTCTCTCTCTCTCTCCGTCACACACACTCACACAAACCCTAACTAAATGAGCCAACTGGCTCTTACAAAGAGTGTCTGACAGGAGGAAGTACTACTAGAATCCTAAATAGCTGTACTTAATAGCCTTTGTAATATGTTTGATATATTAGTGTCTCATTCATCTCAGAAATGCACCAAGCGTAATATATATATTATGTATGTGTGTGTGTGTGTGTGTGTGTGTGTGTGTGTGTGTGTGTGTGTATTTGTGTGTGTGTGTGTTTTGGATAAACATGTCACTTGTGTGTCAATTCTTACGGTAGTGGGTGACAGGTAGCAGTAGTTGACAGGTAGCAAGAGTTGAAAGTTAGTAGTACTTCAGAGGTAGGAGTACTTGAAGTGCAGTAGTACTTGAAGTGCAGTAGGACTTGAAGTGCAGTAGTACTTGAAGTGCAGTAGGACTTGAAGTGCAGTAGTACTTGAAGTGCAGTAGGACTTGAAGTGCAGTAGTACTTGAAGTGCAGTAGGACTTGAAGTGCAGTAGTACTTGAAGTGCAGTAGGACTTGAAGTGCAGTAGGACTTGAAGTGCAGTAGGACTTGAAGTGCAGTAGGACTTGAAGTGCACTAGGACTTGAAGTGCAGTAGGACTTGAAGTGCAGTAGGACTTGAAGTGCAGTAGGACTTGAAGTGCAGTAGGACTTGACAGCTAGATGGTGACTAACTGAAAACAAGATTGGCCATATTCTGCCGTCTCCAGAAGGAAAGGTCACCACTAAAAGTGTGACCTGAGACAAAGTCTGCACCGAACACAAAAGCCTTTGCTTCAGAACAAAAAAGACATTTTGTGACAGAGAGGAGAGGAAGTGGAGGAGAGAAAGATGAAGGGGAGGAGGAGGAGGAGAGGAGGGGAATGAGAAAGAGGTGAGTAGAGGAGATGAGAGGAGAGGAGTGGAAAGAGAGGTGGAGGAGAGGAGAGGAAAGGGAGAGAAAGGCAGGGATCGGGTGGAGAGGACAGAAAGAAAGAGGAAGGATTAGGGAGGAGAGGAGAGAGAGGGAGAGGAGAGGAGGAGAGAGGCAGGGAAAGGGAGGAGACGGGAGGACAGGGAGGGGCTAGGAGAGTTCCACACTTAGTTGACGGCGAAACGTTTTGTCACCCCCCTGCATGTCTTCCCACCCAGGCCGAGCTGATGGCTATCTCCCAGCTCTCATCAACGTCCTGGGGGGGGGGGGGGGGGGGGGGGGGGGGGGGGGGGTTAGCTTTTGACCAACATAGGAGAAAGTCTCATGCTGTCCACCATCTGGCCGAAATGGCAGGACGTGCCGCCAGCGCCTGCAGCCATTGGGGTCACGGGTGTGTGTGTGTGTGTGTGTGGGGGGGGGGGGGGGGGGGGGGGGGGGGGGGCTGCGGTCTTCAAAGGAGGCGGGCGGGCGGGGGGGGGGGGGGGGGGGGGGGGGGGGGGGGGCTGGACAGAAGGAGCATGCGGTTACATGGGTCACTCTCTCCTCGCCGTGGACCCACTTGATAAACACTGGAGCACACGCGGCGCCATGTAGGCCTCCTCTGGGCGCCGTCCGACGGGCTGACAGGAAGTCCGCGGTCAGCGGAAAACTCTGCACTCTCGGAACGCCGGGAGCGGGAACACGGGGCGGGGGTGCGGGCAGTGACGGCGTCTTGATTTAGTTATTCATGTATTCAGATGTATGTTCATATTTAGCCTTCACTGTGAAGGTGATGAACAGTGTGAGGATGAGGAGGGCGCAGGGAGAGGGAGAGAGAGAGGGAGAGATGGATGAACGAGGTTCGGTTCTCTCTCGCTTTCTGTCTTCATGTGGACTGGAAGCAGATTGATGGACAGCTGGTCGGACTTCTCTCACCCGAACAAGAACAAGTTAAAGAAGATGGAGGCCGTTTGCTGCAATGGTCTATATTTAAGAGAGAGAGACAGACAGAGGGAGAGAGAGAGCGGGACAGAGAGACAGACAGAGGGAGAGAGAGACAGAGAGAGGGAGAGACAGAGGGAGAGAGAGACAGAGAGAGGGAGAGACAGAGGGAGAGAGAGAGCGGGACAGAGAGACAGACAGAGGGAGAGAGAGACTGGGAAGGAGAGAGAGCGACAGAGGGAGAGAGAGACTGGGAAGAAGAGAGAGCGACAAAGGGAGAGAGAGACAGAGGGAGAGAGCGAGAGACAGAGGGAGAGAGAGAGCGAGAGACAGAGAGAGAGACAGAGGGAGAGAGAGACTGGGAAGGAGGGAGAGAGAGACTGGGAAGGAGAGAGAGCAACAGAGAGAGAGAGGGAGAGAGAAACAGGGATAGAGAGACAGAGAGAGAGAAACATAAATAAATGGCTTCTTATTAAGAGTGTCTTACTTAATTATAATTGTTTTAGTATTAAATAGTGCAAAACAATACAGACATGCAAGACTACACACATCCCAGAAACTGACGTGTCATTACCCCCACTTTACAGAAACACACAAGAACACACACGCATGAACACACACACACAAACACATGCATGCACACACACACACAAACACATGCACACACACAAACACATGCACACACACACACACACTCACAAACACACATACACACACACACACACAGAAATACACGTCCATAAATTGTTAATTTCTTGTGATTATTCGTTCATTGAGAACATTTAACTGTTGCAATTTCTATGTCTAGCCAGTTTTTAGCCAATCTTGCATGTAAAACAGACGCGCCAAACCCATTTCTTTTTCAATTGAGAGAGAGAGAGAGAGAGAGAGGCAGAGAGGCAGAGTGAAGGGAGAGAGAGATGGAGAGAGGCAGAGAGGGGGGGAAAGAGGCAGAGAGAGGCAGAGAGAGAGAGAGAGAGAGGCAGAGAGAGAGGGAGAGAGGCAGAGAGAGAGGGAGAGAGGCAGAGAGCAGAAGATGGGACGGGGAGGAGGAGGAGGAGAAATAGACAAAGATGAAGCCATTAATCTAGGTGTCAGCCCCTCACAGCAGAGTGAAAGATAAGCCAGCAGAGCTCCATCTCCATGTGTTTATTCCCCTAAACAGATCTCTGGCCTCCCCTTTGTGGCCTGAGGTCTGGGGGAGATAGCCCGCCACACACTACACACACAGACACACACACACACACACACACACACACACACCACTTATACACCACACATACATACCACACACACCACACACACCAGACACACACCACACACTACACACTACACACACACCACTTATACACCACACATATACATACCATACACACAACACAGACACACCACTTATACACCACACACACACCACACACACAGACACGTGTTCCCTCCTATTGCCAAACAACTCCGCTTCAAACGCAGAATGAAGCGGAGGTTCTAAAAGGTTCCTGGCTCCTTGTTACTTTTCATAAGGCGTGACAACAGACTCCTCCTACAGGCTACAGACTCCTCCCTCAGGCTACAGACTCCTCCCTCAGACTACAGACTCCTCCCTCAGACCACAGACCCCTCCTACAGGCAACAGACTCCTCCTACACTCGGCTGCTGCTGAGCTTCAGGGCTAATGAGGATGGAGAGGGGAGGATTGGGGCAGAAGTGGCGGCAGTGAGCAAGGTGCTAGTGTCTGCGTGGGCGTTGTGCCGGGTGCCTAGCTGTGCCTGATATAGGTGCTCTGATTCAGACGTTTACAGCGCAACAAACATATATACAACATATTGATTTCTTTCTCCTCATGACTTCTATGGTGTGTGTGTGTGTGAGACAATGTGTGTGTGGGAGGGGGGGGGGGGGGGGGGGTGTGGGTGTGTGACAATGTGGGGGGGTGTGGGTTTGTGTGTGTGAGAATTTGTGTGTGTGTTTGTATGTGTGTGTGTGTGTGTGTGCGCGCCACGCTCCGCGTGGGGTCCTTTGATGCGTTGGTGGCGGTGATGATTGTTGCCATTGATATCATTAATCTGGCGCAGGGTTGAGTGGCATGCATAATCAACGAGGTTAATTGAATTGTAGTTGTTATCGAAAGGGCAATTGTCTTTTAACGCAAATTCAAAAAAATATTTGTAATTTCACACATTTAAAAAAAGTGATATAGGGCTATTTCTCTCTCTATCGCCCTGTCTCTCTGTCTCTCGCTCTTAACTCCACCTCCCTCTATCTCTCTCTTATCTCTCTCTCATTCCCTCTCTTATCTCTCACTTATCACCCTCTTTTTCTCAATCTCTATTTATCTCTTACTCTCTCCCTTCATCTCTCTTCTCTCTGTCACTCTCTCTCCTTCTCCCTCTCCCTCTCTCCCTATCTCTCTCCTCCCTCTCTCTCTCCCTCTCTCTCTCTATCTCTCTCTCTCGCTCTCCCTCTCCTCTCCTTTCTCTCTCTCTCCCTCTATATATCTCTCTATCTCTCTCTCTCTCTCCTCTCTCTATCTCTCTCCTCTCTCTCTATCTCTATCCTCTCTCTCTCTATCTCTCTCCTCTCTCTCTCCCTCTCTCTCTATCTCTCTCTCCCTCTCTCTCTCTCTCCCTCTCTCTCTCTCCCTCCACTCAGCCATCCCCTCCTATGTTTCCTATGCCTCCAGATAGAAGGTGTGTTGCATAATGGCCACTCTGTGTGCAGCTGTTTCAGCACACAGAGTGCTGTTATTATTGATAGTGTTAGGCTAAAGGCTGAGCTATAGACCTATATAGATGTGTAGATTACATAGAGTATATAGAGTGTTAATGTATTTTACTCATATGTTAGCTTGTCAATGCAAATCGTGGAACTCAAGCACAGTTTGTGTTGAGATTGGATTTTATTGAGATTATATTATTATACTATGTTTAATAAATATTCTTTATGATCTTTTCATACTTTTTCATAATTGTATTAGAATATATCAGATTTTACTCGATTATTCTATTCTATTGTATTAGACTATACCAAATTATTATAATATTTGATACATTATATTAATAGTTTATTGTATTATAACGGTAAATTATCCGATTATATTTCCTCCTCATCCCTGGCTGTGCCCACCAGCGATGACATCACCTTTGTTGCGCCGTAACTATGGCAACATGACCATCTCACATCCTCGCCCTCCCACTTAGATAAGACGAAGCCCCCCCCCCCCCCCCCACACACACACACACACACACGCTGTCCTGTCGCAGCGTGTGATTGGCTGAGCTGTGTGAGGCCTTCTTCCTGCCCTCCTCGGTGGAACAGGACAGTGATAAAAGGGGGTTTGGCTTCATAATGGCCGCCATGGATCAACGGCGAGAAGCATTCTGCTGGGCTGGTGTGGACATGAATGAGATCCAAAGTCATGTC